>BTGA01000008.1:600000-969445 GCA_037102615.1 Hanseniaspora uvarum | reverse complement strand
ATATTATTATTATTATTATTATTATTATTATTATTATTATTATTATTATTATTATTATTATTATTATTATTATTATTATTATTATTATTATTATTATTATTATTATTATTATTATTATTATTATTATTATTATTACTACTATTATTATTTTTATTATTATTATTACTATTATTATTATTACTATTATTATTATTACTATCTACCTGTGTTATTCTCTCTCTCTTTTTTTCTCTCTCTCTTCCTCTCTCTCTCCCTCTTCCTCCCTCTTTTTTCCCCTTCCCGTTGTTTACACCTGGTCATGTGGTGCACTTTTTTTTGCTAGTTAAATCTTCCCGTTTGTTTACACTTGCTCACGCTTTTTTCCCTTTTTGAGTTATATTTACATATGAAAAGTAGTGGGTTTTAAACTTGGGTATTTATTACTTAGTTATTACCACTTTTACACAACATTTGCCAAACAACATATGTAAACAATATCATTAGTTACAACATTTTTTTCATTACTACCATTATTAATATTTCTATTATTAACATTTCTATTATTAACATTTCTATTACTAACATCATCAATATATAAACTATATACATCCTTTTTACTATTTTCACTATTTCCTTGCTTCTGCTACTTACTCTTCTATGAACATCACTTCATGGCTTGGTCACGTTTTGTGGTGTCTAGTTAGTTCCTCATCACAGACACTTATTTCCACCTCCAGTACTTTCACCATCATCATTATCATTTTGGCAAATAATTCTACTCTCATTCCATATTTACTACCACTTTCTGTATCTTACTTCTATCAAAATAAATCTAACATTATCAGTGTGTGTGTTTTCTGTTGTTGCTGCTCTCATCATCTTCTTTTTTTTGCTGCTAACGGATACTGTACCCTATGCTCCGCTTCGTTTAACTCCGCTACACTTCGGGTACGGATCGTGCTCCGCACTCACTCACATACACTCCTTTCCTTTTTTTTTTCTTAAATTTTTTTTCCAAATGCGCGCACTGCTCTGGACACTTAAAACCTTTTTGTCTCGCTCATTTCCTTCTCGTGGTAAGGCTCAATAACCAAACATAAGAACGTGCTAACCAAATTATTTATTAACAAAAAAAAATAAAAACTTTAATGAAATAAAAATTATGAAAACATACATACATACACTTATAATTAATCAACTAACGAACATTATATCATATCACAAATTAGATAAATTGCAACAACAATATAAATAAACCACCCAATTTCAAAGAAGCAGCTTTGTTTTCATTTGCTGTGGTTATCAAAGCTGGAGTAGACAAGATAACTGATGAAGTTTTAACAGATGGTGCAACGCTGGAAACAGGGGACAATAAGGAATCACTAGAACCACTAACATAAGATGTTTCAATAGTAGTTGAGGTAAAAGAAGTAGAAGGAAGTAACTGGCAGTTTTCATCACTACATGATACAGTTTCAGTATCAGTATCTGTAGGAGTAGCAAAATCTGTTGGCACAGATGTGGATGAAGTTGGTTGAGAATTGGTGCCAGTAAATGAAGCAGTTTCAATATCAGTAGTATCTGTTGTTGTTGAAGAAGTGGATAATATTGTTTGAGAACTGTGGTCAGTGCAGGTTGCAGTTTCAGTTTCAGTGTAACTAGCACTACTTGATGTTACTGAAGATGAGTTCCAACCTCTGTAAGTAAAAGTCTCAATAATAACTATTGGGGAAGTGGTGACCTTATCAACAGTACCAGTCCAATATGTTGCGGTATACAAAGTTGAAAACTTAGATGGAATACCAATCACATAAAGGGTAGACATTTCTGTCAACGTGCCACCTGATGACAAAGAAGTAACTATTGTAGTTAAAGTAGTTGATGAACTTCCACTTATGTAGCTATTTGCAGTCAAAACAACAGCTGGAACAGGTGTATATTTGATTTCTGTTATATAATCCACTTCTTCAGTATAAGTTATACCTCTAGTGGCCTTATTAACCACAAAAGCTGTTTTAGTGGTAGATGTGGTTGTATATGAGGTTTTTGATTGACCCCATGGTAAAGTAGATGTAGTGATACTTGCATATGCACATGATGAAGTATCTTTTTTGTTGTAAACAAAGCCGCCAAAATCTGTATGGTTGACACCGTTTGGATCAATATAGGAAACAGAAATAGTCCCACGATTACCAACGTTTAAATAAAACACAGAAATAGGATATGCAACTCCCTGGAGCAAGTTTATGTCAAGAACATTCGTACCAGATGGTCCAGATTGTGTCCAAACAGAAAAAATACTGGAACCTTGTATGACTTGCCCAGAAGCATTGAAATTTGAGCAGCAATCACCAGAATTTTGTAAACCCCAACCAATACTTACTATACCAAGATCATCAATATAGTTTAAGTGAAAAGAGGGTTTACCACTTTGTAGAGGAATAATCAATCCAACCATATGATATACCAAATTGGTTGTAGGTAGCAAAATTTCTTTTCCCTTTGAATCAACAAAATTAAGGAAGTATGTTTTCGGGACTGTTGTTTCCAACAAATTTAATCCATAGGTGATATTAAAGATTACCTTTGAGACCTAAGACTAGCTGAGAAGAATCAGAAACTTTACAACCAGATATGGAACCAAGATTGTTTTCATCTATACCAAAAACAGGAATCAAGTTAATCAATAATAAAAAACATACTTGTGTCTTCAGCATTTTTGCTATAATTAGTTTATCTTATGTTTTTCAATTTTTATTTATTTTTTTTTTGGTTTATCAAGTTTATACTTAAAGATATAAAAAATCTTAAAATAATATTTTTAAAAATCAAAATCTATCAACAATTTTTTTACTTATATACCATTACTGTAAGTTAAAACAATCTTGTAAAAAGAGACGAAAAAGATAGATTAGACTTATGTCATCCAAAAATTTATTGAGTCAATTACACACTAATCAAAACAAAAGAATTAATAAATGCTGATCATGACATATGCAATAAAAGCAGAAACACTTCAAACACAATTTTTGTTACATATATCATGTTTTTCTCTCATTGCAGAAATTATATGCCGTATATTGGAAATAAATTTCCTTAATAGATCTTTTTTTTTTTTTTTGGTCATAAATTCGGTCTTGCAAATTTTTTTCATTGGAAATTTAACCATTTGCAACAAATATTAACAATGCCATCAGTATTGTTCCAGATGTTTTAAATAAAAAAGTGGTGGAAAATTTACATTATTAAAAAGTTTTTTGCCAATGAAACTGATAAATAATTCATCATGTTTTTTCTTTGTATTTTTTTTTTGTCTATTTAAAAATTTTCAAATTAATGATTAAATTCGACAGTTTAAAAAAAAAAAAATTCTTAAAATAGTTTCTAATAGAAAAAAAAGTGCAGTGATCCCCTTAGAAGTTTACTTCTCAAAGCGTCTAGATTGTTTATAGAAAAATAAAATAAAAACCTCGAAACTTATTTTTAAACTCCGCTTAAACCCGATCTTTGTTTCACTAATCTACTTTTTAATTTTGCAATCAAGCATATGCCTGGATCGATAATACATCAAGTATGTATTTCCAAAATTTTCAATACATATTTACTAATTAAAAATTACAACAATGCACATACATTGATGACTTTACGAAGGAAGCTTTAAGAGACTTTAAATTTTTTTTATTGCTATATAGTTAGATATGTAAAGGAAGAAACCCCTTTGAGTAAGGTAACTACTCCGATTTTTATTCTCATTTATATTTTGCGCGTATTTCGTTTTGCTCAACAAAAATCTTGTTAGGAAGACAAAATTTTTACCCCTTTTTTTTTTCAAAAAAAAAATTCAAAATATTATCAATAATTTTTAACTCCATCTATCCAAAAATAATAAAACGATCAAAACATTTTTTTTTTGTTGAAGAATTAGATTAATCACATTGTTTTGAATGAATAAAATTGAAAAGCTATTATCCTGTAAATAATTACGAACTAGGAGGATATGTTTTCTTCATCGCTACAAATATAGATATCAATCAAGCCACCATTTGAAAGGAAAAAGAAATCATTTCTACTGATTAAATCTATTTCTCTTTTTACTAGTAAAAATGACTTTTTTAAAAAATTTGATGATTTTGTGTGACACACTCAAGCTAAAGTTGCAAAAGCAAGCCTTAGTCTATGTTTAAAGTCTTTTAAACAGCGTTTTTAAATTGTTACTATTTTTATATGAAGTATTTGCGCAGTTTATTCTGATAAAATTTTAATTTATCGTAAATTTATATATATTTTTTTTTTAAAAAAAAAGGCATTTATGCAGCTTCATCAAATACAATTTCTACTCTATTGTTCTGTAATTATAAAACTGAATTTTTAGTGTGTTTTAAAAAAAAAAAAAAACCATCGTATCTAAAAGCCCACTTTTTAGTTTTACAATCTTCAAAAAGAAACTTCCTTAAACCCATTAAATAAACCAATAGCGTTGATTTGCTTTTGTTTTTGGTCACTTTAAATAGATTTTACATATTTTTAATGGCTTTAAATCATAAATTATAACACAGATATCTAAATTGCAAGTATGTTCAAGCATTTTAGTTCCCTTTTTTTTTTTAATTTTGACAAACAGCTAGTCTTGCAGTCCAGAATTTTTTTGAGTAGAAATGTGTAAATTTGGTAAAAATTTGCTATATTATATACAGCATATAGCTATCATGCAGTTTAAAATATCTGTACCCGCATAACCAAATATATTATTTTAAAGCATATCTGAAATTATACATTAGATGTGTTTAACTTTGAACATTTAACCATTTTAAACTTTGAAAACAGTAAAATGCTGAGAATAATTTTATTAATAACATTATTTGATCTACTCTGGTAGAAGGCAAACCATCTAATACTAATTAAGTCATTTTCTAATTAGTTATTTATTTAATTAACTACTTTTGTTATTTTACCAGAGGTTAGGCATCTGTGAAATTCAAAAATAAATTTGTTTTAAGTTTACCACTTGTTGGACTTTTAATAATAATAATAATAAAGGGTTTTAAAGTTTATCAAATGGTATAAAACTTAGCTTTTTTATAAAAAATGGTAATACTTGAAATAACATCAAGCTATAAATCTGAAAGCCACTGAATCTGATTCTATTTTTACAAACTTGGCAATTCAAGTTAAAATACAAGGATTATATACTTAACCTGTATTCGTTAATTGGAAATTTAAAATACAAAGCTGAATCAGTTTCAACAAGAATATTAATTAGTGTAGTCCTAATTCTGGTAATTTTTTTTTTTTAATCATCAATATCAAAGCTATAACTGTTGTATCCATTAACTTTATAAACTTGTTTTTTGTTTTCTGTAACTAGATATAACATAAATGTTGTGCGTTTATCAACATAGATTAAAGTAAACTCTTTGCACTTTTATAAAAAATATATATTGCTGCCTTTTGAGTTATAATTTGCTTAAAAACAATCATTTTGTTAATTTTTAGCTTTAATATTTTGATCCTAATTGCCGCTGATATTAAGATATGCAAAATTTTCATTAATGATTAAATAAGGCTGATTGATAAAATCCGCTAGTTGATCCGTAACAATGCTTTTTTTTTTCCAATCACTCAGTCACGTGAAGTTTACATACACGTGATTAAAATGTTTAATAACAACATTTTTTCATATTTAAGCTGATTTCAGCTGCAAGTAAATCTTTTTTGTTGCTTTTTTTTCGTTTATGAAATAACCAATGGCAATTTAACTGCATTACATTAGTTTTTGTATTTTTTTCACTACTAAAAGATTTGTTACCAAATTTCTCTTGTTCCTTTCGTTACTTCCTTTCATTTTCTTCTCCCTACCTCTTTTTTGTTTTTTATTGCTGCTATTGGTTCTGTACCCTCTGTTCCGCTTCGCTCCTCGCCGCGTACGTACTCGTGCTTCGCACTCATATTTTTTTCTCTCTTCCTCTCTCTTCCTCCCTCTTCCTCTCTCTCCCTCTTCCTCCCTCTTTTTTCCCCTTCCCGTTGTTTACACCTGGTCATGTGGTGCACTTTTTTTTGCTAGTTAAATCTCCCCATTTGTTTACACTTTCTCACGTTTTTAAGTAATATTTACATTTTTAAAAAAAAATTATTTTTATTTTTATTAAAAAATTAAAAAGCTTTTAAATATTATTATTTATTAAACAACATTTGTAAACTATATTAATATGATAGTAATTTTGCTTTTGTAAAAATAAATATTCGTCATCTATAATATCTATACTGGCTTCTGCCGTTGTTGGCAGCACCAGTACAAATTTTTTTATTGCTTGGTCACGCGTCTCTTTACAAAAGCTTCTTTTTCTAACTACTACCGTTTTTATGGCGTGTCTTTACAAGATTTTTCAATTTTTTGCTCATTTGTGATTTTCTGATGTTTTTATTAATATTTTGATGATATAATGCCAAAAAACACTTTTTGTTTTTGCCAATAGTTTTTTTTTTCTTTAACTAAGCTTTGGATTTAGACAACTATTTTTTTGTCAGACCTTTGTATTGCCTATATTGCCACCCTGTGTATAGAACGTAATCAAGTAACTTACTTATACTTTTCAAAATTTGTTAAACTTGAACACATTCTATTAACACTATTAACTACAAAATTTAAATCCTGCAATAACAAAATTGGTTGCAGAAAAATTTATGAATTTGTTTTTAAAAACATCAATTGATTTTTTCCTTTTTTTTTTTAAATATTAACAAAAGGGATATACAACTTTTAGATAAATAAGATTAAATTTTGGGTTCGATAAAACTATCATAACGTTAAGGAATTTTTTTTAAAATTGCCATTTGTAATTTACTTGATCTATATTTACTCAGTTTTTATCTAAAGTCCGATTTTTTTTGCTTAAAGCAAAAATTCTCTCTTTTCCTTTTTTGGTCATGATTTCAAATAAACCGCCAATTAGATTTTAAAGATTTTTGTAAGCAGGAAAAAATCAAAAACAATAATTTTAGTGAAAAAGTCAAATACGAGAGACACAAACAATAAAATAATTTAGCCTGAATACAGCGTCAATATATATTCTCGCCCGGCAAAAAAACACACATTAAAAAGGGTTCAAAATAGTATATAAGCAGCATACTCTGTGTACTTACTATGATATAATAACACATATTTTTAAACAATAAAAGCAATAATAATAAAAAAACAATTATGTCACTTCTTGTATCTATATCAACAAAAAAAAAAAACAAATCCCCTTTCAATAATTTTTAATTTTATCTAATAAATATCAAAATCTATATAAGTAAGGATCTGATTTTGAAAGTTACTGTGTTCAACAGAAACAACAAAAGTGTATTAAACAAAACCTAAAATGATTTCACCAACTAAATTAAAGAGAAAAAGCACAAGTCTCAGTGAGGACATTCTACTACTGGAAGTATGCGTAGAGAATTTTGATTGTTTACTAAACTTAAAAAACAGTTGCTACAAAAGCTTATTTTGGAAAACTGTAACAGGCTATCTAAGCCAATGTTCAGATTACTACAAAAACACAAGGCAAATAAGAGACAGGTTTAAAAGATTGTATATCTACTATACAAAAATTAAAAACTTGCCATTTTTTTACTCAAAAATACATAGCAATGATATTGATGCGGATTTTTTCAAGGCTATGAATGAATGTTTCTCAAAAATATATTATAACAAATATGGTATACTTACTTTGATAGTAAGGAAGAAAAAACCTGAAATTATAATCCCAAAAAATGAATTACTGGATAGTTTTCTCAATTGCCCTGCACCGATTGATCATGAGCATTTAATACAACAAAAAAAGATGTTTTCATATATGTGTAAAATAAACAATGAAGGAAAGTACCACACTGCTGCTGAAATGCTTTATCAATTCAACTATCAAAACATTAGTATAGAAACTGGATTTCTACATAAATTTAATAATACTGAGCTCTGTTTTTCACTAAATAATTCATTCATTGATGACTAAGAATATATTCAAGTATATAGATAAAGTTTCATTTAAAAATTTTAACTTGTGCCCCGCTAAAAAAAAAAGCTAAAATTTTGCAAACAATAAAAACATTTAAATGCTACGCAAAATTTATAAAAAAAGGGTGAATTTTTTTTTTTTTTGCCGGTAAAATACCATTTTGATTGCATAACCTATTGTTTACAATACATATGTATATATTTTAATTACGTAAAATACATATATTTGGTATTTATCTCCAGATTACTTGTCTATTTTGTAATAGGGGTAATCCACGTAACCTTTGAAATCACGTGTATAGAAAGTATTTCTGTTGTATTTGTTAACTGGCCATTCATTTTCCAATCTGTCAATTAGGTCAGGGTTGGAAATAAAGTATCTACCAAACATACACAAAGTTCTGTCGTTTTGATCAACAATCTCTTTTGTAAACTGGTTTCCCAAGATCAAGTCACCAGCTCTTATAACAACACCTTTATAATGATCAAAAATGTAATCATTGGAGACGCCTTCCAAGGCACCGGAGCCTTCATTTTTGGTTATATCAGCACATCTAGGCTCCATGATTGAAATGTAAACAGGTCCATTACCAGCTTGTCTTCTCTTTTCAAACTCATCATAAATGTAGGCATACAAAGCATTTGTATCTTTTATATTCTTATCACCAGTCATACCACCAAAAACACCATATGGAGATAACCTCAAACCAATTTTCTCTGAGCCAAATTCTTTGGCAAGTAGGTCATAAACTTCAAACAAAAATCTTGATCTGTTTTCAAAGCTTTGTGGACCGTACTGGTCAGTTCTTTTGTTGGAGCCTAAGTCAAGGAATTGATTCAATAGGTATCCATTGGCAGCATGAATTTCTACACCATCTGAGCCTGCTTCTAGTGCATTCTTGGTAGCATTAACGTAATCTTTTTTGAAGTTTTCTATTTCTTCAATAGTACAAGCTCTTAAAACATTGTTTGATTCTTCTGCTATTTTTTTACTAGGAACAAAATCGTTTCTTTCGTTGTATACACCTGACGCAGATAAATAGGGAAAACCATCACGCCTCAAAATCTTAGGATTAGCCTGTCTACCTATGTTCCACAATTGTAAAAAGAAAAAGGACTTATTTTGATGAACCGTGTTAATGATTTGTTTCCAGGCGTTAACTTGTGTTTTATTCCAAATACCTGGAATAAAGTCATCACCACCAGCAGCCGGGGATATGTAGGTGGCTTCAGATAGAACCAATGTGCCTGGTCTTAATGATCTTTGATAATAATATTCTTCAACCAATCCTCTTTGGCTTGTGGTATCTATCTTGGATTCGCTACTAGCCAAAAATTTTTTCCATTCGGAGGATTTCAGGTAATCCTTATCCAGTCTGGGAACATGATCAAAATCAGCCCTAAATCTGGTCAACGGAGCCATAACTCCTCTATGTTTCAAGGTTATCTTGCTGTTTAATTTCAAAGGTTTAAAGAAATTGGTGTTTTTTAAAGCCACAGGAGTATATCTTTTGTCAATCATGACTGTGTATTTTTTCCTTTTTTTTTGGTATTACTTCTGTTATCTTATTGATAACATGGATAAAATCAAGATCCCAAAAATGTTAATAATTAAATATCATAACACAGCCTTTAAATACTTCAAATAAATTGTTATCATATTCATCATATAATGTGTATTACGATTCATAAAATGATTTACATACAATAATCACTTTAATACGTAATTATACGTCAATCTTGATAGGGCGTGATATGGTATCGGATTTTGGAATTTTTGCCCGCACATGCAATAATTTGCCACTTTAGGAAATCAAACAACGTGGCTCAAACATATGTTCCAAAAATCACGTTTAGCAACATTTTCTTAATTTTTTTTTTTTTGGCCTAGTTAAAATCTCCCAGCAGCAATTTCTTTCCTTTCCATAATTGATCCATAAATCATACGCATCAACACCAAACATGGAAACTAAACTACCCCATTTACCAGTCACAAAATATACCAAAAGAGACCAAAGAGATGGTCTTTCTAGAAGACTTGGGTTTTCTTCAATAGAACAAGTAGCAAAAAATAAGAACAAAATAGTTAATGAGCAAAGAGTAGCCATGAAAAACTTGAAGGAAGAGAGATTTGGAAAAACAAAGCCTTTCAGACCCCATGAAAAACGTGGTAAAAACTTGGTAGGAAGAAAACTAAGAGTTGACAAAAAATGGAAAAAGGATCAAGATACTCAAAAGAAGAAGAAGCAAATTGTGAAAAAGGTACCAGAAAAGTCATTGGATGATTTAGATAAAGAAATGGATGCTTATTTCAATTCTGAAAAATGAATAAACAGTATGTGAATATGAATATATTGAGGGGTTTTAATTTAATTTTTTATTTATTATATATTAAAAAAGTAAACTAAGTTATTTTCGTTCATGAATAATTGAATTTGTACAAGCAGTAATATTTAAATTTTGGGAATTAATCATTTAATGACCCTTACCACCGATTTCAACGGAAGGAGCACAACCGATGTAAGACTTAACAGAACCGTAAATACCGAATTGTAAAGAGGTTAAGGTACCGACCATGACTAATCTGGCTGGTAAACCGGCGAAAGAACCAACAACACCTAATTCCTTGGCTAATTGGGCTAATAAACCTATAGTGGATTGACCTGGAGCCTTCTTGGTCTTGTTAACCTTGGATAATAAGGTATCAGCTGGTTGAGAAACAACGGCAGCAGCAAAACCAGCAGTTAAACCAGAAGCTAAAGATAATAAAGTAGCAGTAGCAGCGGTTAAGGTTTCCTTTGGACCTAAGAAACCAGAGTAGAATTCAGTGGCTCTTTCGTAAACTAAGAACTTAGAGATATTGTATGGAATTTGCTTGAATAAGATTGGGGTGAAACCAGAGTAGAAAGAACCGAAACCTTCTTCCTTTAAGATTCTAGAGAAACCACCTAACAAACCTGGAGCAAAGGTTGGTTGGGAAACTAATCTAATTCTGGTAGCTTCTAATGGACATAAGAAAACATCAGCAACGAATTCAGCAGCAGCGGCAGAACCAATGTAAATAGAGTTCTTGTAGTTGACAGCGGTTTCGTAACCTAAAGTGTCTAAAGCTAACTTCTTGAAGATTTCGTAACCACCGAACTTACAAGCACCTTGGATAGAGTAACCTAAAGCAGTTGGACCGAAACCAGTTAATAAGGCACCGGCACCTTCTTCGGAAACAATGGTCTTTAAAGATCCAATCATACCGTTGTTGTACTTAACGGAGTCTAATTGAATTCTGGTCTTGACGACATCAACTGGGACTAAAGCAGCATGGGTGAAACCGGTACAGAAAGCACCAGCGGTGAAGAACTTCAAGTAATCTAAACCAGTAAAGTTGTATTGTGGGGCAGCTTCAGCAGACATTTTCTTAATTATAATGTATAGATTGGGTTTTCTATTAGAGTTACTCTTCTTCTTAGCAAGATAAGATGTTATTATATGTATTTAATTTTTAAAAATTGAAAACTCTCTTCTACCAATTAATGAAGTGCCAAAATAAACGTGCTAAACAAAGATCGAAAAAAAAAAAAAAAAAAATGAAAAATTTTCATTGGCATAGCCAAAAAACGTAAATATTCCGCTAGTAAACACTTAGAAAACATAGCACAACAACTGTGTAATTTTCAGTTATATTATTTTTCTACGCGCCAAAAAGTTTCAGATAGCACGGAAAATCACTAATGTGGACAAAAATCCAGTTTAGGAAATATTTTGAAGCTTACCCTGCTTGAAGCTTTTTTGTGCCACGTGCGGCTGAAATGACACCAAATTCTACCGTCTCATGGTGCTAGCGTTATGATGGATCGATATAGGACTTAAAACTCACTTAATATGTCGTGGAAACGCTTAATGTGCGCATATTTGGCTTTAATTTTTTGGATCCACGTGATTGATTTGGCAAATTGTTTCAATGATGATTCTACAGTAGTCAGATTACCAAAAGATAGGAGTAATCTATAAGCAGCTTCTTCATTATCAATAAAGGCATCATCATTGCCAAATTTGACGTTGATGGCATCCGAAAGAGTATGCAACAGTTCATATTTTTGGTGTCTTGTCACCAATACTGAATAATTGAAGCACAAAGTTGCAATGGCCAAAATATAATTGTTGAATTGCTTGAAATTCTGTCTTTCTCCTGCATTAGGTAGATCAATGACATTCAAGAGATTTTCGTATATCTCAATATCACCCATCAACATCAACCCCCATTCTTTGTTTTCAAATACATTCACTAGTGCTCTTATGGTCATCATCTTTATTGCCCAGCTCTCACTGGAAAAACCTAACCATATATATTCTTTCATGTTCTCGCTGCTTGGCAAGTAAGGAGCAATCAGTCTGAGAATGTCATAAGCCATGACGTTGGATTTCCAATTATCTCTTATGAAGTCACATGCAGTGTACAGAAAAGATACGTTTGAAGCAGGATTTGACAAAGCATTGTCAAATTGTGCTAAGAAGTTGATGTCAAGTTTGTTTTCTTCTCTCTCATTTAAATTATTGATTCCTTTTATCAAAATCTCTTTTTTAAACTGTGTAAATGTCAAATAAGTATCGTTGATAGGCAAAATAGATGACTTCTCAACAACTGGTGCTGGTTTCTGCTCTTTTAAGATATTTTGGCTTGAAGTATTGTCCAGCAAGAACTTAGCAATTTGTTCTCTATGGTCTAGATTCAAGTTGTTCTTTAAAATGAATTTCTCAGCGGCTGTGTATACATTGTCATTGACGTTAAAAGGCAGCTTAAAAGATGGAGAATTGTCTTCTAAAGCAACATCAAAGACAAAATCATACATCTTACCCTCATATTCAACCTTACTGTTTTGTTCTTTACTACCTGAACCAGAAACAACATCTCCAACTTTGGTCCATTCAGATGTAAGATCAGAATATTGGTAGGCTTCGATACGTCCATTTTGTGGATGTTTGACCATAATAACTTGCCCGTCCTTTTTTCCTGGATTGAAGATAGTTTCGTATGGTAGAATATCTTTTTCATTTATTGTTGACTCATTAACTGCAAAGTTCTTAGTCTTTTCATTGAAAGCATTTATTTCTTGTGGTGATGCTTGCCTAGATGGGAAAGTGCTGAATAAACGCACAGAACCATCACTGCTACCAATGCATATGTCACCATTTGATATTGATTCCAAACACCAAACTGATACAGCCGGTGTCACTATAACATCCGTGGCTTTTCCGGATTCTATATCCCATACGATCAATGTTCTATCTTCACCACATGACAGTATGGTGTTGGAATCTCTTTTTGAGTACTGAACATTATAAACAAAACTCAAATGGCCTTCAAATTCTTTTTTGAGCTTCAAAGTTTCTAAATCCCAAAGCTTGACCAATCCATCATTGGAACAAGTCACAAACTCATTTGTATCTAAATTAACATCCAAACTTCTAACAACGTCTTGATGAACATTGTTTATTTTTTTCATAACCTTGTCATTTCTCCAAACAGTGATGGACTTGTCTGCACAACAAGTAATAAATGTGCTCTCATCGATGACTTTGACATCCCATATAGGCAAACCATTAGTATTGTCATCTTTCAAATGAAATTTGGCTTTGTTGTTTTCCCAAATGATAGCTGTGCCGTCCCAACTACTACTTGCCATATAAGTCTTGGAATTATCACCAAAATCGTTTGTTAAGCTTAATGAACACACATTTTTGGTGTGGTTATTTAATATTATACATGGCTCATCGTTATTTCCATCAAAAGCTTGAAATCCTTTAATGGTACCATCACTTGAACCAACATAAATAATACTGCTTTCTTCATCAAAACATAAACTGTTCAAAAAAACCTCAATTGTGTTACCTGTTTCTACATTCAATGTACCTTTGTCTGTATAAATGGTTAGTGATTCATCTGTTAACGTGTTCCATACCTTCAAGGTTCCATCTCTTGAAGCTGAAGCAATGTGGTTGTTAGTAAGCTCAACAACCGCTCTAACGTCCTTCTTGTGACCTGCCTCAAAATTCTTATACAAATGATACTTACTCATACTCTTTACACTATAAAGTTTGCCTTGGTTATATCAGATTGAGCCTTTTCAATTTTGCCACTTTTCAGTTAAGCGCATGAAAACGTGTAATATTCCAAGGGAGCAACAACACCAACAAAAAAAAAACGTGAATTTAAAAAAGGCTAATCTAAGACGTAAAACAGCACATTTAAGCTAAGGAAACCAGATATAAACACGAACCATAGACATGAAGGTGGACGGAGATAATCAGTCGAGTAGCTCTGATACGAATTCATCTTCAAGTTTTACTTTGACTTCGAGCCAGCACAAAGTATGCTGTCTTCACAACACTTCAGAGGTGATATGTATAAAATGTTTGAAGAAACAAGTTCTCGATGAGAGAATCAATATAAACGTAGTGAATGGGATGATCTTAGAAACTAAGAACATTCTTAATGGTATTTTGTCGAGTAGCTTATTTTTTGAGGACAAATCGGTTGAAATAGATATCGATGATGAGTACATGGAGGAAATAAAGATACTACGAACACAAGCAATAGTGCTGAAAAAGAATAAAGAACAAAAAACTCTTGATGATATGAAAAAAGAGCTCAATGAGCTTATGAAGAGTAATTTAGAGAAACGGAAAAGTATAGAAAGCATTATCAAAGTGAAAGATGTCAACGAAGTATCAGCTGACATGTCTTTCAAAAGCCAAAATGACATAAACCAAAAGAAAAACCTAGTATTCTACCAACAGAATATGAAGACTTTAGAAGAAAAGCTGTTACAAGAACTTATTTACTTTATAAATTTCAGGAAAAATAAGCACAACAACTACTACTATATTTGCAACAATAAACTCCCACTACCGAGATTTTTAAGCAAAATTGTTAGGATACACGACAACAGCTCTTTATACAACAAGAGGCTGTATTTGATGATAGAGCATTTGCTGAATTTTTTTGAAACAGGATACAGAATATACCATAAAGATGATAAAGAATATGAGTTTTTAAAGATGGCATTGAACACAGCATTTTCACAAGAAATGGAGGATACTGGAAAAGATAAAATTATAATAGTTGTGATCAAAAAGCTGACATTGATTTTATCCTTTCTTCAGATGATATACATACGCAGACATAATGGTCAAGTAACGGAATTACTAGTCGACATAAAAGAAGTGGATTATCTAGCGAAATTGATAAGGATTAGCTTGATAGATAAGCAAATCCAAACTTTTGGGGAAAGCGAGACTTTTCAATTAAAAGACAACAACAAACCATACGATATCATAAGCTTGTACAAGAACAAGCTTCTGTCGTTGCTGTAACCCTATTATATACAAACATTCAATTCACTTCTTAGTTTAATGTCTTATCCCCGTAAGCAGTTACCCTACTGCTTTTATATATTACCTAAATAGGCAATGCCGCTGTACTAGGAAAATTTTTATAGCAGGGGCGTATATTTGTTGGTTGTAAGTTTTGGCTTCCTTTTTTTTTTTCTTAAAATTGATTATGGATTAGCCAGTTGTATTAACAAACCTTAAAAAAAGAGAGATCCAATAAAGAAACCAAACAACATAATAATATGGGTTTAACTAATAAACAATTATTTGAATTAAACAAGAAGGCAGCCATTGACGGTTTTAAAGTGGCTCCAAGACTAGACTACAACACAGTTGGAGGTGTTAATGGACCTTTAGTTATTTTAGAAAAAGTGAAGTTCCCTAGATACAATGAAATCGTTGATTTGACCCTTCCAGATGGATCCATCAGACAAGGTCAAGTTTTAGAAGTGAAAGGAGATAAAGCCATTGTTCAAGTTTTTGAAGGTACTTCAGGTATCGATGTTCAAAAGACAAGAGTTGAATTCACAGGGCAAAATTTAAGAATACCAGTTTCTGAAGATTCCTTAGGGAGAATATTTGATGGTTCTGGTAGACCTATTGACAATGGTCCTAAGGTTTTTGCTGAAGAATACTTAGATATTAATGGTTCTCCTATTAACCCATTTGCCAGAATCTACCCAGAAGAAATGATTTCCACTGGTATTTCTGCTATTGATACAATGAATTCTATTGCTAGAGGTCAAAAGATTCCTATTTTCTCAGCTTCTGGTTTACCACATAACGAAATTGCTGCCCAAATTTGTAGACAAGCTGGTTTAGTAAGACCAACAAAGGATGTTCATGATGGTCATGAAGAAAATTTCTCCATTGTCTTTGCAGCCATGGGTGTAAATTTAGAAACTGCTAGATTCTTCAAGCAAGATTTTGAAGAAAATGGTTCTTTAGGTAGAACATCCTTATTCTTGAATTTAGCTAATGATCCAACTATTGAAAGAATTATTACTCCAAGATTGGCCTTAACCACTGCTGAATACTTGGCCTACCAATCTGAAAGACACGTTTTGACAATTTTGACTGATATGTCTTCTTATGCAGACGCCTTAAGAGAAGTCTCTGCTGCCAGAGAAGAAGTTCCAGGTAGAAGAGGTTATCCAGGTTACATGTACACTGATTTATCCACCATTTATGAAAGAGCCGGTAGAATTGAAGGTATCAATGGTTCCATTACCCAAATTCCAATTTTGACCATGCCAAACGACGATATCACCCATCCAATTCCTGATTTGACAGGTTACATTACCGAAGGTCAAATCTTTGTTGATAGACAATTGAATAATAAAGGTATATACCCACCAATCAATGTATTGCCATCATTGAGTAGATTAATGAAGTCTGCCATTGGTGAAGGTATGACCAGAAAAGATCACGGTGATGTATCCAATCAATTATATGCCAAATACGCCATTGGTAGAGATGCTGCTGCAATGAAGGCTGTTGTTGGTGAAGAAGCCTTAAGTAACGAAGATAAATTGTCTCTAGAATTCTTAGACAAGTTTGAAAAGACCTTCATTTCTCAAGGTGCTTATGAAAACAGATCTATCTTTGAATCTCTAGACAAAGCATGGTCTTTGTTAAGAATATATCCAAAGGAAATGTTGAACAGAATATCTCCTAAAATCATGGAAGAATTTTACGATAGAGCCAGTGAGGAGCTACAAGAAGGTAACGAATCCAAGGCCAACGTTGATAGTATAGTAGACCAAGCTGTTGAAGCCAGCGCCTCTTTAATTTAGTACTCCCAAAGAATATATATTTGTCATAGAACTCTCCTTTAGTACTCCCTTTTAGTCTACTCCATACCGGACTTAATCCCGTGGTTTCAATACATGTCCGAGATACCAACCTGAAACATCGACCGGGTGCGCTAGCACGTGACTTTAGCAAGAGAGGACAGTTATTAAATACCAAAGGTTGCAAGCAGGGTGCAATTATTCTCATCAGGGCGTAAATCACTCAACAGCTGCTCTCTTAGGACCTGCTGGTGAATTCACCTCGATTTTTCTGTTACTGTATAAGAGTTAGGACTGACACACCATTACAGCATTTGATTGTGAGTTGATCTAAGAGAAACGTATACTCAACCCCTCTAGATTAAAAACATCTTGCTGCGTTTTCACTAGTATAACATACCATTAAGCGCTGCCTATAAGTACAGCACAGTACCACCAGAGCATGCACAGCAGCCTGAAACGCAGTCACTATATCCGACAATCCACACTGGCACCTATCATTTTCACCCTTTAAAAAACCGCCCTTTCCCCTCAGGTTCCCATTTCTCCGCAGCGTATTAAAATTTTTGCGAATCTAACGGGGGAAGGGGGCATATTTTAAACAAGTTATAGGGGATTAGCAGTAAGGATAAGTTATTGAAATAAGCGAAACCAAACAAGAGATACTTTCTTTGAACATATGTCAGAGGGAAACAAAGGAAAAATTATAGTTGTTAGTAACAGACTTCCAGTTACTATCAGCAAGGATGAAACTACAAACAAATACAGCTATGAAATGTCTAGTGGGGGTTTAGTGACAGCTCTTCAAGGTCTTGCCAAGCATCAATCTTTCCAATGGTACGGGTGGCCGGGGTTCAACTTGCCTGACGAAGACAGAAAAATTGTATCAAAGGATTTAAAAGACAAATTCAATGCTTTTCCAGTGTTTTTGTCAGAAGAAATAGCTGACTTGCACTACAATGGGTTTTCGAACTCTATTTTATGGCCTCTGTTCCATTACCACCCAGGTGAAATCAACTTTGATGAGAATGCCTGGTTAGCCTATAACGAAGCCAATTTGAAGTTTATGGAAGCTATTATCGAAAACATAAACGAGGATGATATCGTTTGGGTGCATGACTACCATTTGATGCTTCTACCTCAGATGATAAGAGATTATTTGACCAAGATAGGTAAAAAAGAAGTTGCTGAAAAGGTCAAGATTGGGTTCTTTTTGCATACTCCTTTCCCTTCAAGTGAAATCTACAGAATTTTGCCTGTTAGACAAGAAATCCTGCAAGGTGTGCTAAGTTGTGACTTAATCGGATTCCATACTTATGATTATGCCAGACATTTCTTGTCATCTGTCTCAAAAGTATTGAACATAAATACCTTGCCGAATGGTGTTGAACACAAAGGCAGATTTGTCAATGTTGGTGCTTTCCCAATTGGTATCGATGTAGAGACTTTTAAGGATGGTCTGAAAGAAACTAAATGTTTAGAAAGAATCAAAGCTTTAAAGGAAACCTTCAAGGATTGCAAGATCATTGTTGGTGTAGACAGATTGGACTATATCAAGGGTGTTCCCCAAAAACTTCATGCTATGGAAGTTTTCTTAAATCAACATCCAGAATGGATTGGAAAAGTTGTTTTGGTTCAAGTAGCCGTACCATCCAGAGGTGATGTTGAGGAATATCAATTTTTAAGAAGTGTTGTTAATGAACTTGTTGGAAGAATCAACGGTCAATTTGGTACCGTTGAATTTGTTCCTATTCATTTCATGCACAAGTCCATTCCTTTCCAAGAATTGATCTCTTTATACGCCATTTCTGATGTATGTTTAGTTTCTTCAACCAGGGATGGTATGAACTTAGTCTCTTATGAATATATTGCTTGCCAAGAAGAAAAGAAAGGTTCTTTGATTTTATCCGAGTTTACTGGTGCAGCTCAATCCCTGAACGGAGCTTTGATAGTCAATCCATGGAACACTGATGAACTTGCTGATGCATTGAATGAAGCTCTGACTCTTCCTCAAGAAAAGAAAGAAGCCAATTACGACAAACTTTACAAGTATATTTCAAAGTACACTAGTGAGTTCTGGGGTGAAAATTTCGTTCATGAATTAAGTCATTTAGAAAACAAGATTCAAGATTAATATTTAACAAACTTAAAACTGCTTTATTGAAACAAAAAAAAATAAAAGTAAAAATTAAATACAAAAATTAATCATCAAGAATATATACAAGAGTTTAAATAGTTAACTTCTTCTTGTTTTGTTTTTTATTGAAAAAATCCACTTTATTTACCAGAAATAACAGTTTTCATGGCTGTAAAGAAGTTCTCCTTACTCTTTCCGGTTATTTCATCATAAAGTCTTTGGTAGTATTGTGGGTTACCTTCAGGTTTGTATAATTTATCAGTAACGTCGTACATTTTCTTATATGAGTTGTTCTTCAAACTATCTAAAGCAGTTAACTGCTGACTTAATAAAACTTCATTCCAATTTTCTTGTGGAACGGCTTGAGCAAATTTCTTTAAAACAGATTTTTGAAGCCCTAGTGGTGATTTGGTTCTTGTTAGCATATCTTTTACATCCGAAAGAGATAATCCATCATTTTTGGTTGTAGTTTCAGTTTTCAAATCGGGATTAGCAACTTTGGCAAATCTTTGTAATTGTATCTTTTTGAAATCAGCATAATGTTGAATTCTATCTTCAGGTAGTTCCTTAATGAAGGTGACAATTCTGTTAGCAATGGCTTTGGTATTCTTAGCGGACATGTTGAGGCAAAGGGGTGTGTTACAGGGCTCTGTTTAAATCCTCTCTCTCTTATTCTCAGTTTGGTAAAATTATTCAAATTGGCCTTTTTCCCTCTTTTGGAAAGCCTTCAAAAGAAATTCATGGGAAAATTTTTTTAGTAGCTTTCGGACATATTAAATCCGATAATCACGATCAAACACGTGATACTTTCAATTGCTAACAAGAATCAAGAAGTTATGATTTATCTTAAAGGTCTGTATATATACAAAAGCTGCTTATTCTTCTTCAGCGGCAGTAACAGTTTCCAAATCCTTGGTGGCATCAGCCCAGGCAGCACCTTCGTAAACGATTTCCTTGATAGTTTTCAAGATTTGTTCAACAGTACCTCTGACTTGAACGGTAGAGTCTCTTTCTCTTAAGGTAATAGTACCATCTTCAACAGTTTGGAAATCAATGGTGACACCAAATGGAGTACCTAATTCATCGTTTCTGGAGTATCTCTTACCAATGGAGACACTAGAGTCATCAATCTTGAATGGAATTTGTTCCTTTCTCAAAGCCTTAGCAATATCACCACAAATGGCAGTCAATTCTTTTTTGTTTTGTAATGGAACCAATAAGACCTTGGATGGGGCAACATGTGGTGGGAAAGACATGACAGTTCTGGCAGTATCTTCCTTTCTTGCCCAGAAGCTGTGTTCGAAGATAGCGTATATGATTCTACCAATACCGAAGGATGGTTCAATAACAGATGGAATGAATTCTCTGATGTGTGTGATGTTCTTTACGAATTCAATCTTCAAAAACTTGTCATCTAATTCAATATCTTCATCATTGGCAACACTTTCAACCTTAAATACGATCTTACCATTAGCCTTCAATTCATCAGCCTTGGCCTTTAATTCATCTTGGGATAATGAGTTTAAGAAAGATTCAACCTTTGGAGCATCTTTTCTGAATTTAGGACCAAATAGCTTCTTAGTCAAGGTAATTTCCCATTCTTCAACTTCCTTTGGTTCATCTAATTTTTGTCTAACAACCATCTTTTCACCAGTCTTCTTGGAGTGAACGGTCAAGTCATAAGCACTTCTATCAGCACAACCAACACATTCAATCCAACCGTAAGAGGTTTGTAATTCAGCATCCCAACAATCAGCAGCATAGTGAGCCATTTCATTAGACATGTGTTGTCTGAATCTTAACTTGCTTGGATCAACACCGATCTTGGTCAAGAACAAGTAGATTCTGGCAATAAAGTAACCTAAAGTTTCGTTATCAACCATCTTTGTAGCTACAGCTTCACCAATGGTCTTTTCAATAGGAACGGTAGAACCAGATTGTTGAACTTCCTTTGGTAAGAACTTCAATTTCAAATCAGCAACTTCCTTGAATCTTGGGTGAGACTTATCTTCAGGATCAACAAAATGCTCTATTTCAGCCATCAAGAATTCTCTAACTCTTAATAAACCAGATCTTGGAGAAATTTCATTTCTGAAGGATTTACCAATAGAAGCAGAAGCAAATGGAACCTTACCGTTGTTGAAGTCTAATAACTTGTTGAAGTTTAAGAATTGACCTTGGGCAGTTTCTGGTCTTAAGTAACCCTTGTATTGACCAGATGGACCAATGGCAGTTTCGAACATTAAGTTGAAGGCTCTTGGTGGTTCTAAATCACCTTGAGTACCTGGGTTCTTAATTTCATACTTGACCATCAATTCACCCAATTCTTCACCAGAGTAACCATCAATCTTAGCTAAAACGTGTTCATATTCTTCGACAACGTCATCTTCTAATTTGACAGATTGGATTTCTTTGACTTTTTTCTTTCTCTTCTTCTTTTCAGCATCTTCAGCTGCTTGCTCATCAGCATTGGTTAATAAACCTCTGGCAACTTGGTTACCTTTTAATCTACTTTCTAAAACTTCTTCAACTAAGTGATCAGCTCTGAAAATTTCACCAGTCTTTGGGTCTTTACACATCCAATCACTGAATTTATCAACGTGACCAGAGGTCTTTAAAACTTCGTAAGGAGTCAACATGGTACAGTCAACTTCTAACATATCTTCTTCTAAAATGAAGTGCTTTCTCCATTGGTCAACAACATTGGCTTGGAAAGCACAACCAGCTGGACCATAGTCGAATAAACCAGCAACGGAACCATAGGCTTCAAAGGCTGGGGCATAAAAGAATCTAGATTTCAAAGTGGATTCTAAGGATTCTCTGCTAAAAGGAATTTCTTTCTTGGCTTTTTCAAGTTCAAACATTTTTGTATTAAAAGATGAGTAATATACTTTAGGATTGATTAGCAAATGTCTCTTTAAATTGCTAACTTTAAGTTTTGGAATAAAACGATGAATTTTCGGTTACAAATAGAATAAAGTTCTTTTATGAATGTAAAATCGAAAAAAAATCAAACTTAGTGTATTATGTTATCTTTTTTATTATTATTGGTTTTATGATATTTAGTATAACCATAATGTCAAGTACGCTCTCTCGTTAATGAATCATCTGTTCAACGTCCAATGTGAAAATACGGTTTAAAAAGGGTAAAAACGTGCACTGAAAAAAAAAATTTTTATAGATACCTTTTTAGGAAATTTATAGTTTTTTTGAAAGTCGGGTAAGTTATCAAAGAATTGCATATTTCGAAAATTAGTTGAATCCGATTACTAATATATATATATGTCTCTCCTTTCAAATTATATACATATGAACTAAGAGTATGTGTGTGGAGATCTACAAGATACTCTGCCTCTCCGGCATGTTTTGTAGACAACTTCAACAATATCTATAAACTCTTGTTTGTCGTTGATCACGAAATTTAGTTTGTTGTTGTCACCCGTATCAAAATCAACCATTATGTGTTTGTTTTGCCAGAAAAACATTATGGCAAACTCGTCATCTTCTCCAAAATCATATATTTCATTGTAATCATCAACCTTATCAATATCAACAATATACATTGCAGCCATATTGATCAGTTTGAATTGTAATGATTTCAACATGTCGTCCATCAATTTGCACGTGAAAGCAGAAGGTCTTCCGAATCTGATGATTGCAAGTCGACTATCATCGTATAAAATTGCTTGGTCTATATGCCAACCTGATTCTAATTCAGGAATCGTTTGCAGCAGTGGTTTCTTGTTATTAATCATTTGTTTTTTTTGGTTATTGAAATACTGTTCTTTCACTTGTTAAACCAAGAAACATATAGAGAAAGAGAAAAAAAAAGGCATTAATTAGATACGCTATGAAAAGCTACAAAGAGGACTCAACACGAAGAGAAATATTAAAAAAAAAAATGAATTGAAAAAGATCAATGCCCTTGTCAAATCAAGAGCACCTACATATCTACGAGTCGTTTCATTTATTTACAGGTGTATATAGTTATTTGATTATCTCTTACCCTTCTTACCCTTTGTAGGTTCAGGTTCGACGTAAGCAGCTTGTTTTTCTATAGTTTCACCAGTCACATCAGTAGTTCCTAACAAATCCAAGAAATCATCCATATTGTCGTAATCGAAATCACCTTGTATATCAGCAGAGGCTTCTTCAGCTTGTGCTGTACCGTTTTTGTCGATATCTTGATTGGATACTTCATTTTGAGCAGCATTTGCATTTGCAAGTCTAAACTTCTCTTTGAATTTATCAATGGAGGATGAAGCTGCCTTCTTTTGAGCTAAATCAGGTCTATATGGATTATAAATGACATTGGATTTGATGTCTTGCAAAGACACTATTTTCTTTCTTGGGTATTGAGAATATCTTCTGATAACAGATCCATCCGTTAGAGCAATATGCTGCTCAAATAAATGATACAGTGTTGCAACCCTTTCATGATCCGGAATAAATTCTCCTGTTTCATGTAATTTAATCTTGGCTGTACCTGCCAAGGCGTCTCTTTTGGCTAAGTAAGCTTCAAAAGAACTGTCTGTTACTGCATATGATCTTTTGATAATAGGCAAAGCTCTCAATTTAATATTTGATAGCATTATGCGCAAACAATTTTCTATTTGTATTGGTGTAATTTGGTGAGTTCTTCTTACTATTTCATTCAAATATCATAAGTTTAAACAGCATTTCGTTGTAGGCAAAAAAAAAAGAAAGAAAGAATCCATGAAGTGCGTTTTTGCCTTAGAAAGAAAATTTTTTTCCAAAGCACTCGGAGATAAGCGCTACACAACTAATATTTAATTAATTCCAAAGGAATTCCCTTATAATTTAGTAATTTATATACTTCAGGAACGATGGTATATCCTCCACTACGGCTTTATCAATTCCCAATTTTTGTACAAACAAAGGTATCATACCACCTGCATCGCTTGTTGTTGCCATATACCACTCTAGCTCTTTACTTTCGTTATTATATTTCAACATTTCAACAGATACGTAATAACACTTTGTGTTTTGTTTCTGATCAGGTTTACTTCTTAAAGATACAACATATGATATTTCTATGTTTTTAACTTTAACTGGCTTGCTGATGTACACCCATTGGTAAAAATGTCTGATATCAAACAAAAAAGGCACCAATTTGTATGAACTTTTGAATTGAACTACTGCGTTGTCAGATCTTACAGCCTTTTCCATTACCTTTGTATCTACAATTGCATGGATATAATTCTTTTCAGTCAATACTCTAAAATCAGCATTTTTTTCAGTAATGTTATAGTCACCATTGTCATAGGTGTAACCGTTCAAATTTAAGACATATTGCTCTCTAAATGTCTTCTCATCAACACCATCAATTTTGGTGTATCTCATGCACCAATAGTCCTTATTGTTGTACTTTGAATAGGTATCTGTTTGTAAACTTTTATAGTTATTCTTAAATGTCTTATTATGAGACCAAGTTTTAATATTCAAAAACTCTTCAACATCCTCTAATTTGATGCTACTAGGAAGAGAATTGATACTTTCATAAACGTTTTTTGAGTCTAAAATGTCTTTAAAGTTCTCAGCAGTCATTTTAATCAATGATTTTGGTCTTCAAATCAGCGTAATCTCTTTGTTAGTGTGGGTCGTATCGTTCCCTTTAAGTTGCGATAACGCTTTAAATCATTACTAGGGGAAACTTCATATAAAACGCGTATGCGCACTATGGGAAAAACATACAACGCATAATAAATCTTTCAAAGTTATTTAATTCAAGCTTAAAGTTCGAACCAGATACGACGAGCGATGCCTAAAACATATCCTAACGCTGAGACGTTTTTTATAAGAAACAAACGCTATGCAGAAGTAAAAACTCACAGTTTACAAGATACACCCACTGTAACAAGTATAGAGTTTCCACTTCATTTTAATTCAAAATACAGTGAAAAAGAAAACATTGAAAAGCTTATATACAAATGTGGAGGAAACGAAACAGTTAGCCAATACATTGATGATTTAGAAGAAAAACAAAAAATTGAGGAATTTCAGCTTGAAAGAAAAAAACTTCTTGCCAGAAAGAAAATTGTTAAAGACTCAAAGAACGTCTTTGAAACAGGCCATGCGGAGGAAGATGATGAGGATGCAGAGGAAGAAGACGAAGAGGAGGACGAGGAAGAAGAAGAGGACATAGACATTGACGAAGAAGATGAAGACGATGATACAAAACCAAAGGCAAAAGCAAGAAAGAGACGTAGAAAAACTAAAGATTTATTAACAAAGCTTCATTTACAACCAGGTATAGGAGATGAAGCCTTGTATCTGTATCTTAATAAATCCAAAGGTAACGGAAATGATTTCTTCAATGAAAAGCCTTTATTAGGAAGACCTAATAGGGATCAAAAAATTGTTCTTCGAATAAGAATCAAGAAGGATACGCTTCCAGCAGATAGTGAGAAAATGACTTTAGTTGAAAAACTCTTTACTAAAAATGTGATTTATGAAACTGAACCAATTGCTGTTATTGACAGCACAATCAAATTCAGGATTACCAGTGATGCTCAATTTGCCCTTGATCACAACAAAACAGCACAGGACTTTAAAAAGAGTGTTTTAGATTTAAATTTTGAAGAAATGGATTCCTTTATTCAAAACCTAGAAGATATGGACAGTCAACCGTGGCTGCCCTTAAATGACAAAACAAACTCTTATGATTTAATGCCACCTGTCAAAACATTTGTTGCTGAGATGCCTTTTGAATATGAATTCAAAAGCAATAAACTAGCCAGTAAAATAGCTACATCCACATCTGTTTATGTTCCTACATATCAAGTTCAGGTTTCAAGTTTTGAAAAAGTTCCTAACCAACCTTCTCATGAACTTCAAGAAAAATGGAGACTTGCACAGGAAGTCAAAAGATATCCTCATTTTTTGAGTATTCAAACAGCATACGACTTTTTTAAGGATTTGGAAGAGATGATTGAGCTAATCAAGGCCAAATTTGAAGAAAGACCAATTTGGTTGAAAAAACATCTACAAGGTGTTATAATCGATAAACCTTCTCTTTGTGGAACCACTTTAAAATATGCCTTGCCGTTTGTAGCCTACAGAATTATGAAAGGTCCTTGGATTCACTCATATTGTAAATACGGAGTTGATCCTAGTAGTGACCCAAAATATCACATTTACCAAGTAGAACAGTTCAGAATGACATCCAACCCTAAAACAGATGTCTTTAAAGATTTTGTACCATGTCCTAAAGAATACATTAGTAATGTTGACGGAGGCATTGATACCAGGTTTTACTTGACTGGGAATTCAATTCCTTGGTATTCGACTTATACAATGGAGGTATTAATGACTGAAAAACATGTCAGAGACATCATTCAAAGCTCACAGCTGTTGGATAAATATGATCCCGAAAATGGATGGTTTAATGAATTGGATACATGGAAAAGAAAGAGACTTGTGAAGTACATTCTTGATTGTCTGTATCAAGGCATAACTGAGTTTTCAGAAGATAAAATCAAAATATACAAAAATATGCCATCGACTAAATTGTATGCACAGGAATCATCTAATATTGCCAAAAAGAAAGATTTGATGTCTTTGAAAACAAGCAGCTATTCCATTGATGATAACATTGAGGATGAAAATGATGATGATTTTGACGAAAAACTAATAGGTAATTTAAATTTGGAGGAATCCAACTTTGATGACATAATTAATAGAATCATGCTTCAGGATCCCGAACTTGCTAAAGAAACAAAGGCTATTTATACTGAATTCATAAGAAATTAATATTATTGACTATATACGGATTTTATTTCTTTAATATTGACCTGGCTTTGAACTCGGAAGTCAAGTTAACTGGATTTAAGCCTTCCTTTTCATGTTTGTATATGTTCGTCGTGTACTTGACAAATGATACACTCAGGGATTTTTTGTAAGACTGATTCAAAGTTTTTCTCCTGTTTAAATGGCCTTGTTTTGTAAACTGTCGTGTTAGCTTTTTTAAAAGTGAGGTTTTGGGTTTTGACAGTTCCAGAATTTGGTCGTCTGTAGTGTCTACATCCATATTAGTGGAACTACTAATGACCATTGAGTCTGCGTCATTTGCAAAAATGGTATCAAATCCGTGATCCAATTTGTCGTATTTTCTTTCACCTAAACTTCCAAAAATCCACCACTTCCTTCCTAAGCTTGTTAATTCTTGATTACTTGCTGTACTTTCTGATCCTTTCAAAGGAGAGTAGTATGATTGTGGTTCAATAAGTAAGGGTTTTCTAGATATTTTGCTGTTTTTTTGATACAGTGGTACATATTTAGAAGGTAAATTTTTAGTTTGCTTGCACAGAGTAGGATATACTTTGAATTGTACTTTTCTTAAAATATCTGTTTCAACTCCTGCTGCATATTCGCTTTTTAAAACATTTAGCTCTTGCTTTTTAAAGGCTTTTACTGTTGTATTTTTAGATATTCCTGTTTCAGGCTCTACAATGTTGTTTTTGGGGTTTGCATTGCTTCTGTTTGACAAAATAAAAGCCCATTTTTGACTTCTAGCTTTCTTCAAAATTTTTATTTTATTTTTAAATGTCTTTTCTTGCTTTACAATGGGTTCTTCACTACTAGAAAAAAAATTGTGTTCCAAAATTGTGTTTAAAGAATTTGTTTTAGCATTTTCAATCTCTAAAGCACTGGACTGAGGGTCTAAAATTTTATTTAAGGTTGTAAAAATACTTGGGAGAGACAAGTTTGTATGGGAATAATGAGAATTAAACCCTGAAATACCACTGCTCTCAGTGATACCACAGTTGCTATTTAAATTACAAACTAGCTCTATGTTAGCTCTAACTCTAAACCCTTTGCTATGTAAAAGGTTTTTATTATTGTGCTCAAAAAAATTGTGCTCGTTCAGTACAAATGTTGAAGTATTCAATATAAATAAGTTATTTAATCTGTGTCTTATTTGTTTATTGCTTTTATTTTTTTGAAGTTTTTTTACATCCTTATTTTTATAATTAAAATTTTGAAAGTCTAAGTATGTATCAGCTGTTTTTGTGTTTAAATGTTCACATCCTTGTTGCTGTTCTTTAGATTCACTTGATTTGTTTATTTTATTAAAAAATAATTTATTCGAAGTATTTGGTAAAAGAAATTTTGTAGTCTTTTCAGATAAAGATAGATTATAACTTTCAAAATTGATATTTAAATTTGGCTCATCAAAATGATTGTTTGAATCATTCATAAATTTGGAATAATTTTGTTTATATTTGGTGTTGTTTCTTATTGGGTGGCTAGATAGTTGAGAACCAGAATAAAGATTATCGAAAATATTAGAACTGCTTAATAAACTAACACTGTCAATATCAAATGGTGACGTTTTGATATTTATAACATTTAGCGGTTTATTTATGGTATCTAAAGATAATGTTGAGCAGCTATGTGATCTTAGAGCAGTTCCATCACATTCGCTTAATACAGTGACTGTATTCTGCTCATTATCAACGAGAAAAGAAGAAAATAATATTTTGGAATCATTTTTGGTATTCTTTGGAGTTTTATAAAATTTGGTAGTTAATAGTGGCTTTGGATCACTGTTTTTAGAGTATTTATTTGATGTTTTCTCTTTGAAGTCACATCTTTTCTTCTTTGAAGGGGTCGATTGTTCTATATTCTTCAAGGACATAATACATTTACTCTTGTTTGAAGAAGAATTTTCAAAAAAATCTTCAATAACTGAGTTATTCCAATTGTCTTTGTTTTCAAAAAAAGAATGGTTTTTGTTTGGGGCTATGTTCTTTGTTTGGAATAAGTCGTCATTATTGTCAAACTTGTAAATTTTCAAAAATACCATTTTTTGGTGTAATGGTTGCTTAATTTCTGATTCTCTTAAGAACTGCCCAGCAATAGCATTTTCAAAAAGTCATTAACTTTTTAAGCTTTTTTTTCTTTTATATATATATATTTTTTGCTTTTAATTTATAAGTAATCACCTTCTTAGTATTATAAAATTTACAAAAAATATTAATTAAGCATCATTTCATGCCAATTGATTAAACCTTCCGAAAAAGGTAACTACATATTATGCGTCCGAAATACCAGCCAAAAACTACAACCAGGCGCTATAGCACGTGACTGTAATAAAAGAGGAGAGTCATTAAATTACTTAACAGCTGCTTTTTAAGAACTGCTGGTGAATTCACCTCGAGTTTTCTGTTACTATATAAGAGTTAGGACTGACATAACATTACAAAATTTGATTGTGAGTTGAGTTAAGAAAAACATATATGTAACCATTCTAGATTAAAAACACTTCATTGCAATTTCACTTGTATAATATAAAATTAAGCACTACCTTGAAGTTTTACACGGTACGGTCAGAGAAATGACAGCTGTTCGAAACACAGTCCATATCTCCGAAAATACATTAAACCACGTGCTTAAATATAAATCAACTTTGTGTAGCAACAATTTTTTGTTACATTTTTTTAAAAAAAACACAATAAGGGCAAAAACTTTTTTTGAAATTTTTTGCAAAAAAAAAAAAATGGCATTCTCATATATATATGAAGTTACCCGTTTAGGAAATACCAACAATTTCATCACACAAGCCCTGAAAAAAAAAAAAAATATTCATTCTTTTTTTTTCTCCTATGATCGCTTTAGGAAAAAAATCAAAACTTCTACCTAATTTTAAACAGTTCATAAGGGGTAAACGAAAACAAAAAATGCAAGCAAAATGATGCAATATAAGCGGTTATTCATTCTTCTCCTAAACAAGCCACTTCTGCGTACTTTTCTAAGAACTTCTTATCTTCTCCACTTGGCCCTCTCGTTTCTTTTTCTAATTTCTATCATCAACACTAAAATTTGTCTAGCAATTGCTAGAAATCAAGGTGGCGAAAATTTTTTTTCATTTTCTTTTTCAATGAATTGCTCATTAGGTTGTCGATATAAAAGAAAAAGGAAGAAAATAGAAATATTTCATTTGTGTCAGATGTTTTACTTTCATCAGGGTTTTTCTTAAACATTATGAAGTTCTTGTTTAATTATCTTATTGATTACTAGAGAGTAAGTAAAAACCAGTCATTAACAATAATTAAAAAAAATGGGTAAAGAAAAATTACATATTAACGTCGTTGTTATCGGTCACGTCGATTCCGGTAAGTCTACTACTACCGGTCACTTAATTTACAAGTGTGGTGGTATTGATAAGAGAACCATCGAAAAGTTCGAAAAGGAAGCCGCTGAATTAGGTAAGGGTTCTTTCAAGTACGCTTGGGTTTTAGACAAGTTAAAAGCTGAAAGAGAAAGAGGTATCACCATTGATATCGCTTTATGGAAGTTCGAAACTCCAAAATACCAAGTTACTGTTATTGATGCCCCAGGTCACAGAGATTTCATCAAGAACATGATTACTGGTACTTCCCAAGCTGATTGTGCTATCTTAATCATTGCTGGTGGTGTTGGTGAATTCGAAGCCGGTATCTCCAAGGATGGTCAAACCAGAGAACACGCTTTATTAGCTTTCACCTTAGGTGTTAGACAATTAATCGTTGCCGTCAACAAGATGGACTCTGTTAAGTGGGACCAAGCCAGATTCACTGAAATCGTTAAGGAAACCTCTAACTTCATCAAGAAGGTTGGTTACAACCCAAAGACTGTTGCTTTCGTCCCAATCTCTGGTTGGAACGGTGACAACATGATTGAAGCTACCACTAACGCTCCATGGTACAAGGGTTGGGAAAAGGAAACCAAGGCCGGTGTTTCTAAGGGTAAGACCTTATTAGAAGCTATTGACTCTTGTGATCCTCCATCCAGACCAACTGATAAGCCATTAAGATTACCATTACAAGATGTTTACAAGATTGGTGGTATTGGTACAGTACCAGTCGGTAGAGTCGAAACCGGTGTCATCAAGCCAGGTATGGTTGTCACCTTCGCTCCAGCCGGTGTTACTACTGAAGTTAAGTCCGTCGAAATGCACCACGAACAATTAGAACAAGGTGTTCCAGGTGACAACGTCGGTTTCAACGTCAAGAACGTTTCCGTTAAGGAAATCAGAAGAGGTAACGTTTGTGGTGATTCCAAGAACGATCCACCAATGGGTTGTGCTTCTTTCAACGCTCAAGTTATCATCATGAACCACCCAGGTACAATTTCTGCTGGTTACTCTCCAGTCTTAGATTGTCACACCGCTCACATTGCCTGTAAGTTCGAAGAATTAGTCGAAAAGATTGATAGAAGATCCGGTAAGAAGATGGAAGACAATCCAAAGGCTATCAAGGCCGGTGATGCTGCTATCGTTAAGTTCATCCCATCCAAGCCAATGTGTGTCGAAGCTTTCACCGAATACCCACCATTAGGTAGATTCGCTGTCAGAGATATGAGACAAACTGTTGCTGTCGGTGTTATCAAGTCTGTTGATAAGTCCCAAGCTGCTGGTAAGGTCACTAAGTCTGCTGCCAAGAAGATGTAAATTTGACTTTTAATATAAAAAAATCTTTTTCTATTCAATAAATGTCATTTACAAACTCTATGCTAGTAAACCCAGTATAAAATATATAATCCTATATAATTATTTATATGATTAAAAATTAAAAAAAAAAAAAAAATAAAACCAAAAAAAAAAAAACACAATCGATTATAGCTTTTTGTTTTCGTTTTAGATATCTTGAAGTGCAATGTTGTTTAAACTTTGTTATTAGAGTTGTTATAGCATTGATTACAATTGTCCATGTGGCTAAGCAGCAATATATGCTATTTTCTTGCTAGCGCTACCAAATCAATTCCAATTGTTTACATATCTTATTTTGAAAATATAGCCTTTTACATGTACATTTTATACTTTTTTAACCAAAAATAGGATAGTTTACAGAATAAAAATTAAAATTGTAAACATTTTGGTCAAGCTAAAGTTATGATTTTGTTTATATTTGATCATGTTATGCTATTGGAATCAAACTAAAACTTGTTTCGACCCAAAACCTTAAATCCTGTTTCAATTCAAAATTCAATTACAGCAATGAATTTTACGCTATTTCTAAGTGCTAAATTTCACCTACCTAAAGAACACGATTTATTTTAGGGTAAATTAGTAGCACTATGTATTCAATGATAATCAGCATAGTTCTCTTGTATAGTTATGTCCGAATTTTTTAAAAGAAGTTTCACACGACGCGTAACCTCGTAGTGATTTTTTTCTTTTTTCATATATATTTATGTTTTTTTATATATATAACTCCATATAAAACTACCAAAGAAACATGAGCGATAATATAGAAGATTTCAAGCCTGAAGCTTGGGTTGCTAATGCAACTTTATCCACTACCATTAGTTTAGTCGATACTTTTGAGGGAAAATTAGCTTCTTTCAAACCTAGTTTTACCTATCCAATATTTGGAGAAACTGAACAAGTGTTTGGTTATAAAGACTTGGAGATCATTTTAGCATTTGATTCTAAAAACTTTACGCCTTTTTTGAATGTTAAATTTAGTGAGAAGTTGGACGATGAGTTGTTACTGGAAAAAGCAAAGATGGATGCCAACATTGATTATGATGATGAAGAAGAAGATGAAGAACATGATGGTCAAGAAGACCAGGAAGACCAAGAAGATGTAGAACAAGATTTTGAGGATGAAGAAAACGAAGAAGAGCAAGAAACCGTTGAGTTTGACCCTTTAATCAAACTAGCCAAGTTGATGCCTACTGAAGATTTAACAATCAAGGATGAAGAAGTTTGGACTAGAAAGTGCCATGATGATAAAGATCTTGTAAAAAATATTTTGCATGCAGATGGCGAGGCTATAGCAACAACAGACACAGCACTAGTTTATAAGATCAACATATCTAAGTTTAAAAATATTCACGATAGACTAAAGCTTTTCTCCTTGCTATTTATTGAAGGTGCCAGTTATATTCAAGATGACGACGAAGTATGGGATGTATACGTTATGCTAGAAAAAGATACCGATAAAATAATTGGATATGCAACTTGTTACAAGTACTGGAATTATAATGGAGGCAGCAAAGCATTTGATTCTTTGGCGAACGTTCCTCAAGATTATTCCTACAAAGGCAGAATCTCTCAGTTTTTGATTTTCCCAACATTCCAAAATAAAAAGTTTGGGTCCTCATTCTATAACGCCATCTACGAAAGTTGGCTAAAAGATAATTCAATTATTGAAATCAACGTAGAAGATCCAAACGAATCTTTTGATGCATTGAGAGACAAGAATGACTTCAATAGAATTATAAAGACATCCCAATTCATGTCCATGATTGATTCATCATTGTATTCTAAATCCAATCAACCAAAAGAAGTTCTAGAGAAAAACTATATTCAACTGCTTAACTTTTTACAAACAAAAATGAAGTTCCAATATAAACAAGCTCAGAGATTATTGGAAATGGTATTCATTTATTTAAATTTGGATGACTTCATAAAGTTAGTGATGATGAAAAGAGTTTTTAAGCAAAATTATGAAGTTCTACTTGATTTTTCCAAAGAAGACAGAAATGAAAAACTTGCAGAAACTGTTGACAACATAAAACAAGAATACTTTGAAAGAATATCTTTATTGATCGAAAGTGATGAACCACCTTCCAACAAAAAGCAAAAAATCTAAAACTTGTTCTTATAAAAAAAATATATATCTTACTCATATTAATTATCTGCACTAGTCCTAGTAATACATTACTTTCTTTCAATGACTTTGTAATGTAATAAAACGTAGCCTACGGTCATAAAGAAAAAGATATAACCTAACAATATACCCATGTCTTTATTTAAGTTCAAGGCATTGAAACCAACAGTACTCAATATAGTAGCACCAGGAACCTCAATAGTAAGACCTAACTTTTCGTCTTTTAATGTTAAATCTTTAACTTCATTAATAATCAAAGCCTCATAACTATAGAAGAACAAACTTCCATTTTTCATGTATTTGAAGAAATCATTTGTAATATGAGATGTATTAATGAACAAACCTGAAAACAAGACAGACCATAGCAACAACAAAACAGTAAACATAATAGCAGCATTAAGATCTTGGAAGAATATACCTACAGTCAGTATCTCAAATGATATGGCAAAATTGAACAAAATTAAAATTGCCAAAAATTTGAAGAAGTAACTGAAATGACCACCATTAGAACCCATATTAAGACCAACCAATGGATAAATGATGAATGCTAAAATAAAGGGTGGAATCAATCTCAAAGGTATAATATCACTTATAATTTTACTAACATAATATGCTGACGGATGGTAGTAATTGTTGGATCTTTCTTTTAAAAATATTAATCTCTCCAAGTAGAATGAAGACAGCCCAGTAAAGGCCAAAAACCCGGAGAATAAAATCAAAAAGAAGAACAAACCCATTCTGTTTTGGAAACCAGTCAGGTCATTTTGTACATTATAATACAATGAGCCTAAAAACACAGAGATACCAATACTCAACAAATAGTTTCCCAATAATAGCTTTGGGTTTCTATAAACATTTTTGAAGGTTCTTGAAGATAAAATCAAAACTTGTTGAACCCAAGAGGCCTGGGAATCATACAAGCTGGTATGGATATTTTCAACTTCTGTACTAGATGATTTTATTTGATGTAATAGTTCAGAGTAAACTTGTGAATTTAAAAACTTACTAGCTAATTCATGGTTAGCCAAAGCATGGCCCTCATTTATTTTTTTAGATATTTTGGCATTAACAGAACTGTAGTTATGCGCGTTTTCTTCCTCTGGAGAGCATAATAAGTGCGATATTTCACCATATTCATTATTGCCAGTTGAGTGGCCTTGCAAAAAGGTTTCAGATAAAGGTTTATATTCATCTGAACCATCAAAGGTAATGTCTAACAAGAAATCAGCAATATTGGTATACTTTGGACATTCATATCCACTGTTGATTAAGAAGTCGTTCAATTCACTAACAGGACCGGAAAAGTACATTTCACCGTCACCTAAAAAGATCAATGAATCAAATTTCTCAAAAACATTAGCTCTTGGCTGATGAATCGAACAAACAACTGTAGTGTTATTTCTAACAACCAAATCAGACAAACAATCAATTACGTTTTTACTATTAGCAGAATCCAAACCGGAGGTAGGCTCGTCTAAGAACAAAATAGATGGTGATTTAACAAGTTCACATCCAATAGCAACTCTCTTTCTTTCACCACCACTGATTCCTCTAGTAAATTCATCACCTATTAAATGATCTTTGATATCATATATTCTTAAATCTTTCAATACTTTTTCAACAAATTTTACTTTGGTTTCATAAGTCATGTTTTTTGGCAATCTTAAAAGAGCACTGTTTAAAATAGTTTCATAAACAGTTAAAGTAGGTAAAAAGAAGTCATCTTGATCTACAAAACCAATTGATTTTAATACACGATTGCTTCCGTCTTCGTAATCTTGTCCATTGACCTTAATTGTTCCAGATATGGAGCCAGATTTTTGTTTGTTGGATAAAATATCAATCAGTGTTGATTTACCACTACCACTAGGACCCATAATAGCTGTTAAACCTGGTTTAATATGACCACTAATTTTCTTTAATATTGGAACCTTTCTCGAGTTGATTGTATAAACAACGTCTTCAAAAGTTAAGGTTACTCCTTGTCTTTCAGAATTCAAAAAGTTTTCAAATTCATCATCTTCAGATTCATCACTTAACTTTTTGTAATCTGGCTTACTAAACATTGGTGATTTTGAGATAAAATCAATAGCAAAACCTATAGAAACAAGAGTCAAGAAGGCAAAGAAGGATAAACCAGCTATTTGTTTCCAAGAAATTTTCTTTTTAACAGGTTGTGCGTACCCTGGTATTTGTGAGTAATGTAAACATTCAGCACCGTTACATTTCAAAGCAATATAAGGGTCACCAAATAGAGTAGTAATCAAATCATTAATGGCAGGTTCAGTAAATTTACATTCTTTTGTTCCAACATCACAAGTGAATTCACCAGGACCTTGAATAGTTTCTTCTAAAAACTCAGAGATATCTATAAATCCACTCTTACCACACAAGAATTGCCCAGGAATACATTTACATTGAGCACTTTCACACTTGTAATGAGTTGAATTCTTTTTCAAATCATAGCTAAACTCACAAGTATCAAAACCACAATAGAAACTCTCAACTTGGTTAGTCCAGAATTGGAAATAACACTCATTATTGGATTTGTCACAATGAAAAGAGACTTGTGGCTTTTGATTAGGCAATAATTCTATAATTTTTTCATTTGTCACGTCACAAGCTTGGTATATTTTGTTAACCATCATACCGTTAGTGTTACATACAGCTCCCTTCTTTAGTTCAGGGTCATCAAAAAAGCTTTGGCAAACTTGATCTTCAGTACATAAGTTACAGTTAATACCTTCCCATCCGTCACTACAAACACATTCCTCTGTATATGTATCGTTATTGTTTGTAGTGTTTCTGAAAGGTCTTTGAATGTTGTCTATATCTAGCCCTCCACAAACAGGTGTGGAGCAATCTTGGCCTCCAAAACCTTCCATACACTCACATTGCCCATTGAATTCATTACAACTTGAAAATTGTTTACATGAAAACAATGGTAACATACAGTTAAAACAAGGCGGGCATTCATCATCTTGATTTGTATCTATCGGTATAAAATTCAGGTTAGGGTTTATAGAAGATTTCAACGCAGTTGTCAGCTTCAAAAATAGTAAGCAAAGCAACAAATGCTTGTAAAATTTACTAGCAACTAACATTGATGATTCTGTTTTATGGTTTTAAATCAATTCCCAAATGTACTTCATAATCAATATTAAAAATTTTAAATTCGTTATAAATCCTATATACAGCCTTAATCTCCCCTTATCTTAAGAAAAAAAGGTAGCAAAAACGGAAAGCGCTGATATCAGCAAAACAGAGTGTCCGTAAAAGGTAAGAAAAAGTTCGGGTAAGTTGTGATTTTTCACTGTTTTGATTTTCGGACTTTAAGAGGTTAAACACGAACGAAAAAACAACAATTTAGCTGCTTATACAGCAGAGCTTTAAGACCAATGAACACATACTCTATATGTCTTGAGAGACAATTTGTGCCGGTTGATCAGGATATTCATTCTAATAACTTAGTTCTACTTAATGATGGAACGATTCTTATAAATACTGAAGATGATTCAACCATTTTGGCAAACGATTTGACAATAACTAATTTAGCAAGTTTGTCTATAGACCCAAGTGAGCCAGAGTTTAAAGAGGCATATAACACATCTTTAATGAACTTTGATACTGATACTTATCCAAATCAAAACAGATTTGTTAAATATACAGATGTTCTTGAGTACCACAAGCAACCAATGCTGAATACTACATTTAAAACCAAGTTTACCAAGATTCTGAAAAACAAAATTAAACAATCTGTTGTATGCTGTCTGACAAATAACCACAACATTTTGGTATACAGCCATTTGGATGGTGAAAAGAATAGTATGAAATTTTTACAAAATTTGTCATATCAAAAAGAAATACGTGATAGTGACAATATTGACATTGAAAAACTCTCCTTTGATGTTTATTACGATATCGAGTTTGATTATACTAATGAATACTTGGCAGTAGCCAACAGGACTGGTGATGTTTTAATATTTAAATATAGTTCTGAATTGAAATTGTTTGGATTTATCTCAGCTTTTGAAAACATTTGTAAAGATAGAGACGATGATTATATTGAAAAATTGAGATGTGTGAAGAGTGAATTTTTAAACGAATTGAAATTTGTTGGAAAAAGTCATAAAAATGAGCTATACTTGATTACAATAAATACCGAAAATTTTACTCAAAGTACGAGTATTAACTTGAACATAAGCAAAAAGGAATTTATGATTCCAGACTTTATTAAACTGGATGGAAATTCTTTCTACTACATAAGCGCAGATAAACTTTATAATCAAAATAACGAGGTACTGTATACATTTGGAAATTTTGATACAAAGAAGATTGTCCATTTGGTTAGAAGAAACCAGATCATACTGTACTCTTTAAATGAATACGTTTTGTTTGATCTAACTACACAAAAGGTGGTTGAAAGTCCAATTACAAAATTTCTGATTAAAAAATTTTCTACAAGTAGGCTTGATAATCCAAAGTTATCTCTAAATATTCACGGAATTGAAGTAGCAAATGATGAATCTTTTGTGATTATTGCTTACAGCTTTAGCGTCAACTTTGGTATAACTTACAATCCGAAATCTTTTAGAGAGCTATACGTCACTATTTTCAAACTTGAGGATACTTGGAGAATACATAATCATCAGTATGTTGATTCATTGAAGCTATGGTACTTTCAATACAAGTTCTTTGGAAACAAATTTGCTGAAAACTATTTGGATTTAATTGAAGATGAAACAATCAGCACATCCAAAGATTTGCACAAGAAGAACTTTGACATACCATTTGAGAAGTTCATACAAACTTATATTTTAGATGATGCTTATCTTGGAATAAACAAATTTACCTTTTTGATTGAAAAAGGGAATATTTATAAATCGAAATTGTACCTAAAGATTTTAAATTTGTTTTATGAATACTCTGCACACAATGTTGAAAAATTTGACAATGATTTGGATATATTATCGATCAACCTTATAGCAAAGAAACTTGAAAAAAATAAAATATTTGCTGAATCGAAAAACATTGCTGTTACAATGAAAGGGGAGTTCATAGATGAGACTTTTGATATTGAAAAATGCTATCATGATGAATATCTGGTTTCAAATGAAGGACATCAGTGGAAGCAATGCTTTTTGACATTATTGCCAATTCTGTCAACTCATACAAAAAGTTGCCAAATGGTAAATACTTTTATTATTGATTTGAAAAAAGATGAGTTGATGAACGAATACGGATGGTTCACTTCAACGTTGTTATCTGAATTGGGGTTGAAATGTTTAGTTACAGGAATGAATTATATATAGAATTTATTTTTTACTGAAGAATTTGTCTATATTACTCAAAGTACTATCAAAATTTGGCACATCCACAATGGAGTCTCTTACCCACTTAGAGATTTTGGATTTAATATTTGGACTGCTGTATCTACTGTCAATTAAAACAATGTGAGCATAGTCATTGGCGTGTCTTATAGATCTTCCTACAGCCTGGTTAACTTGCCTCATTACTATATTATCGATGTAATCATTAAACTTAGCATTCAGTTTCTTTTTAATTAATTCCATTTCAAAGGTGAATACATTTGGATATGGCAAACCTAAACAAATAATTGTTCTGGCCAAATCATCTTCAAAATTTATACCTTCACTTAGTTTTCCTCCAAAAACAGCAAACAGCACAGCGTCTTGTTTCTTTTCATTGATAGTCTTGCAATATTCATCGAAAACATTCTTATTAACAGTGTCATTTTCTTTAAAGATTTTCTTCAAATTATTTATTTGTGAGTATATGCCATTAAACTTATCTGTATTTTCCCAAAAAGTTAGTAATTCAGTCAAATAACCATAACTCTGAACAAAAATGATACATCCTTTTGGTGATTTCTTCAATATTTGAATAATGCTTTTACCAACGTTAGTCATAAAATTTCTGTCTGATCTGGACATTTGTGTAAACTTGAAACCAGTTACTATTTGACAAAGAATGTTATCTTTTGGAATAACATGACCCAATTCCATTTTTATGCTTTGCTTTTCAAATATATCTATGGTTTTTTGGTTACCATGAAATAAAATATCAAATTGATCAAAAGGTTGCATTGTTCCACCAATCAATATCATTTTACTACACTTCTCTATAACATTACTTACGTTAACCCCTGGAGAAAATGGCAAATATTTCAAAGCATTGCTTTCAAAATACCATACTCCATCTGTTGTTTTATTATTTGTTAAAATTGATAAAAATTTGATCAGCTTAAACAGTAATGGACTTTTAGACTTAACTATCTCGTTTTTTATCATGTATGATTGTAATTTTTGTGGTAAATAACTCGTTTGCATAAATTTGATTATATCGTTTGCATTTAATTTTAAAAAAGGCAAAAGATTTGTCGTCTTTTTATCAACATACTCTTCTTCAAAATAGTCAATTAAGTCTTGTATCAAAGCCTTAACTTTGCTTAGTTGGTGCTTGTTTCTTGGAGCTAATTTGGATTCAAATTTTTGCAGGTAAATATCAATGCCTGCTAATAAAGAGTTTAACTCAGATAGAGATATATCAGCTCTATTCATATCAATCAAAGTGCTCACAAGATTATGCGCTTCATCTACTATTACTATGCTATTTGTTAAATCCAGTTTATTATCATTCATGAACAATAGCTGGTAAGGCATAGTTATGATCTCTGCGGTTTCAACCACTGGCTTAGTTCCGTAATATGCACAAGTCTTAGATTTTTGTCCGATTTCATGCAAGTCTTCTATATCAATCACAGATTTGTATATTTCAGGTGTTGGAAAGTTAGTGATGCTATTGGTATTTGTGTCTCTAAGATTTTTGAAGTACACACAACTATTTTCTTTTCTTAAATCCTGACATTTGTCATTGATTTGGTCTATGCTCCATACTTTAGTATTTATTTTATCATTGCAACACAGTTGTCTTTTAGAACCAATAGGAAGTAATTTTACCATTTCTTTCTCTGTTAAGATAGATTTGTGGTTGAATTTAAAATCTTTAAAAGATGAATTAAAATTTACTTTCTTTAATTGTTGGGAAAACTGTTGCAGTTGAGAATGGGTTCTGGAAGTAAAGATAATTTTTATTGGTTGCTTCAAGGTATGTGTTAAATCTTTGGAAGCAAATTTCCCTGATGGTGTTGAGTTATTGATCTTATTCAACAAAGAAGTTATTTCATCTTCAATAGTATCGGTTGAAATCATTAAATTATCTTCATTGTCTTCATCAAAACCCTCCTTTTTTTCAGTTTTACCTGCAAAATCAAGTTTTCTTCTTTTGACTACAGGTTCGTTTAATGAATGAACTTTACTGTTTAGCACAAATTTGTCAATTGATTCTTCAAAATCTTCAAATGGCTGCAGTATGTTTGCCTTAACATTTTGTTCATACGACGCTGTCACCCAGTCTGGCTCATCGTCGTCATCTTCAGAAAAAGAAAAGCTATCGTTCTCTTGATTTTCCTCAACTATCTTGTTTTCACCGGTTATTTTACTTAATTTCACATCTCTAAGATATGTCATCACTGGACATATGATAGACAGCGTCTTTCCCGTACCTGTAGGAGATTCGTACAACGCGAGTTTAGCACTGTCTTTCGATGAATTTGACGAAAGTAAATCCAAATATATGCTGTTCATCAGCTTTAATTGTATATCATAAGGCTTATAGGGGTGATTGTATGTTGACATTTCGATGGTTTTCGTATCAAAGCCTTATGAGGGTATATGAATTTTTCACTATGTTATTTCAAATTTACAGGATATTCCAACTTAAGGTAGCACCATTAAGGTCATCTCACCTGTACTATATGTTCTATTTCCTAATTAGGAAGTATAATTCTGATTTTGTAGCGTTTTCGGCGATTCAGCAAAAAAACACTGAAGCGTAGGACCTTTTTTTTGGTAAATTCGTATTTCACCAATGTGGACATAAGCGAAGGGAAAAAACAACATGAAGGTTTTAACTATATAAGTAACATCTATGATTAAGGTTATACGGAACCAATCAGCAGTATTAGAAACCATAAGTAACATTACATCTGAAGAGCTTTGGGAATAGAATACTCAATATTTTTCAGCGTCTTTTTTTTTTTTCTTTCCAGCAAATATCAAATAGAACAAGCAGTAACCCTTTAAAACAACACACAAATATCGCAATGTCTAATGATTTTGACAATTCATCAACAGAATCGAAACCCAGCAAGACTATTAAGCAGTCGGGATTTGGTTTAAAACAAAGATTGAGAAGCGGATACACTAAGAGATTTGGGTCAATAATCAGCTCAAAAAGTAATAGTGGCCGAGAAGATCACAGCGATGAATCTTCTGTTACACCAATAAGTGCTAAAGAAGATATAGCTTTAGACGCAGAAAATGATAAGCTAAGCAATCTCAGTTCCTCCTCTCAACTCAATATGAACAATAACAACAATACATGTTTTTACATACTTAGAAGAAATAATAGTAGAACCAATAGCAGAAGCAATTCTATAGTAAATAGTCTTTATCTTCATAACATAAATACTAATCTTCTTAACACATCAGAAAATAATGGTGGGTCTGTGTCTACACCGGTTAATGCAATCAATACAATATCTGGATTTACAACACCCAAAATGGGTCCTATGACACCTTCATACCCTTATAATTCTCATAGATATCAAAATAGTATATCATCATTTTCCTCCATAGATCTCGATAACAACCAAGTAATTAATAGCAATAACATTGACCTAACAAATGAGTTTATTAATATCTTTAAGCAAGAGTATGAAAACCATTGTATAAATCCAAAGATAACCCCATTTGATCAAAGCAATCCTCCACCTGGTGTGGTAGAGATGGTATACCAGAAAAGTATCTCAGTATGTAAAAAAAACAAAGTGTATGTGTGTAAAATTAATAAGAATAGTCTAAATTTGGACAACAATGACAAGTTGTTTAATATTTTGAAACATATTATAAAGGAAAGTTTATCATTTAACAACAGAAGAAATGTATCAAGAGCAAATTCAGTTACATCATTTCAATTAGATACTAGTTATCAAAGAAGTAACAGCAGTATGTTGAATTATGTGAATTCAACCATAGGAAATGTATCCAGCAAAGGATTATTAAATTTTGACCACAATAAAGAAGATGAAGAATCTTTCAAGGACACTACTCCTGAAGATGAGACTTTCTTGCTAGATGAGAAAGAAAATGTAGACCAAATCCACGATAATATCCATGATACTCCTATCAAGAACTCAACCATTGAAACTGATGTTTCATCTAAGAAAAAAAATGCTTTTACCAACCCAATATTGTTTTCTCCAAGAAAATTAAAACGTGACAGCAAGCATTTGGAATTTGAGGATGAACCTGTTGATGAAGATATTGATATACTGGTGAGCCAGATACATAAACCTCAATTTTTGACCACTACTTTACTAGAGGGGAACAACATCAATACCAACTTCAAGTTTTCCAATGAAAGAGAGGACAGCCAAGCTTCTGGTCTTGAAAGTACCGATGAAATTGATAGCGACGAAAGGAGTAACAAAATTGAATTAAAACAAGCTCCTTTTATCTCTAAGAAAAGTATATAATTGATGTAGGGGGGTTTCTTCCTTTTTCTTTTTTTTTTTGTTAATTAATTAAATCTCTTTTAAATTTCCAATTTTAGTCACGTGTCTCGGAGATAAACCTTGATTTTTTTCTTTTCTTTTTTTTTCTCTCATTTAACCAATCACGAGCGTCAATTACCCGTTTAGGAAATTATGCTATAGTTGATATTTCTTTAGGCGAACAAAAAAAAAAAAAAAGTCGTTATATTTTCAGTCTTGGTATATATGGATTAAACATTTGAATTAAACCAACTATATAGAACAATTGTAAGAACCCTAATCAAAAGTTCGTGGCATAGATTTTATAGGAATATATATTTTTGATTCACGTTTATTGATCTATAAAAAATTTCCAAACAAAATGGACACTTACGACGCTAAAGACAATCTATTAAACTTAGAGATCGAACTTTCTAAGTTAAGAAAACATAAAAAGTCTAAATTAGAAAATCAAAAACATATAGCAATTGTGCTTGAAGCAGTTGAAGAAAATTTTGAAGATGTATCTACTACAACTGTTACTCATTACTTGATTTCATTATTGTCTTTATTGGATGAATCTTTGGATAACGAAACCAAAGAAATCACAGATTTAACCATGGCCAACACAGCTATGTATTTGTTGGATATAGTTTTCAAATATGCTTCTCCTGTTATGCTAAGAGAAAAATTTATTGATTTATTAGCCAAAATAGGTCCATGCATCACTGATGAAAAGACCGATGCTCCACTATTGAAGGCATCCATTGGGACCTTGGAAAACTTACTAAAAAACCAAGATTTAAAAACCTGGGTCAATAAAGATAACTTACAATTGAATCCATTGAGAGGTTTGAATGCTATTTTAGAATTGTGTTTAGATTCTAGACCAAAAGTCAGAAGAAGAGCTTTGGAAGCCATTGAAAGCATCTTGTCCGTTGTTCCTTTGGGTACTAAGGAAAACGTTCACGAACATATTGCCAGCAAGAAGATCATTGATTATGGTATAAACGCTTTGAAGACTGTTTCTAGCGGAAGTGGTAAAAATGATAAAGAAACTGCTAACATACAAATTCAGTTGTGTAAATTATTTGAAATTATTGTCATCACTAATCAATATCCAGCCGACAAGTTGGAGGTTTTGATCAACATATTATTAAAGTTATGCAAGAGTAGTGAAAACAATCTATTTTTGATTTCAAACATTTTTGGTTTGTTTACTAAGATTTTCACCAATGAATCTATTGATATTGAACATATTTTGAAGTCTGTTTTAGCTTTGAAACCTTCATTGAATGATGAATTATTATCTTCTAATTGGTGTGATTTGATTTCCAAGGGTTGTATAACTTTATCCAAGAAAGATGATTTGAAATTCTTCTTAACTGATTTCTTACAAATTTTCATTACTTTGAAGAACTTTTTAACCAGTGAAAATACTAAAATTGTTAACAGATGTTTTGTTTCATTAACCAATTTGATTGAAAATTCTTTAAACCAAACTTTTATGGTCACAGAAGACATGAGTGTTGAAAATAGCATAGAGCAAATTATTGAACTTTTAGGTAACGAATTACTAGAAATGTTATCATCAATAAATTATTCTAGAGCTATACCTGAAGTATTAAACATTTTAGCTTTAGTTTTGAATAAGATTTCTTTAAAGAGTGATAAGAAGGTATACGTTGAAATATTGAAGCAGGTAGGTGAATGGAGAACCAATGCTGAAACTACCACCGTTGAAAATGTTACTGAAATTGAACTAGTTCTTGGTGCTTATTTAAAGAACTTGGGAACTGATAAGGTCTTACAAGTTTTACCATTGAATTTATCTAAGAAAACCATGAATAACGGACCTGGTAGGGCTTGGTTTTTCCCATTAATGAGACAATATACTAAATACTCAGAATTGTCTATTTTCGTTAATGAATTGATGCCAGTTTTAGAATTATTCAATGAAAAGATTGAAGGTTCTCCAAAGGAATCCATGGAAAGAAAGATTTTTGAAACTATTATTGATCAAATTTGGCATTGTTTACCAAGTTTCTGTTACCTACCAAAGGACTTAACCACCAGTTTCAACGATCAATTTGCCAGTGATTTGTGTAATGTTTTGTATTCCAATGTTGAAATGAGATCAACCATTTGTCATGCTTTGAGAAACTTGGTTGAAAGTAATATTAATGAAGTTGATGACTTGATTTACAGAGATTTGTTTTTCCCTGAAGAAGTTTTAAAGAGCAACTTAGAATACTTAAAAAATACTAAAGTCAGCAACTTGTTATCTGTTCTATTCAACTTGTTCTCTCAAACTCATCCAACTAAAAGACATTTCTTGTTGACTACTATAGAATGTTACTTAAACATTGCTACAGAAGATGATATTAACAAGACTTTCAACAATGTTTGTGGTATGCTAAAGACAGAATTGGACAAGGAATCTACCTTAAAAAACAACAAGGAAGATTCTCCAGCTGCTACTTTAATGGACATTATTGTCACTATGATAAAATACTTACCAGAAGCTTCATACAATATATTGTTCTCTATCTTCAACATCACTATCAAGATAAAGCATCAAACTATTCAAAAGAAATCATACAGAATTATTTCTAAGATGTCTGAAATTTCTAATGGTAAACAAGCCATTGGTCAATTCATTGAAGGTCTAGAAAATGTTATGGTTGAACAATATGCCAATCTATTTACTAATGCTAGAGCCGCTAGATTACAAGCATTAAAGACTGTGATTGATTTATTGCCTAATGATCATATGCATTTCATTGTTAATATCATGACAGAATTGGTCCTATCCACAAGAGATGTTAACGAAAAAACTAGAGAATTAAGTTTCGGTATTTTGATAAAAATCACCGATATGTTCTTGAACAATAAGGATGGTTTGTACATATTAGATTTCCAAAAACTACCAGGTATAGAAAGCAATGACAGAGTTACTGTCAGTTTTAGTAATCTATTAGAATTGATGTCTGCTGGTATGATTGGTGATTCCCAACATATGGTTTCTGCCACTGTCACTGCATTCTCATGTATCTTCTATGAATACAAGGATGTCATTATAAAAAGTGACTTCAATTCTCAAGTTTGGGAAATTTATGAAACAGTTGAATTATACTTAGACTCTAATTCCAAGGAAATTGTAAAAAGTTGTATCGGATTTGTTAAAGTTATTGTATTGTCATACCCAGTCGAAGACTGTAGACCAAAGATTCCAGGTTTATTACCAAAGCTATTGAAATGGTCTAATGAACATACTGGTCATTTCAAGAGTAAGGTCAAACACATCATTGAAAGATTGATGAGAAGATTTGGTGAAACCTTCATAGAACAACATTTCCCAGAAAGTGATAAGAAATTGTTCACCAATATTAGAAAACTAAGAAACAGATCTAAAAGAGATGCTGAAAAAGAAGACAATGAAGTCAAGGAAGAAGAAGCTGTCAGCAGCAAGTCTAATAGATTCATGTCTGCTTATGATGATGTTTTGAATGATTCTGATAGTGATTTGGATGATGAATCCGAATACCAAGAATTCGATGAAGAAGGTAATAAGAAGAAATCCAATGGTAAGTCTAAAAAGCAATACTTAACCGAAAACAAAGAACAACCATTGGATTTATTAGACAGTAAAACTCTTCAACACATCTCTTCTTCTATGCCAAGAAAAGCTAAGAATAAAAGACAACAACAATTTGAATACGATTTGGACGGTAAAGTTGTTATTCAAAAGAATGAAACTGCTGAAAACAATGATGATCCATTGGGTAATTTACCTTCAGGTATCAATGCTTATTTAGATGCTGTTAAACAAGGTCCAGTCAGAGGTCAAAGAAATAGATTGAAATTCAAGAAGGGTACAAGATCTGGTGACGCTGATGATTTTGATGATGAAGATGAACAACCTAGTGATAAGAAGTTGATCAGAAGCAGAGAAATGATGAAGAATAAGATTGGTAAAAAGAGACCTCAAAAATTCAAGTCTAACAGAAAATTATAAAGTTTGTAGCTATATATACATATTATAAATCATTTTTCTTCGTAAGATAATTTTATTTTGTTTCTATAATGATTATTTCTGAGTTCATTAAGCTTGTCTAAATTTTCATTATTCCAGTTCTGTCTATCAATATTGTTGTCTGGTAAGAAATCGGTTTTTCTCTTATTTGATATACTCAGTGGTTTCAAAATATCCGGTGTTATTATAGTATCTAAGACATCATTTTTGTCATTATTTAAAATGATTTCTTCACTAGTATCATTAATTCCATCGTAAAGAATATCATCTTTTTTATAATTCTGTACATAAAACAAAATTTGTTGTGTATCTTGGAGATTGTTCAGGTATGAAAAAGTAACCCAATCTAATTGTTCTTCAGAATTTACGTCTTCAGGAATCTCTACTGGAATTTCGGGATTATTGAAAACATCCAAGTTCTTAATCGTCAAATCTTTAGTAACATTTTTATAGTCTATATTAAAAAGAGTATTTTGAAAAACCCATTTCTTGAATGCTTCAATGCCTTGAGTGTCATTTTCATGATAAATTGTTGTGTGTTTATCATTGGTATAATCATTGAGTTGAAGAACTGTCGAATCTATGTTGTAGTTTGAATCATTTATTGTATTTGTTTTATTAAGTAAAAGCCTTAATTCATCAAGAGTTATTTCATCCGTTGCATTGCTTTCTGTAATATTCTTTAATTCTATGATAAAGTTGTTTAGTATATTTGAATATATGTCATTAAGATAATTCAAAGTATATGTGTTTTGTACTGAATCAAACCCTGCTATTTTGAGAAGAATGGCTAAATTTTTTGAAAGTAATGAACCAAAAACGGAGTCTTGATCAAAAGAATTATAACTCATCTTATGAAATTCTTCTTCTTTGTTTGGTTCTTGTCAATATGTAGATGCTTTACTGTATAGAGAAATTTTAAAATGCTGAAAGCAGCGTTTTTATGCTCCGACAAAAAAAACGACGAACAAATTAACATTTTTTTTTGTGGTAGCGGTTATAAACAGAAATTTGATCTTAGCTTGTACTATCAAGTATCACTAGTGGAAAAAGAAAGAAGAGGTCAATCGAAACCAAGAAAGAATTACTCTTGAAAACTTAAATATTTGAAAGTAAACTAAACAAGTAGAATTCATAATGCTTACACCTAAGTGTTTGAATTAATAAAACTTTTTTGTTCACTTTGTTTTGAATAATGCCAATATTATATCCGAATGCATTTTTTTTGTTTAATTCCCATATTATGCTTTTGAAATTAAAAAAAAAAATGCTTGGGAAGCTCGATTTTTCCCCCTTGAAAAGTTGCAACAGAAAAGAAGAAAAAAAAAAGTTGAAAAAAGCATGAATTCTTACAACCAACATATTTCAAACACCAATAAGAGTTGAAAAACAACCCAAAGAAACACAATCAATATGTCACAAACATTAAACTCACCTTTATCAGATACTCAAGTCAACGATGAGCTTGTTAAAATGCAAACTTTCATTAAGAAAGAAGCTGAGGAAAAGGCTAAGGAAATCAAGTTAAAAGCCAATCAAGAATATGAAATTGAAAAGCAATCTTTGGTCAAGCAAGATATTGTATTAATTCAAGAAAACAACTCTAACAAGTTAAAAAAGTTGAATTTGCAAAACGAAATTGTCAAATCCACAATTAACAATAAGATGAGATTGAAGATCTTAGAAAATAAAAACCAAATTTTAAACACTTTGTTTGAATCTGCTTTAGAACATTTAAAATCATTCACCACTGATGAAACACAATATAAAATTATCTTGAAGAACTTGATATTGGAAGGTTTATACAAGATTTTGGAAACTTCCTTTATTATTAAGTTGAGAGAACAAGATGTCAAGTTAGTCGAGAGTTTATTAAAAGATATTGAAAACGAATACTTAGAAAAGACCGGGTTACCATCTGTTGAGTTAATTATCAGTGATAATGAATTTTTGGTTCCTGAACATTGTGCTGGTGGTTGTATAATCAGTAACAAGGAAAACAAGATATCTGTTGATAACACCTTTGATGAAAGAGTAAAGATTTTGAAGCATGAAAGTTTACCTGCTATCAGAAAGACATTAGATTTATGATTTTATATAGCCCTATAAGCAAAAGGTCTTGACATGACCATATTCATTTTCTATAAACAAAAAAAAAGACAAAAACGTGACTTAAACGTCCATTTTTTTATGTTGAACGCATAATATGTGTTTGTGGATTTTATATCGTTTATATCCGATTTTCAGCATTTTGTTGGTTTCTTTTTGACAATTCCGCCCTAGAAATGCATATTGCTTTAATAACTTGTTATTTTTTTTTTTTTTTTTAAAACAGTTAAACTAAGAGATATTACACGAAGAAAGCCTAAGAGAAAATATCATAGAGACTTATAAAGATAAAGTTTTCTATAGTTGAATATATAATGGCTTTAACTGTTTCTCAAATTGATAAAATGGGCAACACATATTCACTATACAAATCACCCTTTGAAAGGAATCAAAACGAATCTTTTTTATCGAAGATTTTACATTACCTCATCCCCCATACGGAAATCACAAGAACTTCATCATCAGTATCATCGTCCAGATCAAATACTAGAATATCATCTTCATCATCATCAAGCATATCTTCTCCAAGTGTTCAATCATTTGCGCAAAGAGATGTTTTAAAACAAAAAAGACAATTCAGTTCTGTTTTTGGTAATTTATCAAAAAGTTCAAAGAAAAGAAAGCTGCTGACAAACGGAGATGGAAATCAAACTTTGGATAACAAACTGTCATCAAATGATATTTATAATGATAATGATGAAGTAATTTTCAACTTTGTGCATGACAGCAATCCCGGATTTTGTAACAAGAAGCACAATGATATAAACAACAGTAAAAATGATTCTGACCATTGGAAGAAGCTGCAACTTCTGAATGAAAAAAGAACAAGTCAAATACCTTCTTTTAAAAGAAACCTAAACTTTTCAAAATTTACCAAGGGCAGTAAGGACTATGATGACGAGTTGATCATTTTAAAAGAAAGAAAAATCCCTGTGTATGAGAAGTTAAGCAACAAATATAAAGATAGACTGACATTTGATTCATCATACTTTGAGGCTTTATACCAAAAGTTTTTGGAATCTTCGGAAAAACAGAAAGAAGCTAGAGCTAAATACCTTGAAGAATTACAAAACCCTAAGAAATCTTTGATCCCAGAACTTAGCGATGAGGAGAAAAAAGAGGTTCTTCGTATGTTTAACAAAAATCCATACAATAATCCTAGAATATCTAACAGATTCAAGTTGAGTATCTACTTGAAAGATCTACAAACTTTGGCACCTACTGAATGGTTGAATAGTTCTGTTATTGAATATTTCTTAAAATTGGTTGAAGATGGTAATTCAAGAATAGTAAGTTTTTCTCCATTTTTCATAACAAAATTGTCTGAATCAGGTTACGTCTCAGTGAAGAGATGGATGAAAATGAAGAAGAAAAATATAGCGAACGATGTAGATAAGATTCTAGTGCCCATTAATGTCAATGGCAACCACTGGGTTTGTTCAATGATAGATTTACAAAAAAATAAAATATTCTATTTGGATTCTTTATGCAGAACCAAGAATTCTCCTACTGCATTTAGATACATGCAAAGATTAAAAGATTATGTTATACAGGAAAGTGGTGGATCTTTGGGTAAAGATATCGAAATGATACACCTTGAATCTCCACAGCAAAGCAATGGTTACGATTGTGGTATATTCACATTAATGAACTTGCTGCAACTAGCGAATGATGAAGCCATTGTTTTAAACCAAAAGAATGCTAATGAATTTAGATTTTATATTGCTAATGAGATTCTTAAGCAAAGAATCGATATTTAAATAGGTGAGTTTTGCTTTATTTCTCAACTACTTTGTTTGCGGAAGATTTCAAACTCTTTAGATTTGATTCTTTTATTATGATTTACTAACTTTTTATACATTTATAGCCAGTGATTTTTCCAAGAGCTTAATTTAAAAAACAAACAAACTTTTTCTTTTATAAAACACTTGAAATTATATGTGCCTTGTTGAATATAACCAATCGTTTTACATTCTATATGTAGATCCTTGGTATTTAAAAATTAAAATTGCTGAAATGGAACAAGCAACACTTAAAAAGTCTAATTTAATAGAGTCAAATTTCACATTAATAAAAATCAAGCTTTCTGCATAAGAAAATCAATGTGCTCATTTGTAAGCTAAACCCCGTTTTCCTCTATATTGATTAAACGTTTCCCTTTTCGTAGAAAAAACCCCCAATAAGATAAATAATATATTATCTATGCCAAAGCAAGATACCACTAAAGCATTTGCCAAAAAATAAAGCTTATGAGGTTAAATGTGATAGATTATTAGAATACCTTATGCAAAACCTTAATACCCACAATGCATAGAATCTGTCTATAAATATACTGATCAGAAGCATTACCACTAACAAATAGTAACACAACTTTTTCACATGGGGGTATTCCTCGGATTATTTGTTTTTAAGACTATTTTTTTTTTCTTAACTCCTAATAATTAGAATTTCACAATCTTCTACTCATCTACAACAAACTGTTAACCAAAACCACATTAACAGAAGACCAAATGGCAGTAGAGAAGAAAACAGATAATAAAGATAGAAGAAAAGGTAGAAAAGTCCTTCTTACAGAGGACGTGAAAAAAAAGAACCACATTGAAAGTGAACATCGAAGAAGGGACTTGATAAAGGAAAAACATAACAAACTGATATCCATGGTGCCAAAATTAAATATAAATCATCCCATATATACGTCTAGTATTGAGCGTTTAAGGAATTTGTGCTCTCCAGAGGGGTCTTTGAAACCTTCAAATGATGAAGATGAACATACCACATACGAACAGGATTCATTTAATACGGACTTAGAATTTGTATTTCAAAATTCGAGTAGGAACAATAACCCCGAAAAACAAATAGAGATTCTTCAACAAGCTATTCATGCCGAGAGGTCAATTTACAAACTCACTGGAGAATATTTAATCGAAGAGAATGCAAAAAACAAACAATTGAAAATGTTTTTAAGGTTCTTGCTGGATAACGGACATTTATCCGAGGATGTAGAAATATACAATGCAGCTTTGAAGCTTCTAGGTTAGCTTTTTTTTTTATTATTTTTGTTGAGAAAGAAACAAAGTTTGTAAATATATAATGTTTTTAATGATGAAAATTAGCTTTCCATGCTGTTCAATATGATTAACTCACTGTCAATTATATAAATTGTTCAACTTGAAATATCACGTGACAATTAAAAACGTTTTTTTAAAATTTTCAAATTTTATGTTAGATTATATATATATTTTTTTTGGCATGAATTTTTTATTTATAAAACATTACGTTAATATTCACAAGGAGTTTCACTTTAACCAAGAACCTATAGAAAAAATGAAAGAAAAGTTAACAGCTTTAGATCTTGAAGTATTAGTGAATGAACTTGAGGAAAGTTTGGTCGGTTTAAGATTAAACAATATTTACAACATTCAAGATGCGCACAAACAGTTTTTGTTGAAATTTCAAAAACCAGATGTTAAACAAAATTTGGTGATAGATAATGGGTTGAAGATTTATGTCACCAAGTACACAAGAAATACACCACCTGCACCATCAGGATTTATTGTTAAAATGAGAAATTATTTGTCTAACAAAAAGCTAACAGGTTTGAAGAAAATACCTAATGAAAGAATCATAGTGTTGCAATTTAGCAATGGTATGTTTTATTTATCCTTAGAATTTTTCAGTAGTGGTAATCTGATAGTTTTGGATGAAAATTTGAGAATACTACAAGTTTTCAGAGTTAATGAAGAACATGGAATTCAGATTGGAGGCTTTTACAACTTATTTAATCCTTTGGAATTGTTCAGCGAAGAAAACGAAATAAATGAACAAAAGCTTTCTGAAAACTATTTGGAAGAAGATTTAAAAAAAATGACTGTTTCCTACCTGCAAAAATTATTCAATGCAGAAAATGAAAAGGTTAATGCATTTGAAAACAAAAACAATAAGAAATTTAAGGTTTTGAGCATTTCAAAGCTTCTATACTTAAATTATCCCACTTTAACAAATCAGTTGATACAGGAAAAATTAAAGCAAAGTGGATATAAAGTCAATGAAGCATGCACTTCGTTTTTTGATTCTGATGAACAAGAGATCAATAAGATTTTGGATATATTACGCAATTGTGCTGAAGATGTTGAAAAGGTATTGAAGACATCTAAAGAAAATAGATTAGGGTATTTAACAAAGGTAATCAATCCTTCATTTTTAGAAAGTGAACCTGAATCTAAAGAGTTAAATCCAAAATTTTTGTATGATAGTTACTCTCCTTTTGAACCAACAGGTTTAGAATATGATACAATTAGTAACGGATACATAAATGGTATTGATACATTTTATTCAACATTAGAAGTTTTAAAAATATCTACAAAGACAAACAACTTTATATCTCAACAAAATAGAAAGTTGGATCAAGCCAAGCAAGAAAATTTTGAAAGATTGAAGCAATTAGAAGAAGCTAGCCACAGCAACGAAGCTAAAGGAAATGCTATCATAGCCAATGTTGATATAATCGATGAATTAATTGAAACTATGAATAAGTTGATTTATGAAAATCAAATGGATTGGAAAGCAGCTGAACTTTGGATTCAAAGTCAACAAAAGAGGAAGGGCAAGTTATCTGATAACATCAGAAGAATAAGACTACCTTTAAAATTAGAAGAAAACAAATTTACCGTATTACTACCTATTGATAATGACGACGAAAGCGAAAGTTCTGATTCTGATTCTTCAAGCGATTCTGACTCTGATTTGGATGCAGAAACTCCTAAGAAAGAAAAGAAAATGATCAGCATTGCTATTGATTTCAGTAAAAGTGCTTACACAAATGCTTCCACATATTTCTCTTTGAAAAAAGAGGTTGAATCTAAAAAAACAAAGACTTTAACTAACCAGAAGAAAGCAATGAAGAGTATAGAAAATAAGTTTAATAAAAATTTAAACAAAAAGATGAATCAAGAAACAACTCCAAACATTACACGTTTGACAGAAAATTTCTTTTTCCAAAAGTTCCACTGGTTTATCACTACAGATGGATATTTGTGTATCTTGTTACATGATGACAATATTTATTGGAAGTATGCTGAATCAGACGATTTTTACTTGACTTGTGAAAGCTCTTTAATGAATAAAAACTCAAAGGTTTTAATAAAAAATTTGAGAAAAGAAGACACCTTGTCAGAAAGAGCTATTTTAGAAGCTTCTCAATACTGCCTAGCTGCTTCTGAAGCTTGGAACAAAAAAATTAATGGTTCTTCTTGTTTATATTGTAAGGTTTCAAACATATCTAAATTTGTTGATAACGACTTTGATAAAAACGGTGTTTTGGAAAATGGGAAGTTCTTCATCATAGACGAAAGCAAACTTATTAGAACGTCACCGGTACAAATCGTTATGGGTTTTGGTTTAATGTGGAGAAAAAAATCTAAAAGTGAAACCAAGGAATATGTAGAGCATATAGCTCAAGCAGAAGATGTCATTGATTTTTATAATAATAAACCTGAATTAATTCAAGAAAGTATAGATAAAGATGTTTCGGAAAATTCTGACAGTGAAAGCCAGGATGAGGAAGAACAACATGTTGAATTAGAAGAAGTTGAGGAAATCAAAAATGCACACAGTGAAACCATTGCTAACATTTTTGATGAGTATGAGAAACAAGCTGAGTCTATGAAGCCTAAACCTAAAAAATCTAAAAAGAAGTTAGAAAAGAAAAACAGTTTGACTCCATCAAACAGCATTAGTGAGGATTCATTCAAGAGACAGGAAAGAGCTCGTCAATTGGAAGAGAAATCCAAGTTCCAAACGCAAAAAGTAATGAAATTGATGAACACACCAAAACCACTAGTTCATTACGACTTGATGTTGAAAGAGCTTTCACCTTTATTGAAGCTAAGCAATATTCCCGAACAAGACGATTTATTTGATTACGATATTGTTCCTATGTTTGCTCCATGGATGGCCTTGTCTAAGTGTAAATTTAAGATTAAGATCTTAAATGGTACAAACAAGAAGATGAAAAATTGCCATGATATAATGGTTTACTTTGAAAGACATATGAAGCTGGATTTAGAGAGCAAGGATAAAGAGCGTATATGGCCAATTGAAAGTGATAAAATCAAAGAGTATCCAGTCGAGTCTTTGGTTACATGTTTCTTTGTTGATAAATTCAAATGTAGTCTACCTGGATCAAATGTAGTTTCCAATGGTGGTGGAAAAGGATCAAAGAATAATAAATCTCAAAAAGCCAAAGGCAAAGGAAAGAAAAAGTAGATTACATTAATATAAAATTTGCAGCTTTATATATATATATAGAAATTAAAGAGAAAATCTGTTTTTGGCAAAGCCCCATGCTGATTTGAAACCCTTTTCAGCTATGTTGTTCAAATTGATTTGTCCTTCATCTTCGGTCATCAAAGTGATTCTGTTAACGATACAAGATTCATCAAATTGTAAAACAATTCCGTCATCAATAGCTTCGTCAACAACAAGTGACAATAAGTCATAGTTATCCAAAATTGTGGCTAAATCTATAGAACCCTCCAAAAGCAAGTCAAGACTCTTGATGATACCTTCAAAGACAGCTTGTAATAAAATCTCATTGGTGTTTTGACTGGAGCTATGACTTTGCATTACAAAGTATAAATCATTAATTTTTTGGTATATGATGGTTTTTGTATCAAGAACTAAAAGCTCGATATCTTTGTTGTGTGAAATATGTTGTTCCTTTATTTTCTTATAAACAATTCTTTCGTACTCAACTTGTTTCTTCTTATTTAGACTAACATCAGTTGAATTGCTGTTTGTACCGGTTTCTTTTGATTTTTCGTATTGCTCGTATTTGATGAATGGGTTTGTATAGTATCTGTTGTAAACACGTCTTCCCTTGTCATTTAAAATAACAAAGGAAGAGATGGTGTACAAGGATAAAGGATTGTTAGATTCCATAGTGAATGTGCTGTTTGGGGGGTTTGTGGGTGTTCAGTACTGATAATACGTATGTTGTTATTTTTCAAGATCAAACACCAACACGGGTTAAATTTTTCAGTGCTAGCATTCAAAAAAAACTAATATGCCAAAATAGGCAAAAATAGTTAAGTTACCCTGTCATAAAAGTATGTTGCGATAATTTCTTATGTTTACACGCTGTCAATTCAAGTTTGAGTTTGAAGCTCTAGATTAATGGTCTTTTTTTTATTTGGTAGTCTTAATTCTTACATAAATTAAGCAAAGCACATTGCTTCAAGACACTTCTTATGTGTGTTTTAGACCTTTTATGAGGTTATATCCGATACAAGCGTTCAGTTTCATTGCTTTTTTTTCTAGTACAAGCATCCGGAATATTTCACTACTGAAATTATTACTTAATATTTTTAAAAATTGACATGTATATATTCGTTATGTTATGATGATTCAGATGTCATAAGAATAAGAACATGGTGAATGAACCGAATAATCAAATACATCTAAGTGCATTATCAAGTTTTTTTTTTTTTTAAATTAGCAAAATCTAGTTATAAATACTTTCTTTATGTCTTTTTTTTTAAAAGTCAGCGAAGGACAAAACGTAGTGATTAAAAGCTACTATAGACATACACTATCGCATAGGATACTTTCGTCTAGAACTATAAAAACATCGGCAATTTTATGCAATTCAAATAAACAAGTTGAAGATGATAAGTTGATCAATCCATATGGTATTCAATGTCTTCAACCAGATTTAAAAGAGAAAGTTTTTGGAAAGAAATTCAGTGCTCAGAAAGTAAGCAACGCAAATAATACCAAAGAGGAAGGTTTTCAAAGATTCAAAACTAAAATTTTAAAGGAAATATGTGATAAATCATTAGAAAACTTTGAACTGAAAGGTAAAAGAACCTCTAGATTTGACCCTGTAAATATTAAGAATTTTCCAGATCTAGAAGGACCAGATTTGGAAAGTCATTTCCTAAAGATTGGAAAATACTTAGCGGAACCTTACACTAAAATTATAGATGAATCTTTAGCGCAGAATGCAAAGTTAGACAATTTAAAAAAACAAAAAGGCAGAGAAGATCAACCTTTTGAAGAAAAACTAAAGATTTTACCTACGGAATGGCTTATAGAAGAAGGCTGGGTGAAGTACTCATTATACAATGATCAACCGCCTGTGAAGGTGGACTATCCTAGTGAAAAGTTCTTATCATTTGATGTTGAGACTCTTCCACAAATATCGAATTATCCTGTAATGGCCACTGCCAAATCCACTACTAATGTATACTGTTGGTTGTCCCCAGCTTTAATAAAAGCATATCATCACTACAAGGATAATGCTCACTTGGAAGAGGAATATCTAAATAAGTGGAAAGAGGAAAAAATGAAAAAAGCTCCACTACTTGAAGCCGTTTTGAATTATCAGGATAAACTTTTGGTTATAGAAGAAAAGCTTCAAACAGCCAAAAGCGAAAAAATAAACTTTGAAGTTAAGCTCAAACAAAAACGGTTGGAACAAAGTTTAGTACAAGAAAATGCAGTGATTGCGGAAAATAAGTGGCTGGAAAAACTTAACAGTTCTCCTACTTTACTTGAGTTACCAACTAGACAAGAATTTGTTGCAGAAGCAGTTAGCTTAGACGCTGAACTGACTAAAAAAGAAGCCAGTAAAATTTATACTGAAATGAAATCTACGACTAACAAGGAAAATACTTTACTGAAGAAAGATCATAGAAAAATCATAAGCGATTTGAAAGCAGAGTTCAAAGTTGCTCAATCAGAATTAAATGATAAGAACAAAGAAGTTCACAGATATGAACATATTATAAAAGATTTTGATTCAAGGATTAAGAAATTTGAAGATAATAAAATTATGAAGCTTGGCCAAATAGAAAATGCTAAAAAAGAAACATATGAAAAAATGATGATAAAGTTGAATAAAGAAGCTGCAGAACTAGATGTCAACCCAGTTGACTTGAGCCCTTCAATTCTTCAGAACTTGTGTCCAGTTAATCCAAAGAATGAACAAAAAGTTATAATTGGCCATAATGTCTCTTATGATAGAGCAAGAATACTTGAAGAATATAACTACGCACAAACAAATAATTTTTTTATGGATACTTTATCATTACATGTTGCTGTGTCTGGAATGTGTAGTAAACAAAGATTAATGTACTTCCATTACAAAAAATTAAAAAAGCTGAGTCAAATGGATTCTGATGAATTTTTAGAGAGAGAAGGCCTGGATGACTTTACAGGATTGTCAGGTCAGACTTTTGAAGATTTTAAAGAGGAAATTGAAAAGCATAGATTATCTGCAGCCGGTGTGCAATATGACAATCCTTGGATATCAAAAACCTCTATGAATTCTTTGAAAGAATGTGCAAAATTCTATTTAAAATATGAAGCTGACAAGGATATCAGAGATGTTTTTGTTGTTAGTAAGACTTATAAACCAGTGGTTGATAATATACAAAATTTGATCACCTATTGTGCTTCGGATACTTTACTAACAGAGGAAGTGTTCAAAAAAGTATATCCTGAATTTAAAAAGAGACTGCCACACCCAGTATCAACTGCGGCCCTTAAATCTATGGGTCAAGCGTTTTTGCCTGTAAATAATACAAAATGGAATAATTATATCAACAACTGTGAAAACATGTATTTGAAGTTCACTGAAGAAATTCAAGAAAAAATTGAATCTATTATCAAAGACTTATTGGTCCAATATGAAAAAGACAAATACTTTTGGGTAAATGATCCTTGGTTATCTCAGTTGGAATGGGATGAGATACCTTGGAAAGTTAGAAATGATGGAGTTGCTAATATTGTACACAATAGATATGCTGGAAAACCCCTTTGGTATAAAGGTGTTTGTAAAAAACATAATGAAATTGGAATAACTGTTGCTTCTAAGCTAATCCCAATATTCTTTAAACTTAAGTATATGGGTAAACCAGTAATCTTTGAGAACGTATGGATGGATAAAGACTTCTTGATTTCAAAGAAGATGAATGCATTAAATGATAATCAAATAAAGAAATTTTTTAAAATGACTGATAAACAACTTGAGTCATTAAAAAATGAAGCAGAAGGTGTTAATTCTGCATTATCATCAACTGAAAAGGAAGAAGAAGAAGAAACTGATGATAAGTTAAGCTCTGATGTGTTTATGAAGAGTTCTTTTGCTCAACATTTTATTGAAAAAAGTGTAGACAAACAAACTTTAAAATTAAGATACTGTTTATGCTTTGATGTTGAAGATCCAGAAGAAATAAGACTTTTACTTGAAAATAAAAACCATAGACTATCTGCTACTCCAACTACTTCTGGCAAAGGAAAAAGATTTTTGATTTTGCATCCTGATGACGAATTGAAAAGAGTAACTAGACTTGTTTCAAAAGCCTTTAAACCATTTTTCGATAATGGAACAATTTCATCTGAACTTTCTTTAGCAAAGGAAGCTTTGGATATTGTAACAAAGTGTTCATATTGGGTATCTAATAGAAAAAGAATAATGGGCCAATGGGTTGTAAACAAGAATCAGTTATTGACTTCAAATGATACCAATAAATTTATTAAAGACAGCATGCTCCAAAACAACAAGTTTTTTTCTAAGGATGAGAAATTTGAGGGAGATGATGGTATGATTTTACCTGGTCTGGTTACAATGGGTACTGTTACAAGACGTGCTGTTGAAAACACCTGGCTGACAGCATCAAATATTAAACCCAATAGAATAGGGTCAGAACTTAAATCTCTTGTTGAGGCCCCAGAAGGATATTGCTTTGTGGGAGCTGATGTGGATAGTGAAGAGCTGTGGATAGGTTCTTTAATAGCTGACTCTTTGTATGAGAATCATGGATCTACTCCGCTAGGTTGGATGACTTTGGAAGGTACTAAAAAAGAAGGAACCGATATGCATACAACAACAGCAAATATTTTAAACACTTCTAGAGACAATGCCAAAATTTTCAATTATAGTAGAATATACGGTGCTGGTAAAAAGTTTACTGCTCAATTGTTAAAAAAGTTAGACCCAGAACAAACACAAGAATCTTGTAAAAAAACCACTGATAATCTGTATTTACGTACTAAAGGAAGAAAACATTTTGAAACAGATATCTACTATGGTGGTTCTGAAAGTGCGCTTTTTACAAAACTAACTGAAATAGCAGAAGAAGAAGATTGTAGAACTCCAGTTTTAAAAGCAAAGATAACTGAGTGTCTCTCTGCTGAAAATATTTCTGGAGGAAACTTTATTACTTCCAGAATCAATTGGATTATTCAGTCTTCTGGTGTTGACTACTTGCACTTGTTGATTACTTCCATGGAGTATTTAATAAAGAAGTATAACATAAATGCAAGACTTGTAATATCTATACACGATGAGATAAGATTTATCTGTAAAGAGGAGGATAAGTATAGAACAGCCATGGCTCTGCAAATAAGTAATATATGGACCAGAGCGATGTTCTGCCAATCTTTACACATAGATGATTTGCCGCAATCATGTGCATTCTTCAGTGGTGTCGATATAGACAAGGTTTTAAGAAAGGAAGTTGATATAAATTGTGTTACTATTTCTAATCCTACTCCTGTTCCTTCAGGTGAAGTTCTTGACATTTACGGTTTGACAGAAAAAGTTGGAAATACATTAACCAAGTTTGAAAACAAAAAACTTTCGTTAAAATACATACCTGTTGATAATACTTACAGAAAGTTAAAGCAATTGCGTTATCAAAAAACCGACACCGTTAATGATATTATTAAATTAGCAGCTATTAACCAAGAAGATGAGTCTAGCATTAACCAGTTTTTGAAGAAGATGTCCTCTATTAAGTTCAATCCCAAGAATTTGGAGAGGCTGTTGTCAAATATGTTTTTGAAAACTTCTTCAAAAATTGATCCAAAGTAGATTATTCACAGACCAAGATGCTTCAGTACTTATAAGCAGAACACAATTGGTATTAATAAATACTCTTAACTATATAGTATATGTTCAATTAAACCTTTGAATGTTAGTCACGTGTAATATCAGTTCTTAATTTTGTTTTCTCCGAGCGGATTTAGAATTAACCATATACCCCGTTTTAAGTTTCACATAAATATAAAAAACAAAGCTAAAAATTTTTGATTGAGTGTATAATCAAGGTTTATATTTGATTGAAAAACCAGAAAGCTTGAAGCAAGTAGATTGTTCTTATACCAAAAAAGAAAAACCTAACTATAAATTGGAAAGATTAAGCAACTGCTCATATATATATTTGCTTTTTATAACTAGAAACAAAAGAGCTTAATAATGTCATATGAATGGTTAAACGGAGTTGACAGTTCCATAAATTTTGGAGCTCAGCCTAATCAAAATACATATTCTCAAAATGGAAATCATAATACAACTTCTAATTATAATCAATTTGGAAATCAAAATAATATCAACCAAGGTATGAATTTGCAGATGAATCAGATTACCCCTATGAACAATAATTCTAATAGACCTTTACCAAATGTACCAAACGTATCAAACCCTCAAATAAGTTTGAATTCATATAATTTGCAAAATTTTCAGCAAAATTCATACAGTAATGCTAATAGACCTCTACCAAATATTCCACAACAAATGCCTCCTAATTCTAGCGGAGGAAGACCACTCTCTATGACACCAGAATTTCAGCAGCAATACACAATTGAGCCAAGTTTGAATCAACAATTTTCAGGAAGTAGTTATCAGCAACCAACTCTTTTGAATAATGGTTCAAGCAATAGCATTAAAACCAATCCATATTTAAACAACACATTTGTCCAGGCTCAAAGTAATCAATTTATGAACTCTAAAGTAGAACCTCAGAATCAAGTGTATCAAAATACAGGATTAGATGATTTTGAAAAAATATATGGAAAAGGAGAAGAATTGTTTGAATCCAAAAATAATTATCAACATAATTCAAATACTTTTAATTCTAATTCGAGTTTTCAACCACAGCCTGTGGAAAAGTTTACTCCTAATTATGATAGAATTGATTATAACAATACTGGTAACATATTTGGGAAGCCGAAAGCTGATCTTCAAATAACATCTGAGTATGGAAGTATTGATAGTCAAAACAATACAGCTTTGAGTTCTATGAATCGACCAAGAGCACAGAGGTCAAATACTAATCCTTTCAGAAATATGCAGCATTCAGAATCCACACAATCAGCCCCTACCTTTATAAATGCGTCCGCAGACAAACGTCAAATAACGTTACCTCCTCCAGTACGTGATGATTTTACTGCATTAGTTCAAAGAATACCAAGATCATTAGAATCAACCTTTTTGTCTAGGGAAGAAATAAAAAATTACTCAAGATGGTTTAACGATATAATTGCTACGAAGAAACACTCAGGGGAGACCATTAGACTAATGGATATATTTGAGTTTCTTCACAATAATTTCACTGTTAGTGAAGATGTGAAAAACAAGATTGTTTTAATTTTTAATGACATAAAGCAAAATATTGGGTTAGATAACTTTTTTGCTGTTTTGAGATGCCTTGTGTTATTAATAAATGAAAACGGCAAAATTCCTACAAGAGAGTTGCTGCTAGATACAGCTTTACCAACTTTGAAACCAAGATCAATTCTAGCGAAAATTGATGATAAAGAAGAAGTTTATGAAGAGGTCACTGATGATCCAGGCCCAGGTCAACTAGATTTTGATAATTTTGCGTCTTTATTGATGACTGGTAAAAGTCATAGAGTCAAAAGAGTTGTTATGAGAAATGGAAATAGAGTAAAAAACAAGTCTGTTAGATTTTCAGATAAACTAGTTACTTTTGAAGATGAAAAGCAGTATTATGATTACGAAAACACAGAAGATTTGAATGTCAATACAAAACTAGATTTTTCATTGCCTATGGATCAACTGATGCAAAATATGAGTCAACAGCAAACTGAGGAAAGAAGTAAAGAAGATGAGGCTGAGCTAGCAGACATGAAAGAAAGTTTAACACACTTCCAAAACCTTCCAAAAGTTGACAATGTTTCTTTGTCAATGACTGGGGCTCTTCCACATATGAACTTCCAACAGCAACAATTTTCTAATAACAATGTGTTACAGCCATTAAAACCAACTGCTACTGGGTCTGCTAATTACATGATGAATCATCAAAATATGAATGCAAATCAAACCCCCCAATATTTGCAGCCTACAGCTACAGGATCAGCCAACCATTTGTTTTCCTCATCTGGAAGAACACCTGATAACATGTTCAATACTTCATTCGGAACGAATACCAGCGGAATAAACGACTTAAAAAGCATACAAGACCAAATAGATTTTATAAGTGCCCAGATGACAGGGGGCCAAAAAAATGCTTTCCAGTAACTTTTACCAAATTATTATTTATCTTCATCTATACCATGTTTCTTATCTTTTCAATCATACTACAGCAGTGTTCTTGACCACACATATCGCTGTTTTAATTAATACAAATACACGGTAGCGTTATACTCACAACTCTATATGAAAAATTTTCTACACCATAAGGGCTCCTTGAATAACTCAAGAATATCCCTTTCCAGCCAAAAAAAACAACGAGGTTTCGGGGGCAGGAAATCATAGACGTTAGAGAATTAAATTGTTTTTTTTTCTAGTAATCTAATTATATAAATAGCATTCTAAACCCATAAAAAGAAACCAGACATTAACACAAGAAGATAAGGAAAGATGAGTTACTTCAATAACAGCAACAATAACAGCAATTCACCATACGACCCTTATATGCCCCAAGGCGATAACATATTTTCAGATGACCACGAACTTGAAAACGATGAACAAACACACCAACAACCATCCAAGGCACAAGCCTTAAAGTCTGAAATAGATGACACCGTAGGAATAATGAGAGATAACATCAATAAAGTTGCCGAGAGAGGTGAAAGATTAACAAGCATTGAGGATAAAGCAGACAATTTAGCAAATTCAGCACAAGGATTCAAGAGAGGTGCCAATAGAGTTAGAAAGCAAATGTGGTTGAAGGATTTGAAGATGAAGGCTTGTTTGGTTTTGGGTATTATTGTGTTGTTGGTTGTTATCATTGTTCCAATTGTAATACACTTCAGCTAGTCACATGGTATGTGAACTTATTGATTTAACAGTGCTTCTTTGAAAGATTGCATTGATTTGGCGTATATATGGCGAGTTTATAAGAATATCAGTAAAAACATGAACACATGAAATTCACCAAACAGCTCTAGATAACGTGTATTTTACTTTCTAGTGTGATTAGACTTGAATTTTGTTGCAGAAAAAAAAAAAACACCTATCATATGACTAACAAAGACATAATGTATGGATTCAAACACTAAGGACCTGTTTCTCCACTGCTATCGTGTCATTACCCGCTTTTTTTTAGAATAAACCACGATGACAACTATGTATATATTGAGCGAGCAAATCTACTGAGTTAAAGAGAGTATTTGATCAAATCTTAAACTTAATTAAATTGAAATACAAATAGCAGCATTCAATCAGTTCAAAAACAACAAACTCATATTCATAAATATTGAAGTACATGGCAATGCTTCTTGTAAGATGGGATTGTACAGCATTCATTTTAAAAAAAGACGGACATAAAACCGCTAATAGCTCTTTGGTGCAATGATCCGAGCGGAGAAGTTTCACATGATGCCTGGAAAAAATGGTTCGTGAAAAAGTTGAATTTAATTTCATGATTAAGTTGTATATATAGCATTGAATCTTTATTTTAGGGTCAATACATGGTTAATTAATAGCAGATCATAATAACCAATCAAAGTAAAACGAACCTTTTTTTATATTTTCTTTTTCTTTTTTGCACTCATTCTTTTCATATACCAGAATAAAAACAAAATGATAAGCCAAAAACAGATAAGCTTATCGAAAGAGTCAGACAAAAAGATTAAATCGGATAAACGAAAATATAACAGATCTTATAAACTAACTTGGGGAGGTAGACCATACAAGAGTAAAAAAAAAGATGGATTTTTTAATAAAAGAGATGATATCAGAATAGTAAATGGAGTCTGGGTTTTGGAAGGAAATATAAAAAAAGTAGTCAAAAAGGGCAAAAAGAAAGTAAAAGAAATAGCTCTTTCTAACGACGACAAGAAAAAATTGCTACATATCGATGGCACAAAAGCAGTATTTGATGAGACAGATGAGCCTATTTTATCACTTGATGAGTCTGTTGCTACCTTTGATTCACATCATAGCATGCCAACAGGCACTCAAAACTTTGATGGTACACCTACAGGGATATATTTGATAGCCCCAAGCATGAAAACATCATACGACTGTATTAAATTTTTTGTTCATCATAGTGGGACTACTTTTACACCAATTAGCGGAATGGGATATTTATATCGAAACATGAATCCATTCCAAACCATTCTTCCCAAAATTGCAATGCGTGATCCTTTAACTTTCAAAATGGTTGATGAATTTGCTAAAATTACAAAAGCCACACATATTTTAAGAAAAAATAGAATCAAAAATAGCATAAGTGGCTGCAGTAGCTCAGAAAGCAATAGCAGATACAACGAAGGCTGGTCGTTGTCATCCAAAAGCAACAACCTCCAGGATTTAGACATTGAGTCGTATGCAGGTATATCCAACGATGAAAACGAATTAATCGATACAAATGAAGGAAAGTTTTTTAATGACTTGTGGCTGGAAAAGAATGGATATGATGAGTTTTATGAAGAAAGACAAATAGTTAAAAACTTTAAAGATGTTTATAAAAAATTTGAAGTCGATGCTCTGAAAAAGGGAGCTTACATTCTAATTCAAAGCAAGATAGTATCGGATGAACCAATAAACAAAAATGAAATTGTAAATGTATTAACAAGTTTGCTTATGCTGCAGGTATTTTATGCTTATTTTGGAAAACACAATAAAAATGTTAAGCTGATTGTTGGTACATGCAAGGAGTTGTTATATTTGTTACGTAAAATCAATGATTTAAAAAATCAGCAACAAATAACGGTTGAAGACAGTAATGGAAATAACAAAATTTTAATAGCATCAGAGCATACTTTCAAAAATCATAAGCACTTTATTTATGATGATCATAATTTCTTCAATTCAGTTACAAAGACACAGCAAGCAAAGGAATCTTATCAACAGATGAATGATGAGAGGGAAATTCAATTTCTTTCAAACTGGACAAACTATAATGATATACTAACAGCTATGACATTCATACCAGAAAAGAAAGCCTTAATTCCAGACAAAAACAAAACACTTCCTAACTTTTTCCATTTGAGCTTAAAAAAAGATCATTATACTTATAAAATAGACGATAATAAAAGAAGTGAAAATATGAATGAATTGAAAGACATTGAGTATTTTAGTGGAGTTGATTTGCAAAATATCAAGTATATGAATGAACTTACAGATCTACTTTTTATAAAAGACGAAATAGATGATTTGGAAAGTGATATAGACCCATTGATGATTTTAAACTTTGAAAACCAATGCATGAAGTTGTCGGTGAATATGGAGAATTACCTGAACACAAGCGAAGCTGAAAGAGATGTAATGATGTATGAAAAGAAACAAGGTCTTTTAGGGCTGAATGCTAAATTATGGACAAATAATAATATAACAACAGGTGCTTTACAAGAATACGAACAGCTTAGAACAGTTAATAAGATCTTTGCTTTGATATCTATTTTACAAGTACACAGACGACTGTTGAATAGACTAACAGAGGATAATCATGTTAAAGGCATCTTGCTGGAGATAATCAAACTTTTAGAAAACCACGTTCCATTGGCATCGGCTGCAGCTCAGTGTCTTTTTGGATCTATGTTCATAGTTGGATGTGAGCTTGGAAATCTGTTTATAGATAAATCAAATACAGACATTGAAAGTTTAACTCTTAAAAAAGGAAAACAAATAATAATGTCTCATTTTGACTCTTTACTAAGTAGAGGACTGATAGCGGCTGAAAGAGCAAAGGACGTAATCCATCATATATGGCTTACTAACTCCTTGAACTCCACATACAAAAACTGGTGGGTCATTTTGAAGGAGAGTGATATTAACATTCATCTGTCATTGTAGGGCTACACCAGAATTGCCGTGAAAATCGCGGGAAATCTTATTTTACGGATATTAAGAATATCCGCCATTTACCGTCTATAACGTTTCCATTTTTTTCAGTTGATTTTGGCTCATTGAAACCTTATCGCTTTTAAGAAATATGAGCATTTTTTTTTTTTTAGAAAATTTAATTTTCACAGTTGTATTTAAATGTATGATCAATGCCTTATGTTTTGCCAATAGTTGGTTTTAATATTATTTGAAGCTATTTGAGATGGAAAGTTGAGAAGAAACCAAAAAGAAAGTAATTTTCACCTGTTTTTGTTTTTTTTAATATTTCCTAAATGTCATCTTGTTCTTCTAATACCAACAAAATTCCTATTGGAACATTACTATTTAAAAGATTATCTAAAGTCACCAAATCAGTCTTTGGTGTCCCAGGTGATTTCAACTTGAGATTACTTGAGCAAATATACCAAGTCCCAGAATTGGAATGGGTTGGTAACAACAATGAACTAAATGCTGCCTACACAGCTGATGGTTACTCAAGAATCAATCCACACAACTTTTCATGTTTGGTTACTACTTATGGTGTTGGTGAACTATCAGCTCTTAATGGTATAGCTGGTTCATTTGCCGAAAACGTTGCTGTTTTGCATATTGTAGGTTCTTCTGCTTTGAGAGCCAGAGCTATTGCTGATGATGGGAACGAAATGGATGCTTTATTCGGTACCATTCATCACTTGGTTCCTGGTAAACATACCTTCAGACAAGATCATGATGTTTACAGCAAAGCTGTAGAAGCTTATAGCTGTTATTCCGAATACATAACTGAAGAAGATATCTTACAAGGAAACGTTCAAAAGAAAATTGATGAAGCCATTGAAGCTGTTGTTGCCAATCACAAACCAGGTTATTTGTTTGTTCCTTCTGATGTTGCTGATTCTTTAGTAACCTGTGATTTAGAAAAACCTTTAGATTTACATCAATACAAGAACAAAGATTTAAATCTAAATGAAGAAAAAGTATTGGATTTGTTATTAGAAAAAGTTTACAAGAGTGAAAATCCAGGGTTTGTTGCTGATTACTTTTTGAAACGTCACACTTCCCAAGTTATTGATTTATTAAACAAAACTAATTGGGATTGCTATTCTACTCCTGCTTCTAGAGGGTTATGTTTGGATGAAACCCTTAAGAATTTCAAGGGTGTTTTCTGTAATGAAAAGTCTCCTTTGGGTGTATTTGAGAGTATAAAAAAACACGATTTAGTTTTACATTTTGGTTCCAAGATTAACGAAACTACATTCAGATACTCTGGTACCAACCCAGAAATTAATGAATGGTTGGCTGATCAAGATATTTGCTTTTTGGGTAAAGATTTTGCCATGATTGGATTCAAAAAAGAATTGATCAAAAATATCAGTGGCTGTAAGGTGTTTAATAGATTTTTGGAAGTCTTGGATTACAATAAGATTAAAACAATTGTTAAATCCGAAGCTGAACAATCCAAGGGACAACTATACAGTGATTCTTACAAACTAGAAGAATTATCCAAAGATAAGGATAGATTATATGAGCAACAAGTCTCTTATGAATTATCAAAAAACATTTTACAAAAGGGTGATATTTTGATGTGTGAAATGTCTTCATTTGCATTTGAATTAGAAAACATCAAACTGCCTTCTGAAGGTAAGATTATTTGCCAAAGTTTCTACGCATCTATTGGTTATGCCTTGCCAGCAACCGTTGGTGTTTGTAAAGCTTTGAAGGACTATAAAATGGATAACAGAGTTGTTTTGCTACAAGGTGATGGATCAGCACAAATGACTTTACAAGAATTATCCTTATTTTTAAAATACGACTTGAATCCAATGATTTTGATGATAAACAATTCTGGTTATACAATTGAAAGAGCTATAATTGGTGCTACCAGTAGTTATAATGACTTAACAGCTGATTGGGATTGGCAAAAAATGTTAGAAGCTTTTGGTGATTCTAAAAAAGATAAACATGAAACTTTTAAAATACATAATTACGATGAATTCAAGAATTATATCTCACAGAAGGGCACTAAACCTCTGAATAAGTTGCACATGGTTGAACTGGTCCTAGATAAATTTGACTATGGTAATGGTTTATTGATCTTTTTGGGCAAAAAGAAGGCTGATGAATAAGTATTCGATATATACGTTTAGTTTTAAATATTACAAGTTAAGCCAGTATGGTTATACACAGTGGCTTAGTACATTCTAAACTCCGCTAAGAAATGAATAAAAAAAAAAAAAAAATAGGTAAAAGGAACACGTAATGAAGAGAAAGCCTCACCTGGTATAAATAATACACTTTAATGTGATTTTAAAGGAACAAAATACCCCAAACACAACATTCTCTATGTCTAATAGTTCAGAATATGCCTTCTCAAAACAAAACCCACCTCTCTTTCAAGAACCTGACAGATGGAGAGCCGTGTGGGATGATGAATACCAAAGATTCTATTTCGTTGATTTACTAAACAACAATCAATCTCAGTGGGAACCGCCAGCTGGTACAGTGGCTACAAATGCTGTCCAGCATCAAACATACCAAGAAGAAACCGTTTATAGCAATGCAAATGCAAACGCAAATGGTGCTGACCAAAAAGGTATGTTTTCATCCTTCAACAGTTCTTCTTCTACCACAAACACTAACACAGGCAGTACCAGTAGTAAAAGCCACACTGGTACAATATTAGGAGCAGGTGCCGGAATTATTGGTGGTTTGTTGTTGGGTAATGCTTTAAAAGACCACAAGGGCCATGACAGACATCACCGTAACGATGGTCCAGGCTTTGGTGGTCACAACTCTGGTCGTCATGGCTCTGGTCGTCACCACTCTGGGTCCGGGGGTCATAATTCTGGATTTGGTGCTTTTAGTGGTGGTCCAGGAGGCCTCTTTGGTGGCCCAGGAGGTCCATTTAGCGGTTCAGGAAGCCCATTTAGCGGTCCAGGAGGCCCATTTGGTGGTCCAGGAGGGCCATTTGGCGGTCCAGGTTCTTAAATTCTTTTTATCCGAAAACACCGGCAACAGCAAGTTCACCTGATTTTTTACTATTTTTCATACATTCAAATGGGGTTTCCAAAACATTGATAAAAGGTTTATAACAATTTAAGCCGCAAATTCATTTTTACTGCGAATTAGCGGCTAGATCTACTTTTTTTTTTTTTTTTTCCCTTCTTATATAAATATTCCTTATAGACTTCATGATTTTGAAATTTTTATTTTAGAAACCAAAGCATAATTAAGTTTATTACGATATATTTGTCTCAGAAAGATACATGGCTGACGATAAATACAAAGATTTTTCTTATTCAAAAGCAAACCCACCTATTTTCAAAGAACCTAGAAGATGGAGGGCAGAGTGGGATGAAGAGTTTCAACGATATTATTATGTTGATTTGCTCAACAATAACAAGTCTCAATGGGAACCACCAGCTGGTACAGAACCTACTGAAAAAAATATTAGACCAACAAACGTACCATATAACCAAAATCAATACTATCAACCAACAAATCCCAATAATATAAACAGAGGAATCCCCCAACAACAATATTATCCACAGCAACAAAGTTACCCACAACAACAATATTACCCACAGCAACAGTTTTACCCACAACAACAGTACTATCCACAACAACAGTATGACAACAATACTAGAGGAAGCAGGGCTGGTGGTATTTCGTCCGGTACTATTTTGGGTGCCGGTGGTGGTTTGCTAGGGGGTATTCTTTTGGGAGAAATGATTTCTGATCATAACAACTTTGAAAACCAACAAGCATATGATCAAGGATACGATCAAGGATACGATCAAGGTTTTGATAACGGCGACTTTGGAGGTGGTGATTTTGATGGCGGTGATTTTGGTGGCGGTGATTTTTAATAAAGTGTAAATAAGGAACTTTCTTATTAATAATATATTATCAATTAAAATAAACAATGATGCTACACACATTTTTAAATTTTGTTTTTTTATTATTCTTAGTATTAGAATCAAAAATTGGTTATATATAAGGACATATTGGCTCTGGTATAACTCAAAACTTTATAAATTCTTACCAAAACCAATAATGACCATCAAGACTCCTTTTTCTTATTCACATATCTTAAAGCCAACAAAATTAATCAAATCTGATCCTGAAGTTCCATTAAATACCTTGGAACTTTACTTAGATTACGGGTGCCCTTTTTGTCTACTAATATTTGACAAATGGAAACAAGGTGGATTTTTTAATGAAGATTTTTTGACTAAACATAAATTACAGATCAAATTTGTAAATGTTCCACAACCTGCTATTCTGAGATCAGCGCCTTTGCACAATGTAAGTCTGGCTGTGGCAAGATACAAACCTACAGAATTTTGGGAATACTCTTTACAACTATTCAAAGAAGCCAAGGAGACTTGGAATAACAACTTCAATGGCAATTCGCCTGATGAATTTAACAAAATTTTAGCCATCCATGCTAACAAGTACACTGGGATAGACATTCAACTGGCATACGATTACTTGAGCGATAAAGACGAAGAAAAAAATAGAACTTCGGATTTAAAATATTTTATAAGATATTCAAGAACCATTGGGGTCATTTACACACCAACGGTGGCTATTAACGGGATTGTTGTAAATGGTATCTCAAGCGAAACCAGTCTTGCAAAGGTTGTTGAAATTATAAAGCAGAATACTTTATAAGGACGCTTGTCATATCTTATTAATATCCAAAGATTATTAGTTTTTTAATCTGTTATCTTCTTATGAAAAACAATAGTTCAATGAATTTAACAAGAATATAAACAAAAGGAGGAATTCTTTAAAAACGATTTCCTGTTAAAAGTTGTATTAAATTATATATTACTGAAAGTGGCATCTAAAGGTGTTTAGCTATTTGATATGACTATCTTACCATATTATATCCCGCTATTTAATCATAAATATAAGTAAACCCGATTTTTTTTTCTCTTTCGCATATAAGATAAGGTCCAAATAATAGCAATCTTAGCTAATTGATAGATGTAAATTACAAATTATCCTATATAAATGCTTTATTATCGCGTAATATAATTATGCTTATATAATCAACTAAATACGTTATATTTCCGATTTCGTGTAAATCTTTAGCATAAGCATCTTTTTTTTTAGCTATTTATATAAAGGGACGTGTCTAAATTTTTTTTTTCCTATATTAAATAGTGTTAACTTATGTATAGCATAACACCATACAAACCAAAAACAAAAACACCATGTCTATCAAATCAGCCTTTGCTAAGTCTCATATATTGAAACCAAATTCTTTAATCAAATCAAATCCTGATGCTCCTATCAATACCGTGGAGCTATACCTTGATTATGCTTGTCCTTTTTGTTTAAAAATTTTTTCTAGATGGACCGAAGGTGGCTTGTTCGAAGATAAATTTTTGAGTCAACACAACATTCAAATAAGATTTAACAATGTTCCTCAACCTTGGCATTTAAGATCAATTCCAATACACAATGTTGGTTTGGCTGTTGCTAGATATCAACCTGAATCATTTTGGGATTACTCCTTACAATTGTTTAAAGATGCCAAAGAAACTTGGGATGACAACTTGAATGGTTCTACTCCGGAAGAATTTAATAAGATTTTAGCTACTCATGCTAATAAGTATACAGGCATTAATCAAGACCTTGTTTTAGCTTATTTAAACGACAAAGATGAAGGAAAAGCTAGAATCCCTGACTTAAAGTATTTTGTCAGATATCACAGAACTGTTGGTGCTCATGTCACTCCTACTGTTGCTATCAACGGTATTATTGTCAATAATATTGAATCTGGTACTGACTTAGACACTGTTGTTGAAATAATTAAACAACAAACCTCTTAATTTATCTACAATGCAGAAGATATATACATTCAATGAAAGAAAAACAAATCTGCTGCTGATACAATGAACATATTTTACGTTTAAACACTGATTGTTCGGCTTTAATGTATCTTCAATGGCCCTTTTTTTTTTTACCATTATAAGATCAACAAAATCAGAGACAAAACAACATTATTATACTATAATTACATATCGAAAAAGTACATTTTTTAGCAAATATAAAATTTATAGGAATTTGCATCACTAGAATCATCTGATCTGAATTTTCAAGTTTAAAGTGGTACTAATTTTTTTTATTTTTACTTGATTGTCAGAAATGTTTGCACTAAAGCCTTGGTTTGGCGAATAATGTATTTAGGCACGTGCGTTGTTTAAGATAACTTTTTAATTCATTGAAACCAACCATTGCTCATGTAATCAAGCAAAATTATCCATATAATTTCTATCATTTATTTTAAAAAGTGATATATAAACAAACTTTAAGAATGTTTTTCATCAGCAAGATTTTTTATATTATCTCCGCTAATCTCCTCATTTTCTGAAGTATCGTCATCTTCTATGTTTTTGTTATAATCAACTGTTTTAAAATCTACTAATTCAGGGACTGAACTAATGTCGATATCTAATGCTACATTTTCCACTATACCCTCATTAATTATCTTTTTGACTTCATAATCATACACACATTTATAGCTGATTTTTTCATCTAAATCATTTTCAACTTCTGAAGTTTTATTAGAATACACCGCAGTATTAATTTGTTCAAAATCTTTTTTTTTTCTTTTCTTTGGGTGGGGTACAAAAGTTGAACCAATAAATAAAAGTACTGGTTTGAAAGGTTTTAGTATTTTTAATGCATGAATTGGGTTAACATATACGCTTTTTACATTCTATGCTGCACTAAAAGTCAGTATATTTTAATAGATGTTTTTTGTAGGAATTTATCACGTGTTATCAAGTTTGTGATTTGTCACAAAATACGCAAACTATTTAACCGATATTAAGTCACGTGACTAATAGCTATCAGAAAAAAAAAAACATTCACATTGAAACGTAATCACATAACTTTAGTTAAAAGAAACAAGTGGCTGTGTATCCTAAGCCCTGACATAAACTATTTACTAAATCTGTCAGTTAATCCATCTTAATTTCTTACACTGAATATCCTGGTTTTCTTCACATAGCTACTTCTCTTTTGAAAAACCAGAAAATTCCAGAAAGTTCTGGAAAATTCTACTTTTTTCGCGTTAAAAAAAAAATTCATGCTTAATTAAGGTTTAAATTCTTCCCTTAAAAAATATTCTAATCTCATGATTAAAAATCCCTACTTGAGTTCTATATAAATAGGGACTTAACCTTTCTATTCAGTCTATCTAATAATTTACAATATAATTAAAATACTAACAAAAACCACTCAAAAGAAAATAATAATAATTTAAGACTAATATATCACACATACAATGCAATCCGATCAATTTACAGACAGAGCTTTAAATTTATTAACTATTGCTCAAAAACTAGCTCAAGATCATCAACATTCTCAACTATCCCCTACACATATTTTAGCTGCTTTTGTTGAAACTCAGCCTGATGGCTCCAAATCATATGTAGAGAATATTCTGAAGAATGGAAGATTTGATTACGATGACTTTAAAAAACAAGTTAACAGAAAGTTTAATTCTATACCATCTCAACAACCTGCACCTCAAGAAATACTGCCTAACAACTCATTGCTTCAAGTATTAAAAGATGCTGGTGATATACAAAACCAACAAAAAGACTCATACATTGCCCAAGACCATATCTTTTTAGCACTTTTGAAAAATCCAGGTGTTAAAGACATTTTCAAAGCATGTAATATAGATATTGAAGCCGTAAAAACACAAGCATTACAACTAAGAGGAAATACTAAAATTGATTCAAGATCTGCTGATACTTCAGATAAGCTTGAATACTTGTCAAAGTACGCTGTTGACATGACCGAAGATGCAAGATTAGGAAAAATGGATCCGGTCATAGGACGTAATGAAGAAGCCAAAGCTGTAATAAGAGTATTGGCTAGAAGAACCAAATCTAATTGTATTTTAACTGGTCCAGGAGGTGTTGGTAAAACTGCTATTGTAGAGTTGATTTCTCAAAAAATTACTGACGGAGATGTTCCAAATATTTTGAAGAATGCTCGTCTATTTGCCTTAGACTTGGCTTTGTTGAATGCAGGTGCCAAGTACAAAGGTGACTTTGAAGAAAGATTAAAAGGTGTAATCAAGGAAGTTGAAGAGAACTCCAAAGAAGGTCACTTGATTGTGTTGTTCATTGACGAAATTCACATGTTAATGGGCAGCGGTTCAAATGATGCTCAAAATGCCGCCAACATTTTAAAGCCTGCCTTATCTAGACAAGCAATTAAAGTCATTGGTGCCACAACAGACAACGAATACAGAGCCATTTTTGAAAAGGATGCTGCTGCTGCCAGAAGATTCCAAGTAATTCATGTTGATGAACCTTCAATTAAGGAAACTTTAGCCATATTGAGAGGTTTGAAAGACAAATATGAAATTCATCATGGTGTTAGAATATTAGATTCTGGTATTGTTTCTTGTGCAACAATGGCTAAAAGATACTTACCATACAGATTATTACCAGATTCGGCTATTGATCTATTAGATATTGCTTCTGCAAAGGTTGCTATTGATAGGGACTCTAAGCCTGAAGAATTGGATAACTTAGAAAGAGCTCAACAAATGATTGAAATTGAAATTAAGGCCTTAGAAAGAGATGCCAATTCTGATCCTACTACCAAAGAAAGACTGGAACAAGCTAGAAAAAGAGAAGCTGAAATTGTTGAACAAATCATTCCTTTGAAACAACAATTCGAAGCTGAAAGATCTTCTTCTATTGCCTTAAAAGATGCAAAGAAAAGACTAGATGAATTGATGAATAAGGCCGCTGATGCTGAAAGAAGACATGACACTGCAACAGCTGCTGATTTAAGATATTTTGCTATTCCAGATTTGAAAGAAAAGATCCAATCTTTAGAGGACCAAGTAGCTGAAGAAGATTTAAAGAACACAGACGATTCTTTGGTCAAAAAAGTTGTTGATTCTTCTGTAGTTGCTGAAATTTGTGCCAAGTTAACAGGTATTCCTGTTTCCAAAATATCTGAAGACGAAAATGATAAGTTGGTTAACATGGAAGCTGTTTTAAGTGAAGAAGTTGTTGGCCAAAAAGCCGCTATCAAGTCTATCTCTAATGCAGTCAGATTGACCAGATCTGGTTTAGCTGACAAGAGACAGCCTTCAAGTTTCTTGTTTTTGGGTCAATCTGGTACAGGTAAGACAGAATTGTCTAAGGCTATAGCAAGATTACTTTTCAAAGGTGAAGATGATATGATCAGAGTTGATTGTTCTGAATTATCTGAAAAGCATACAATTTCCAAATTAATTGGTTCCCCTGCTGGTTATGTTGGTTATGATGATAAATTCATTCTTGCTGACTTGAAGACAAAGCCTTACTGTGTTTTGTTGTTTGATGAAGTTGAAAAGGCACATCCTGATGTGTTAAATATTTTATTACAAATGTTGGATGAGGGTAAAATCACTGCTTCAAATGGTTCAGTCATAAGCTGTTCCAATTGTATTGTCATTTTGACAAGTAATTTGGGTGCTGGCTATATTGCTGAACAAAAGGGCTCTAAAATATTGCCTGAAACTAAAGAAAAAGTCATGGATGCAGTCAAAGCTCATTTCAGACCTGAATTAATTAACAGAATTAGCTCTATAGTCATATTCAACAAGCTTTCTCACAAGGCTATAAGCAAGATTATTGATATTAGATTGAGAGAATTAGAAAAGAGATTTGAAGAAAATGACAAGTATTTCAAGCTAGTTTTGAGTGCTGAGGCCAAACAATACTTATGTGACAATGGTTACTCCAGCATCTACGGTGCTAGACCCCTAAACAGATTAATCAAAGATCAAATCTTGAATCCAATGGCTATTAAGGTATTAAGACAACAAATCTTGCCTAAAGAAGTTGTTCAAATTAAATTGAATGATTCTGGTGACGGTTTGGAAGTTATTGATAATCATGCTGGTTTAAGTGGTTATGACAACGATGATGATGAAATGGATATTGATTCCGAAGGCTTTGATTCTTATGATGACGATAGCGATTTGGAATAATTTTCTTAAAAAAATAATATATATTACCAATGTTTAACTTTTACAACATATTTACCTAACTTTTTTAACAAGTGATTTACCTCAGCTTTGTTCAGCGAATGCTTTAAGCAAATATATTCAATTGAAGTATTACCGTTAAGATATTTTAAAATACTGTAATACAGCTTTTGCTCACTTTTAGTAAAGTCTCTTTCTACTAGTTTATACAGCCACCTTTTTTCAATAGCAGATGATGTTCTGGGATCTAAAATAATTGTAAACTCGTCTTGATCTTCGTATGACTCTATACTCAAAAAACTTTCATTATCGCTGTTATTATGTTTTTCTATACGATTATTTCTATCAATCAAGTTATCTAAATCGCTGTTGATTTTATCATCTGTTTCTTCAATTAAGACATCAGAAAACTTATTTTTAACCTTGTTTTTATTTAAATATCCTTCCTTTTCAAAATCTTCTTCAACGTACATTTTAATTTTGGAATCAACTCTTAAATAAACAAAAGTTAGTATTTGAGTGAGAAAACCTTTTTTTAAACACCAACTCAGCCCCTTGAAGTACATATTTTTATGTTCCTTTGAAGGAATGTGACTGCCAAAGTTTTCTGAACCATTAAAATAAGACAAAAATTTGGAGAAAGGCGGAAGTAATGGAAACTTCTTGTTGAAGTCAGATTGATGTTTGTATATTAATGGAACAGTAAAAATCGCTGTGCTTAAAGAATTGAAATTAACATCAAAATCATCTATGTCTCTCCCTTTAATTGGTGCTAATGGAGAAACAATGTATTTGTTTTTAGAAGATATAGGCAAAATGCATCTGGCCTGTCTCCAATACAGAAAATGTAAGATAAAAGATTTCAACATTTTAGTGATAAAGACGTCATCATCTTTTTCGTTTCCAAATGTTTCGTTGGTATATTGTTGAATTAATCCTCTCATTGTTTTTTTATAACTTTTCAAAACACTGTGTGGATTTATGATTTTTACCAAGTCAGTCATTATAAGTGTTGACAAGTCATTTTCACCTACATTTGTTTTCAAGTCTTGTATGATATCTTCAGGTTCCATCAAAAATATTAAAGCATAATTCAAAAGTTCTTCTTCGTGAACAGTTGCATTGTTGTTAGTAGCTAATTCTTTTTCTAATGATAAACTTTCATTAAAGAAATCTTGGTTTCTAATACTGGTTAAAAAAGATCCTTTGAGCACATTTTCTATTTTGGTATTTGGCAAATCTGTAAACTCTGTTCTTAAGGGAATTTGCAAAGAAATAAATTTGTCATCATCAATAACCAAATTTGCAATTTTGTTATCAGTGATTCTATGGTAACACTTTGTGATTGCTCTACAAAGTGAACTATTCAACAATAAACTTTTGTATTTATCAAAAACCATTGACCCGTCTTTGTTATAGCCAAAATTTTCGTTGATCTTGGTGATTTTGTATATTTCTTTGTTTAAGTAACCTGATTCTTGTTGAACAAATCTCAAGAATATGGCAAATTTACTACATACATTATCATATATGTCATCTACTCTTTGATCATATTCTACCAATGGTGGATCTAGCAAAAATACCAAATTAAAGGTATATATAGTATCATTGACACTAATACTATAAGATCCCGATTTAATACTCTTTGTGTCTGGAGTTTCAAAACTTTCAGTGTTTTTTATATCTTTCCAAGACCCATCATGGTTCTTTGAAGAAATTGGAAGACCAACAAAACTTAGTTCGTCACATGTAAATTCAAACTTTTGATTAGTTAAATGTCTTGGTGGAATGCAATACTCTGCAATTATGTCTTTATCCAAACCTGAAATGGAATCCTCAGCTGAAAAAATAATATTTTCGTCAGTATATTTGTCTATAAACTCTTGAACAATTTTGTATTCAGGTGAGTCATGGGAAATAGCATTTTGATCTATAGTATCACTTCGAAGTCTAAACTTTTCTTCTCTTGATAAATAACTGTTAAAATTTTCAAGATTATTTGGACTTTGATTTGTATGTGGTTCTTGAACAAAATTTGACTCATTTGTTATTATTGATGAAACATCAGAAGAATAATCTGCATAATCTGTTGATATATTAGACCCTTCAGACATATCTGAACTGTCAAAGTTATTCAAATCTTTTTCCATTGAATTTTTTAGAGTTATTTCCTTGAAGCTGGATTCCAAATTGTTCATAGAGTTAGAGTCATTATTTAAAATATCTGATTGAAATATTTCGTTATCATCAAAATTGTTGTTATTGTTGCTGTTTGTATTATCAACGTTTATGTTACTGTCATTCGTTTTGGTTTTAATTACAGATTTGTTATTGAAATTGTTTATAAATGTATGATCAGGAGGATAGTTATACACTACTGATGACCCTGAGCTTGTTTGGCATATAAGAATGATGTTCTTCAAATATGAATTTGGTACGTTGTTGTAAACCATGTGGATTGTTTGGTTCTTGCTTCTAAACTGTTAGTTATCGAACGAAGTTCCTGTTTTAAGTTTTAATTTGCTGGAAAAGTTGAGCATGCCTAAATAAGGTAAAATAAATTGTGCGGGCAACATTACACCAATCTAAATAAAACATATTGGTAGAAAGTTTAAAATAAATAATTAACGTGATAAATAATGGCTAAATTGCTGTATCAAAGGTATTTATGTTTGCATACTAATTTGTTTTATATTACTCACTTTTGCATTGTCAATTGAAGCTTTAAAGTACATGTTATTTTGTTATTTAAAAAAAAAAATGGAGGTTTTTCCTTAAAATCAAAACTATACTTTAAATACTAATGTTGTTGTTTAACATAGTGAAAGTAAAGAAGAGAAAAACAAAAGGTATTTATTTTCAAAACCTAAAATTAATTAAAATATTACCGTAAGAATTGCAACATTTTTATGTTTGATACTTTCCTTGCATTGACTATTTAGATCTCAAAATAATCTTAAAGAAGATTTTGTAATAATACAGCGACTTATTTGAAAAATTCCAAAAATTTGCCAAACCAAAAACCAGTCTCAAAGCATAATCTTAATGAATATTAACCTTTTGTTTTTTGGTTTTTTTTACTTATCTATAACAATATACTGTTATTGGTTGCAAATATACTGTTTATTGCCAATAATCATTATGCAAATTGTTTAAAAAAACTAACATCGGAGATACTATTTCCTCCTTCGGAATATGCGTTCAAACCCAATAATTATCTCCGAATTTCAGCATGCTTTTTTTATTAAACGCATATTTGTGACTTTTTTTTTTTCTTTTCCATTTTCATCCACCTAGTATTCTCACAGTAAGGTTCAAATAAGGGGGTGTAAATTTTTTACCTATACGTTCTCATATTAATAAAGACATTTATACAATAATTCAATATTTGTTTTAAATAAAAAAGCAGCTTGCATACAACCAAAAGACCTACTAAATATACAATGTCCTCTGTCAAACACACACACAACACTGTGCCTTCGAAGCCTTGTAAAGGCTGTACTTGTTCCATTGGTTTATTATCCAGACAGCAAAGAAATAAGACTCTTTTTAGACAATTATATTCATCAAAAAGAAAATCAGTTATTGATATAAACGACCAATCAGACCAATACTCTGTTTCAACTACCTTTTTGCAATGTAATAGTGAAGCTAAAAATGTCAATACTACAGACAGATTAAGTGAACTAAGAAAGGCCATGTATCAATTTGATAACACCTTGGTATGTTACATAATTCCTAGTGAAGATGAACATTTCAATGAATACACATCTTTTCCTGACCAAAGAAGAAGTTTTATATCTGGTTTTGATGGCTCTAGTGGTGTTGCCATAGTCACCAACAATTTGTCTAATTTAAACGTGGATACTCATCCAGAAGGTAAGGCTTTACTTTCTACCGATGGTAGATATTTCTTGCAAGCTTCTAGACAGCTAGACTACAACTGGGCTTTAAATAAACAAGGTGTTCCAAATGAAGTTGATTGGAAGCAATATTGCATTGACGAATGTTTAGAAAATTTTGAAGTTTTTAATGTAAATAATAAAGACAAGGTCATCAAAATGAAAATAGGTATAGATCCAAAACTAATCAGCATAAAAAAATACGAAAGTATGAAAAATGAAATTGCAAAGCAAGGTTTGGATGATAAAATTGAAATAGTTGCTGTTGACAACAACTTAATTGATCAAATTTGGCCTATTTTTGAAAATCCAATTGATAGACCATGTAACAAAATAGAATATTTAGAATCAAAGTATGCTGGAAAATCATTTTTAGAAAAGAAAGCTGAAGTAATGAAGGATTTGAAAACTGATAAGCTAATACTTACTCAATTAGACGAAATCTGTTGGTTGTTGAACTTGAGAGGTTCCGATATTGAATACAATCCTGTTTTTTACTCATATCTGATAATAGACGGTGATGACACTATATTGTTCACCAACAATTCTTTTGAAGATTATGTTATTGCTTTATTAGTTCAAGACGGTATACAAGTTCAAAGATATCAAAGATTCTGGTTACACTTACAAAAGATGGCCAACTCTAGCAAAGAAAAAATCAATGTCACTGAAGCTTGTTCCTGGGCTGTTATCAGACATTTGAATTCAAACTACAACATTATTGAATCACCTGTTGCTTACTTAAAATCTATCAAAAATGCATATGAGGTATCTAACGCTAAATTAGCTCAAAATAAAGATGCATTTGCTTTGATTCAATATTTTGCTTGGTTAGAAACTGAAGTAGGTGTCAAAGAAAGATTAATTGATGAGTACAAAGGTGCTATGGAATTAGAAAAGATCAGAAATACTCTTACTCATTATAAAGGTCCTTCCTTTGCTAGTATATCTTCATCTGGTTCAAATGGATCTATAATACATTACCACCCAGTGAAGGATGAATGTAGAATGATTGATCCAAACAAATCTTACTTGATTGATGCTGGTGCTCAATTTTTAGAAGGAACCACAGACATTACAAGAACATTGGTATTAAAAGACAACATAGAAAATATAAAAGAGTTAAGAAAGAACTATACTTTAGTATTAAAAGGTAATTTAAGCTTGGAAAGAATGGTTTTCCCAAAAAACACTATTTCAGGTGATAAACTTGATATTATAGCCAGACAGTACCTATGGGCCAATGGCTTAGATTATAAGCATGGAACTGGGCACGGAATAGGTTCATATTTAAATGTACATGAAGGACCTATTGGAATTGGATCTGTTAAAGTAAATGACATTAAGTTAGCTGAAAACATGATTATCAGCAATGAACCGGGTTACTATAAGGACGGTGAATATGGTATCAGAATTGAAAATGATATCTTAGTTATTCAACATCCTGAACTTGAAAATTCCTTAACCTTTGAAAACATAACATTAGTACCTTATTGTAGAAAGTTAATCGATGTTAGTTTGTTGAATAAAGAAGAAATCGATCAAATAAACAAATACCACCAAAAAGTATGGGACAGTTTATCTACCAAAACAAATCCTTTATCCATAACATACAAGTATTTGAAAAGAGAAACATCTCCATTATAAGTACTTATAACCATATTATTTCATTAATTAATCATCTCCGATATTTCTTTATATCCGTTATTTGATACGTTGTCTTAACGCCGTTTTTTTTTTTGCTTATTTTTTTTTTTCAATATTTAATAGTTGTTTTCCTCTGTCTGAACAGAAGCTTTTAAATAACAACAAGGTACTATATAGAAGTGATTACAGTTTAATTCAATAAGAAAAAAAGGAACTTAAACCCAAATATAAAAGATCAAAGACAAAAAGGCTCTTTGCTGTTAATTTATATTACACCAGAATGTCTGAACATTCTTCGGAAAGAATTAAAAAAAGAAAAGCATACGATGAAAATACAGTTAGAAAGGCAATGAATTTAAATAAACCTGTAAAGCTTAAAAATCAAGAGCATCAATCTGAAAGTTATTTGAGGAAAATGGATGAACTTAGAATACATAATCAACATATTTTTAGATTTAGAATAGCACATACAAAGTACATATGTTTGTTTTTTTTCATGTTCTTGCTACAGCTCATAGGTATAATATTTTTTGGAAAGGGGTTTTTACTCACTAGAAATGTGCTTGATGAAATAAACACAACTCAATCATACGAAAACAACATGAACTATGAGTTCAAAAAGAGTGTGATTCTTATCATAGATGCTTTGAGATTTGATTTTGTTACACCGGTGCAAGATTCAAATAAACCATTTCATAATAAATTAACTGTTTTAGATGAATACTTTAAAGATAAAAAATCTTTTTTGTACAAATTTTTATCTGATCCACCAACAACTACATTACAAAGATTAAAAGGGCTGACAACAGGATCACTACCCACATTTATAGATGCAGGTTCAAATTTCAATGGGGATCTCATAGAAGAAGATAATATAATCAAGCAGCTGTTTTTGAATGATAAAAACATTAAGTTTGTAGGTGATGATACTTGGAAAAGTTTATTTTCACCATACATGAGTGAAAAATCAGATTATTATGAATCGTTAAATGTATTTGATTTGGAAACCGTAGATAACGGAGTAAAGAAGTATTTTCAAGAAAATCTGGTAGATGATGAGTGGGACGTGCTTATTGGTCATATGCTGGGTGTTGACCATGTAGGTCATAAGCATGGTCCTGATCATGAAGAAATGTCTAAAAAACTACTAGAAATGGACAATTTTATTAGATATGATGTTCTTCCAAATATAGATGAGGATACTGTTTTGTATATTTTTGGTGATCACGGAATGGACCACACAGGTAATCATGGAGGTGATTCTAAAGACGAAATAGATACTACCTTGTTTGTATATTCCCCAAAGTTTTCTAAAGTCAAAAAAGTTGATGAAGTTGGGTCAAATGATAAAATATTTTTTGAAGACGGTTATCAAGTCGTCAATCAAATCGATTTTATTCCTACATTTTCGATGTTGATGGATGTACCCATTCCATTTAACAATTTGGGTTGGCCAATATCTAACTTCACAACTTTTAACGGATACCAGCAAACAATTGCCCAGATAAATAAATACAATCATGTTGCAAATACTATTGATTTAAAACATCAACCATTATTAACAGATTTTTTAAAAAATAATGAACTTTTGCAATATCAACAATACTTTTTGAGAGAATGTCAAAAACAATGGGCTGAATTTGATATGAACTTTATTGTGTTGGGTATGGTAATGATAGTATTTTCTTTGATCTTGTTTATAATAATCACAAAACTAATTCCATCAATAGTGTTAGGCCAAATTGTGCATGAGTTTGTACCATCTATATTTATTATGTCTGCTATTTGTACTGTATCATTTTACTCGGTATTTCAAATATTAGGTCAATTTTGGTTTTTGGAAAATAGCTTTGTCGTTATTCTATTTGGAATTAGTGTGGGTATATTATTGGGAAGTTTTATACCCATATTTGACCGTTACAATTTAAAATGGATGTTCAGCAAAATGATTGAAGATACTAGTGATTATTGGAGTAGAGTTGGTATTGTAGTTATGATCTTACATTTTCTTGTGTTTACTTCAAACTCTTTTACTATTTGGGAAGACAAAATTGTAAGCTTTTTGATAACAACTATAGGTATTTTGACTTTTTATGAATTTGCGTTCATACCAAAAAGACAATCAACTACAGCATTGTTTACTAATAGTGAGTCAATGGCTTTGGCCAGCAATATGGATTTGGATGAAGAAGAAGATGAATCTGTTGACAGTAATGAAGAAAGCACCAATGAAGACGAAGAAAAACACGCATTTGTATCAAGCAGAAATTCATACATGGAAAATACCAAAGAAAGAATCAAGTCATTGAGATCATTTTCTATTTTAAAAAACAAAAGATTCAAAACTACAATTTCAAAATCGCAAATTGAAGAAGACTTAGAAGAAAGACATGAAAAACGAGATGTATTACCATTAGGCAGGTTTGCAAGAATTTTGGGTTCAATTTACTCGTTGTTTTTAATCTTATCCACCAGATTTGCAAGCTTGATAACCATTTGTAGAGAAGAACAGGGAACTAAATGTAAGCCAACATTCATAAATGAAAACAATTACTCATTGACTGCATTATGTGTAGTATGGCTTATTTCATGGTTTTTGCCGTTCATTATTAGGTCATATTATAATATGTCACTATCATATCAAGCGGCTGCTCCAATCTGGATTAACGGAATTATGAGAGTTACTTTGATCATTATAGCTTCATATTGGACTTTGAATTATTTTGAAATGAATTTACAACAATTGAATATAGTGTTTTGGAATAATCTAAGTGAATATTTCGATTTGGATATTATAGAGATGTTGAAATTCAATATAGTCAGAGGATTGTGCTTTTTATTTTTGATTTTCTTAAACATTTGCTTTGCATTTGGACCTATTTGTATTAAATTGGACTTAAAAAATACAGACTTGATATCTTTGAATGGTACAATACTGGGATATAACAATGTTTATGGATCTCAATATTTCTTATTGGTAATAAACTTTTTGTTATTGGTTATTTTGTTTAGCAAGCCTTTGGGTATAATTTCTATCTCGTTGATGACAATACAAATTCTAGCTTTTTTGGAGATAATAAACTTGCTAAAGCTAAAGGAAAATGTTGTTGGTCCTATATGTCTTGCATTGATAGGCTATCAACATTTCTTTACAACAGGCCATCAAGCAACAATCCCATCGGTGCAATGGGATATAGGTTTTATGATAAACAAAACTTTGACCTTCCCATTTACACATATTGCTATTTTGATTAATACATTTGGACCATTCATCATAGTTGCGATTTCTACAGCATTACTAACGTTGTGGAGACAACCACCGAAGGTTTTGAAACCACAAACTTTACTTTCTAGAATAGTAAGTAACACTGGTATTCTTATCATTTACAATACTGTTTTGTGTTTGAGTAATCTAATATTTGTAACTCATTTTAGAAGACACTTAATGGTATGGAAAATTTTCTGTCCAAGATTTTTATTTAGTTGTATGAGTTTAATAATAATAGATTTGGTAGTGATTTTCATCACCATTGGGTTTGGTAGTGGTAGAGTGATCAGACAGGTTGACAACATATTTTGGAATTAGTAAACACAATGCATAAAAAATATTTATTCAAAATTCATTTATATAATTAACTTAATTTTAAAAGAAAGCTGGATCTAAGTCATCCACATTGAAATCATCCATATCATCGTTATTGGCCAAATCACCTAAATCGCCAAATTCAAAATCATCATTGATCAAGAAATCATTGTTAACATTACTAATTTTGTTTGTATTTATACTATGCTCTGGATTATACATACTTTGGGTGGGCATCATTTGTTTATTGATATTATTCATTTGCAAAGAATCAACATTATTTTTTAAAATATTAGGATTGCCTAGCATAGGATCCATTAGCATGTTGGGGTTGAACATATTTGCATTGCTATTCATCAACATATTTGAATCTGGCATTGTACTGATAGGATCTGGTTTCATACCAAAGTTCAAATCCAGATCCATATTATACATGTTACTGAATTGCTTCTGTTGATCATATTGGCTTTGTTGTTTTTGCTGCTGCTCATATTGGATTTGTTGCTGCTGCTCAAGAAGTTTTCTTTCCAACTCTTCTTGTTCTTTTCTTTTTTTTATTTCAATTAACTCTTGTTTTTTTTTATAAAATTCATCTATATCATGGTTGAAATATTTCTCAGAGTCTTTTACCTTATCAACAATGCCAGATTGTTTTATAGTCACCTTTTGAATAAAATCCTCAGAAACAACAGGCTTTGCAGTGTAATCATTCAAATCTGGTACAATGTCATCCTGACTTAATTGTTTCCTTAAGTTTATAATATCATTATTTATATCATTTGTTAAATCTAAATCAGCTTTTTCAAGTATCTTAAACTTTACATCCCCTTGAGGATCTATTATGGATCTGTTGTTTATATTTAAGTTTGGATTGAGAAGTAACTTATTTAAAAGTATTTGGTTACGTTTATAAACATTCAAAAGAATGTGTGAATTTACATCTGTCACACTTATATCATTAGCTAGAGAAATATCATTGCTGTGTATAGTTTGCTCTTTATTCATAGATATGCAGAGTACTTTGTTGATACGTTTTTTTTGGTTGTTTTTCTTCTTTATCTCAATGTGAAAAAAAAAAAGCGAGATCATTAAGCACATTCATTCCAATTATGTTGTTTTTTCATCTTTTAAATATTTTCCCCCCAAGAAAGAAAACCTAATTTAACCATGATTATAATGCTCTTATATCCGATTAAACCACATGACCCTTTAATCATTGTATGAATACAAAATAATGTATAGGTCATAAATCCCTCCCAGTGCTCATATTGTTACCAATACACCCTACATATAGAGTCATATTCACTTAACAAATATTATAATTTTTGCATTCCGTATATAAAAGCCAAGTTATATCCGATCAACAAATAACTTGTTATCTTTATTCAACAACTTGATCAATCTTCAAAGCGTGTAAATATTAATGAGAAAAACTCATTAAGCGCCTTGTTTACTTCAATATTGCCGTAAACAAACATGGTCGTTTTTTTTGGGTAATTTTTTCATTTTGGCAGAGGGGGGGTTTTTTTTTATGCGTTTTGTTTACTGTAGGCATATTAGCTATCCCTGTTTCGTACAGGTATAGAACTCATCGCCACAAATATATATATATAACATTGATATTAAGACTCCAGAGATTAAGGAATTTATTGATGATGTCAGATGAGTTTTTGATTTATAACAAGATTAATATAACTAAGTACTTTAAACCAGATGAGGCACTAATCCACTCAACGAATATATCATTTGATAAGACAGATGAGGATACTCAAAAACCTTATTTTACATACAAATACGGCAATTTAGTTGTTAAGCAAAGTTCTACTTTAAACGACAGTTTAGAAAAGAATTTGACAGTTTCTTCTGTTTATACATACAAAAATACGTCTGTTAATTCCGACTATCAGCTACTAGATCAACATATATGCAAAAACATCGAGGTAAGCAAGGATTTAGTAGAATCCACCGATTTTATGGCAAAATTCGAAAAACTCATAGAAAAACATGAAATAAAGTATTGTTTGCTTAAGAATGGTGACAGCACTAAGGATATTTGGATTGATGATGTTAATAACCAAAGCTATAACGAATTTAATACATCAACCAATGTTGGGTATCAGTTAAAGCTCTTACAGTTGAAAGCAAATTTAGAGCTCATTTATCTAGATGTTATACAATTAATGTGTGAAAGTTTGCCATCGGTATATTGTTTTGAATCTATTGAATTGAATGATTTAAAACTGATTCCATTTTTGTATGGTTTCAAAAAAGCTGACTACTTACATTTTATCAAAACTTACAATATTAGTATTATCCATCCGGATTTATATTTTTACAAAAAACAAAACAAGTATAGAATGTTACTGGTTACTGAAAAGTCAAACTATACAAATCTTGTGATAGTCAAAAGCTTAATTGATAAGTTGTTGTTGAAGATACAATCCAAAAAGATATATTTGAAGAGCTTCAACAACATTTTCAATGACTATGTTTTATCTAATTATAAAGTAGAATTCCTGTTATCAAACTTTAGTATTCTTCACTACTTGAAAAACTTAATGTTTGATTATTCCATTGGGATTGAGATAGTCAAAGACAAATATAAACAATACCGTTTTACAGCTTTTAGTACAAATGAACAAAATGTTTTGAGTTTTTTGAAACTTTTGCATTTTAAAATATATGACAAGATTTTGCAATTCACGATAGACTTTGAAAACAAAGAGAATTTTGACCTTTGTACTAAAATATTTATTGATGAACCATCTCTGACTGTGTTAATAAATGAAAAGAAATTGCAAATTAGCCTAATTGGTGATCGATGGGATAATTTGTTTAAGTCGTACATGAAATTGAATCAAAAAAATATCAAATACAACTTTTTCATAGATTTATCAAATGAGTTTAAGGAGTTTATTATTGGGAAGAAATTTGGAAAAATTAATAAAATTGAAAAAATGTTGAATAACACATGTTCTATATCTCTATTATTACCAAGTATAGATGAAAGCGAAGAAGTCCAAGATACTGAATTTATAACAATTCAAATCGAGAGCGACAACTTCATAGAAAGTATCAACTGTTTGAAGTTGGTTCAGCAAGAACTACCTTATGAAAGACAGTTATATATACCTGAAAGCTTTCACAAGTATATCATAGGAATGAACGGAGAAAATATACAATCGATTACTAGAAGATACAATTGTTTCATACAATTTATGAACACTTTTGAAAACAAACAAAACGAATTTAGTTTTATAAGATATCCTAACGTAATCATTCGTTGTCCTTTAAAAACTGCTGATAATGTTGAAAAGGTCATAAAAGAGATACAATCGCTATCCATGGAAATTTTCAACTTAAAAAAAATAACCTTATTGAATGATCAAAATGATATGGAGCTACAGGGAATAAAAATATTAAAGTTGAAAAGACAAGAGCTAGATTTGATATTAAATGGAAATGTTTCTGGGAAAAAAAGACTTCACAAAAACATAGGAGAGCTAGAGATGAAGTACAATTTGTTTATAAGATATCCGGAATATGACGACGATATGGATGAAGAAGATGATGAAATTCTGTTGATATTCAAATCATGTAAACATAATACTGTTTTGAAATTACAGGACACAGATAAGCAAACTAGCGTATTAAAGCTATCTGAAAATGACGATAAAAAGCAATTGGTTGAATTCTCTGAAGATGCAAATCTACAGTTATGTATTGATGAAATAATCAAGGATTACTTCCCAAAGAAAGATAAAAGTAGTAAATACAATATGAAAAGCATACAAGGCTTGAGCAAGGATCAACTCGGAAAACTACAGAGAATGATGATCTGGAAGTACAACAGTATGGTCCAAAAGGACAAGGATGGTGCGTACAGTGTATATACAATATGATCAATATATAGATGGTAATCTAAGGCATTTTATTTCCTTTGCTAAAAGTCACGTGTATTTGTTAGTTGGAATACTAAAAGTATCATTTGGCGGGTATGAATATCTGTTTTGTTCAATTTATATTTTTTTCAAACTTTTTAAATATCATTGAAAGGATACCTCACCAAACAACACCAAATATACTAATCGCCAGCATGGAATTGAGTTTGAATGACAACTTTGAACAGCGAGAGCTTATTAAAAGAGACATAGAAAGATACAACGCTGAATTAGCAGAAACCAGGCATCTTTCGCTATATAAGCGTACCCTGAAGCATGGGCAGGTATACAAGAATACTATAGTAATAGAAGACGACGGGAATGTTTATGTTGTGAGTATAACTGAGAATGGGTTGCTTACAGTGCATGAAATGATCGAGGAACATGTAATCAAAAAATTTGAAAGGAAAATGCATCTACGATTGTTAAATTTGATAGAAATAGATCATTGGGATGGTTTGAAATTTGGGCTTTGTACTGAAAGTGATGTTTTACTAATTTGTGAACTCCAAACACATCCATTTGATATAAATATTGTTGAAAACATATTTAGCAAGTTCAATATTTGCAACAAAGGCTTAAATAGCAGTTCTTTCAAGGAATTTGATGTATACAGCAATGATGTTTTAGCTTATAGTGATGATGCGATTTTGATTCATTATAAGGACGACTATGATTTAGATGAAGGAGACATTATAATCAATGAAGATGCTGAAAGACAAATTATACTTAGTGCTAAGTTTTTAAAATCAGAAAATGAAACTAGTAACTACATTTTAACAATTGAAGACTATAATTCTGTAAAGTTATACCATATAGATAGAATTAGTGGAAGATTAAATAAAAAAGCAGAGCTTAAACTTAGTGAATATGCCATTTATATGTTTTTACAAGTATTACCCAAAGATAGCATTAAACAAGAAGATACCTCATCTGGAAGAGCTAATAGAAGAAGAAAAAGAGAGCATGATATTGAACATGCGATAATAAATGGAGAAGATGGTAGAATTCTGCTGTTAGAGATAAATCTAGACCTAGAAGATATCAAAGTAGTCAATAATAGTAAGTTGCCTATACCTAAAAGTCTTTTGGCTAACAATAAAAAAGCAAACAAGAATACTCTTCCAATGATTGTATGCATGCAAAGTCAGAATATAGTAGATTCCAGTGGTTCATTCATTCTAATTTTGACGCATATCGGTGATTTACTACGAGTAAACATAAGAAAGAGTATTATGCAAGACGAAACTTCATACGATATGAATTTTTCACAGTTTTATAAGATTGAGATTTCAAAGAAGTTTCAATTTATCACTGGAAACAACTCCTTCTTTGTTTTGCCTCAGTTTGGTATTCCTAAGTTTTACAGAATAAACAATTTAGATACAAAGGAAATACTGCAAATAAAATATGATGACGCACAATTTGAATATGATTCATTAGATGTCTTATGTGAGTTTCCAAATCATTTTTTGAAAACACCATTAATAAAAAGTGAAGTGGTTACTGATAATAATTTGGAAGCCTCAGTAGATGGAATGGATATCTTCTGCAAAAGCTTTAAGCTAGAAGAAAAAATGAGAATTAACATAGTTGACGAGGAACATCAACAAATTAATGATGTTTTTGAAATTGATTATGAAGGTAAATCTAAACTACTGTTTTTTTCTTTTAGTGATAGTACTAGAGTTTTACATTTCAATGAGGATGATGAAATAGCAGAAATTGATGCTGATGATGCTGTTAACTCGGGGGTCTTCATTTTAAAGGAAACTACAGTGAAAGTGATTAAGAATGAGAATTTTTTATTACAATTCACCAAGAATAAACTAAATATAATCAAGATAGTTGCAGCTGACAAATTTATTTTATTTAAAAGAGTAAATTTAAAACATTTGTTACCTGATATTTTGGAGTACACTAGTTCAATAGAAATAACTAACAGTGAGATCATTAAAGACAGTAAACAAGAGATTTTATTAATTTCTTTAAACAACTATAAGTTTTTCTACTTGGACCTCTCAGTGTTTATCAATCAAGGAACATTGTCATCTTATATGATTTTATCGGAAATAGACTCATTTTTGAAAAATTGGAAAATATACAAGCATTCCAAAAAGCTTGTTTTATTATTTACTTTGACAAGTGACAATGTTTTAAACATTTACGAAATTGCATCTACTCTTTTGAATGGAGATACTGAAGGCTCTGATGATCCACTAGTATCCAAATTTTTTAACAATGGTATAAATTCATTTTTGATTACCTCAGTAGAAGATGAAAACATTGAAAACATTTCATGCCATATAGGATTCAACGATGGGTTATATGAAGTTTATAAGTTTGATATTAATGAAAAAAATCTTGAAACTGTCTATCAAACGTATTTAAATGTGCATCCTTTAAGTCTACACTATTTAAGTAATATTGGAAATGGAACTGGTAGAAACGGAACGGTAATCATTTCATCATTAGGATCATATTGGGTATGTGAACTTAATATATTGGCTAATCATGTAGTAAATAACGTTAAAAGCTTGTATCTCAAAGATTTAGACAAACAGCTTCAAGGTGATATTAAAATGTGTAATTTCTCTAACGATTTGGTATTAGAAAATGAGAATTTTGGCAAAAGAAACGGTACTGTTATTGTTGATAGCGAAGGTGAATTAATATTTTTAGTTCATGATAAATCTACAATCAATCATATTCGTGTCGAAGATGAACAAGAAACTGTTAAAGTATTGGATCAAACGCAGTTATTAAAGAATAATATTTTACTAAAAGATTCAAAAAATCTTGAATATGATATAATTATTGATGAATCTACATTTTGTATTAAGTACGATGTCCCACAACACTTAAAAAATAAGCTATTTAAAGGGGAAACAACTTCGACTACAAAGACATTTAGCAATCATGAAATTGCTTCTGCTTTGATTGTGGAATACTCCGATAGAAGCTTGTATACAAGTAGTCAACTGGGTAAGTACATCATTATGGGAACCACCAAGGGTAAACTCTTGACTTTCAAAATTAATAACAACCCTAAACCATTACCAGAGCAAACAGAGACTAAATCAGATACAAAAGAAGTGGATGAAGTTAAAATCGATACTTCTACTTTATCAAAGTCTCAAAAAAAAAGATTGAAGAAGAAGCAACAAGGTAAAGAAGGTATACCGGACAAAGCTACAACTCCTAAAATTGATGTTGATTTAGAAAGTTACGAGTACAATTACTTAACATTGATGAATGAACAGACTTTTTTAAACAATCAAAGTAGTATAAAGATCCTAAAATTATTGGGCAGAGAAAACTACATTTTTTCCATTCTAAAAGGATCTATTATGACAGTTTTTAAATTAACAAATAACAGACTAGAAATTCTAAAAGAAAACAAAACAGTTCCTTCTTTGAATCAAATAGTTCAAATTGATTTCTTTTATAAAGACTTGCTGATGGTTGCTGCTGATGTGGTAGGTAATATCGTCTATCACAGGTATATACCTGAAAAGCACGTTTTTATACCACTTGCTGATTACAAATTGTCAAACAACTACTGTCAAGTTTTAAAGTTCTTGGACGCAAAGACTATTTTAAAAACGGATAGATTTGGTAACTTGAGTGTTTTAGCTCTTAATATTTCACTAAGTATAAAAGACTTGATCAATATGGAACATAATGGTATTTTAGAAAGAATTTATTATGACTATGAAAAACATGACTTTAGTAAGAATAGAGACGACAATGTATGGGACTTGCCATTTAAGTTTGATAAAGTTTGTAGTATTTATATTGGCGATATTGTTACCACTGTTGAGATAGTCAAAGAAAATTCAAAGATAAGAAACTCAAGACCTTTGATATTGTGCTTTGGATTACAAGGATCTGTAACATTACTGATGCCCCTGGTTGATGAACTTGAGATCAATGCTATGAAATCCGTGCAGGAGATTGTAAATACCCAAGAAGATAATTCATATGGTGTTTCTAAGCTAAGATACGAAAGCACCTTTGAATTGACAAAGAACATTTATGATGCAGACTATCATAATAATCAAAATAGTTTGAAGAAGATTGATTACAAAATTTTTGAAATCTTACAAAGTTTACAAAATGCGAGTCATTTAGAATAAAATATATATATATAATTTACTTCTTTAATATAGTAATAACATCTTCATCTTCTAAAACATGAGTTAAACCAACATATTGAGGTTGATGCTTAACACTGGAACCGAAAACAACAGCTTGTTTGAAATCATCAACCAAGGACTTGTGAATATTCATACAGAAATCTTTTACTGTTCTTCTATCATTTCTCAAAACAACTGGGTCTTCAAAGTCAGGTATTCTACCTTTAGGTTTTGTAAAAACTCTAACAAGGTCCAATCTCTCCCAAGTATATTCCAGTAGAGAATCTAAGTTCCATTTACTATTAGATGAGATAGGAATAGAATCAGGGATTCTGTATAACAATTCTAATTCTTCAACAGACAACAAATCCGCTTTGTTTAAGACGTAAATAGCCGGGATATATCTTCTTTGGTCTTCTTCTAAAGCATCAATCAAATCATCGGCAGTAGCATCACATCTGAAAGCAACTTCGGCTGAGTTAATTCTATATTCGTGCATGATAGTTCTGACTAAATCAAAGTCTAAATGAGTTAATTGCACAGTGTTTGTGATAGACAAACCACCTTTTTCTTTTTTCTTAATAAGAATATCAGGTTTTGCTTTATTGATTCTTATACCAACAGCTTTTAATTCTCTTTCCAAAATTTCTTTGTGCTTTAAAGGTTTAGAAATATCTAAAACAATGTATAATAAATCACAATTTCTATAAGAAGCAATAACTTGTCTACCTCTACCATAACCTTGATTGGCATTTTCTAAAATACCTGGGAAATCCAAAAATTGAACTTTAGAACCATTGATTTTGATAATACTGGATTGAGCTGTCAAAGTTGTGAATTCATAAGCAGCAGCTTCGGAAACTTCTTTACCGGTAAGAGAGTTTAACAAAGAAGACTTACCGACAGAAGGAAAACCTACAAAACCAACTGTTGCATTACCACCTTTTTTGACGTCAAAACCTTCACCACCACCAGAAGATTTGGTAGCATTGGCTATCAAATCTCTGGAAAGCTTGGCATGTTGTGCTCTCAATCTACAAAGATGCCCTTCGGTGGCTTTGTTTCTTTGTGTTTTGGCCATTTCATCTTCAATATCTTTTAATCTTTCCAAAATACCTGCCATTTTGATAATTCCTTCTTTAAATTTATTACTTTTATGTCTTTTTTTGGTTTGTTAGATTCCTTATTTATTAATGTCTAACAGATACATTTATGAACTGTTGAGAGTGAAAAAATCGTAAAAACGTAATTCGAGAAAAAAAAAAAAAATTGAAAAAAAAAAAAGAAACAAAAATTACTCCGAAATTGGTCACGAGAAACTGTGCTTTCAAATAGGAAATTTAAATTTTAGATTTACATTCGGGTAACTTCAAAAGAAGAAATATATGTATAAAAGAAATAGAAACCAGTATGGAGAAGATTCAAGTAACCAAAGCATCTTGAGCGCTGCTAACAAAAGAAAAAAGTTCTCAAGCAATTTAAAAAAGTCGTATTGACGATATTATTGCTTTGTTTTTCATTTTAATTGCATCTTTGTTGTAATGGACTTGGCATATGAATCGGATATAACGCCTATTACACTCGTTTTTGCTTCTCTCCCCTTTTTTGTCCTCATATTGCAGAAGTAGTTCCACAACAGAAAATAGGCCATACATTCATCTCAGAGTCTAGGTTGTGCTGAGTAGATGCAAGTCACGTGAAAGCACCAACAAATGAGCAATGGAATATTCAAAAACCTAGAGTTTCACATCAATGGCTACACTAAGATCGACAGAGTAGTATTGATCAAGTTGATAGACACGAATGGCGGAAGTGTTTGCCGAATACCTAGAAAGAAATCCACTTCGTATGTCATTTCTGATCAAAGCAATGTAGTATCGAAGTTAAACATCCCTATAGTGGCATCAGACTGGGTTAGTCAATGCATTGAAACTAATACTATCGTATCTACAAAGAGAAACGATGTTGATTGTAATGATCCTAATTTCATAAAGAATTTCTATAGCAAGTCCAGACTGCATTTTATATCAATGGAGAAGCTACAATTAAGGTCCAAATATTTGAAAATAGGTGAGTCTTCAAATCATAGAATTATCTATTACATAGATTTTGATTCTTTCTTTGTATTTGGGTCACTGTTGAAATTCAATAGAGTGACCAAACAAAATATTGATATTAATCAGCATTGTATATTAGTATCAAATGGTAATTCAAATTCCGAAATCATAAGTTTGAACTACATAGCTAAAAATGTCATAAATATAAGCAGAAATGACACTTTTAAAACTGGTAAGCAAAAATTTGATGATTATATTGCAAAGAATTCTAGTGATATCAGATTTTATTGTTTAGATCTTCAAATTGAAGAGTATAAATCAATATTAACAAAGTTTTACGATTATATCTACACACAATTTGATACAGTGATTCCAGTTTCAGTTGATGAGGGTATGTTTTTTGACTTTGTAGATGAAATTGACTCTCAAGCTATAGAAAAAAAGGCAACTTTATTAAAACTTAAGATAAAACAGTTGACAAACTGTGATGTTAGCATAAGTGTAACCAATGATTTTTTGTATCTTAACAAAATTGTTTTGAATGCTGTAAAGCCAAATGGTATGAAAGTTGTTTTAACCCATTCACAGTATGAAAAAGAACTTGACAATATACCTATCAATAAACTTCCTGTCTTTGGCTCATCCATAGTGGATATCTTCACCAAAATGAATCATCCTTTATTTAAAGATAAAATGATTTTAAGGACTGATCAGTATACGATTAAAGTATTAAAAGCCAATATAATAACATACTTCAAACATGAGAAACAAATTTCATATAATGATTTCTACCAGCTTTTGTTGAATTCTAGCATCATAAAAAAAGGTCATAATAACAGTGTCCCACAAAGATTTTTTGATGACATATTTGATCTCAAAGACGATGAAGTATACAATAAAAACAAAGTTGCAGACAGAAACCATTATATCCCAAAAACAATTTCGTGTAGCATCAACTACCATATCAATTTTGTTACGCTATGGGAATTATCAGTGTTTGTTAAAAGATTTACTAAATATTTGTACGATAGATTGGACAACATGAGACATCTTTATAAAAAGATAAAGAAAATCGGAGTGTGCTTAGTAGTTCAATTGGAAGGCAATGTAATTAGTAAATATGGTGGTATGGGGAATAAAGTGAAGAGGTTAAGTAAAACATTAAATTATGACAAGTGGATGGATATTGACGAAAGGCTATTGGCACGAATGGGTAACGACTACTTCACTCTGGCAAGATTGATGATCAAAAAAGACAAATTAGAAGATATTAAAGGCATCTCATTGCAAATTTTGCAGCTTGAAAACTACTCAGAAGAAAAAGTGCAAAATAAATATATATTAAAACAGTTGCCTTTGAATTTGGAATCCATAGTAAAAACACCTGAAAATAAAGTCAAAGGACAATCACCTACAAAAGCAAACTACAGCACTCATAGTAAAGAAACATTAGTGAAGTTGATCAACAATGAAGACAAGGAAATGCTTTATGAGTTGCCTGTAGAGATATTGAATGATTTGTACTTTGAGCAAAAGTTCAAATTTCAAGGAAAGGCTAATAGCATTTTAAGCAAAGATGGGAATACGTATGAATTCAACATCAAGAATATAGTCACCCCCATGGATTCTGTAAAGAAAATTAAAATCAGTAATAAGAAAGAGCAAGAATTAGGTTCAGGTTTGAAGGAAAACAATGTACTGAAAATGAAGGATTTTTTTATCATACATGATGACATCAGAAACTCACCAAATAAAAACAACTTACATGTTTTGGAACCGATAACTTTTCAATCAAAATCAAAAGTATCAGAAATCAAGGCATTGCTGAAGAATTGGATCGAAACGACCATAGAGTATGGCATTCAGCCTTCCAAAGAGGATGTCGATTTTCTTCTGGTGTTTTTGAATAAATTAAAAACAAACAACCAGCAATCTAGATTAGATAACATAGTGTATTATATGGACGCATTCATTAAGACGTACCAATACGACGATGATACCAATGGAGTTATAGGAGAATGGGAGAAATATATGATATTCAAATTCTATCCATTATTATCACCATAATAATAAACTGAAAAATACTTAAAAAAAATCTAAAAAAAGACATTTATACTTTAATTCATTGATAAAAAGTCATAACTTTATCAAATATTTTATATTTTCTTTTTATTGCTTGCTATATAGAAGATCTAATTGACCAAGATTATTTGGAGATCAAATTTAAGCCTTAACAATTCTTAAGGTGTTGGATTGACCGGCACCAGCAGAAGAACCTTGAACTAAAACAACAGCATCACCTTGAGAAACGAAACCGAACTTCTTGGCTTCTTCGATACCGTAAGCGAATCTTTCTTCAACATCAGCGGACCAGTCCTTGTTTTCGGCCTTAGAGTAAACGAATGGGTAAACACCTCTGTTTAAGTGACCCATCTTGGCGGCTCTATCGTTTCTGGAGACTAAGATGATTGGAACTTCTGGTCTGTATTTAGAAACTAATCTGGAGGTAGCACCGGTGGTGGATAAAACAACAATGGCCTTAGCACCTTGTTCGTAAGAAGCAGCAACGGCAGCGGCAGCAATGGTTTCGGTGGTGGAAACAGGCTTTGGAGTTAAGTTTCTGATTTCATCGTATTTTTGTTGGTAAGCAACGGCTTGTTCAGCAATCAAAGCGGTTTCAGCCATCATCTTAACAGCGTTATGTGGATAGATACCCTTAGCGGTTTCACCAGATAACATAACACAATCGGCACCGTCTAAGATAGCATTACCAACATCAGAAACTTCAGCTCTGGTTGGTCTTGGGTTGAAAGTCATAGATTCTAACATTTGAGTAGCACAGATGACTGGCTTACCAGCTAAGTTACATTTAGCAATTAATTGTTTTTGGACAGCGAAAACGTGAGGAGCTGGGATTTCAATACCTAAATCACCTCTGGCAACCATAACACCGTCGGTAACAGCTAAGATTTCATCGAAGTTGTTAACACCTTGTTGGTTTTCAATCTTAACAATGATCTTGATATCCTTACCTTCTTCACCTAAAACTTCTCTGATGGTTAAAACATCTTGAGCAGTTCTGATGAAAGAAGCGAAGATCATGTGAACACCGTTCTTAACACCGAATCTCAAATCAGCCTTATCCTTTTCAGATAAAGCAGGTAGATCGACATCGGTACCTGGTAAGTTGACACCCTTGTGGGAACAGATCTTACCGGCGTTTAAGGACTTAACCTTTAAGGTCTTTTCATCAACGACTTCTAAGACTTCGAAGGATAAAACACCGTCATCAACGTAGATGACCTTACCCTTAGAGATAACATTGGTGATGTTCTTGTAGTCTAAGAACATAACCTTGTCGTCACAGGCCTTAGCGTATTTGTCATCAACGGAGAAGATCATTTCGTGGTTTGGAGGAATTGGGTAATCAACTTCGTTGGTGGTGGTACCGGTTCTGATTTCAGGACCCTTGGTGTCTAAAGCAATAGCTAATGGTCTACCTGGGAAGATTTCTTCAGATTTTCTAGCGTTGTCAATGACGGATTGATGGTAGTCGTAAGAACCGTGAGAGAAGTTCATTCTGACGATGTTTAAACCGTTCTTTCTTAATTCAGCTAAGACTTCTGGGTTGTTGGTCTTTGGACCAATTGTACCGATGATAGAAGACTTTCTGTATTGAGGAGCGGTGATGGCGGTTTGTGGGTTTAACTTAACAGTCCAGGCTAAAGCAGATTCCATTATGATGATTTATGTAATTAATAATGTTTTAACTTGGTCTTTATTAATTAATATTTGTTAAAAATTATCCCCGAAAGAATTCAAATATCAAAGTATTATGATCAAATGCTCCATTATCAAATCTACCATCTTAACAGATAGCTTTTTTATAAAGAAGGAGAAACAACCAAAATTATATAGGAAAATTTTTTTTCAACGAAAAAAAGAAATTCCAGTATTCTGTTTTAGGTCTTTGGCTTCATCAGGCAAAAAAAAAAGCAGCAGAGGGAGAAAAAACAAGGTCATATTTGCCTTAAACCAGACGGTCTTAGATCCAGTTCTTGTTTTTTTTTTTTCTGTTTTTTTGAATATCCCGTTTAGTGGAACTTTTGACGTTTAACCCATATAAAAAAAAAATCATCCGATCGTGAGAATACTTTACAGAGCAGAAAAAAAAAAAGAATTTTTATTTTTTGCTTTGGGTTTCTTTGAGTCATGGCTTCTAACGCTACATCAAAACACGTTTATAGTGCATACGTTTTTTTTCTGTAAGAAAAAGTTTTGGCACGTGGAACAGCACACCCACAACGACGGATATAAATATGCGTAAATGATAAGATAATTCACGTGCTATTTTGTATCAGGTGCCAAAACAAAGTCACGTGATAGTACGTAAGTAGTGTTTTATGATAATCTTCTCATATGAATGATTGCATGCCAATCGTCCTAAAAACACAGCTTTTTGTTATTAAGCTATTATCTCATTTTACTCTGTTATCACTACATATTTGTATATCAAAATCTGCGCAGAACTCCAAAAATATACGGAATTAGTAAGATATGGTTTGTTATTCAACACACTACTAAACTCATTATATAAATTACCTGTTTGAATTTTCAGCCTCTATTATCTCCGTAAAAACAAGATCTATAAACTCTTAAGCTGCTTGAATCTATAGAGAACACTCAACTTCTTGACTAAATTACAAACATTTAAAGGTTAACTCTAAAAAATCGTTATTTCAGCCTTTACGTTTCTATGTCCGATCTTTTTATGTCCGATCTTTTCTTATATCCGATCTTTTTTTATTGCTTCCTCATATCAGCATTTCCCGTCGCAAAAAAAAGGAGAATATTTTCCACTGTTTTACAATCTTAACTCCGGAAAAATAAACATAACGAAAAACTGAATTTAAAATTTATTCTGAGTTATATTCTCTAGAATTGCTTAGATTTAGTTGGTATATTTATTTTTTTTTTCATACTATTCTGTTCAGTTTTTTGAATATAAAAAGGCAGAACACCAATAATCAAAATCAATATTGCTCTTCAGAAGTAATATCATATATATTCTCAAATCACCAGCAAAATGCCTCAATTTGGTACAGAATTTAAAAAGAAATACTTCACTTATCTAGATCCTTCAGTGAACGTTGTAAACCATGGTTCTTATGGTACAACACCTTCAATGGTTATAGATGCACAAATTGCCTCTGTAAAAAAACATGAGAGCTACCCAGATGAATTCGAATACATCGAAGGTCCTTCTGAATACAAAAGACAAGCAAAGCTGATCTCTGAGTACTTTGGTCTGAACTGGAAAAACGTTGCATTGGTTCAAAATGCAACAACCGGTATCAATATATTCTTTAGATCCATTCCTTTTGACTTTGAAAACGATATTGTTATCTTACCTAGTACTACTTACGGGGCTTGTTCTAACACTGTCAAATTCATGAATGATACCTATGGTTTGAAATACAAAACGATTGACTTGACCTTTCCGTTAACAACCAAGGAAATTGTTGCTAAATTTGAAGCTGTTTTCAAAAATTTATACGCCAACAAGGATTTCAAGGGTACTGTGTACTGTTTGTTTGATTGTATTTCCTCTATGCCTGGTGTAGTCATGCCATACATTGATTTGATCAAGTTATGTAAGAAATACAAAGTCAAGCAGGTCATTGATGGTGCTCATGCTCCAGGAATGATTGACTTGAAATTCTTGGAAACCTTAAAGCCTGACTTCTTTACTGGTAACTTACACAAGTGGGTTTCTGTTCCTAAATCATGTGCTATCATCTATGCACAAAAAGAATGGCACCATCTGTTACAATCTCAGCCTGTTTCCTGGACATATAATGTCAGCTACGATAACATTAAAAAAGATGACTCTTTATTAGTGGAAAGATTTAGCAAGGTTGGTACCATTAATTACTCTGTATACGATACCATTGAGACAGCTATCAAGTTTAGATCAGAGATTTGTGGTGGTGAAGAAAATATTAGAAACTACCAAAAGACTTTGGCCAAAAAGGCTATTGAAGCATGCACCAAAATCTTAACAATTGACCAAGCTAATACCACTGACTTGTACGACCACTACGTACCTAAGTTGTTGGATAACAAAAAAAGAACTTTGACTCCCGTCGGTATGTTTTGTCTTTCAATTCCTATAAACATATCCAAGTATTCAAAAGTTCACAACAAATTAGTGAAATCTCCAATGGTGTATCTAGCTAGAATCAGAAGTTTATTAGAAGAGAAGAGTATTAATGTTTATAAGAACTACGCTCCTTTGTGTTTCCACGGTGATGTTTTGTACATTAGATTCTCTGTTCAAATCTTTAATGAAGTCAACGATTTTATCAAAGCCACTACTATCAACAAGACTTTGTTGGAAGATGTGTTTGCAAAAGAAGAACAAAGGCTGGCCTATTCTAACAACAAAAGTAAGTTATAATTTATATATAATCACACAACAGGCAATTTTACAGCCTTGTTTTCGTAATGCCCAAACGATATTTCAATCACATTTTCACGATCAAATTCCAAAGTTGGTATGTCCTTGGCTGATTTAGCCATTAAGTACCCATAAATGATTCGTAATGCCGATTCATGTGCTATAATCAAAACATCACCATTCATTCTCTCAACTTCAAATATCAAAGATCCCATTCTCAATGCTAAATCATGATACGACTCTCCTTTAGTGAATCTGAAAAAATAAGGACTTTCTAAGAATTCATTAAACTCTTCGGGATATTGAGTTTTTACTTCCTCTAAGGTTAAGTCAGCAATTGCTCCAGGGTTCAATTGCTTCAATTCCAGCTTTTTTCTAACTGTGATGCCTTTTTTCAAGAAAAATTGAGCTGTATCATAGGTTCTCTTTCTTGGTGCAGAAAATACTACAACGGAATCCTCATCTGACCCATCATGTCTTGATATTTGTCTTTTGTTAACTTTGCCCATGTTTAAATTTCTATCAACTGATACTTGTGTTTTTAAATCATCCATGTTGAATTCTGTTGATAAAACTGGGGAAACTGGACTTATTTCTGTTAAATGAGAATTTTTTCTTAGGCTGTTGATTCGTGTAATAACCACATCAGTCATTCTTTTGGCAAATTTGATACCCTCTTCATTTAATATTTCATCGTCATTGTACTTATCATAATCACTATTTCCACATCTTGACAAATATACCCTGCCCTTCTTTTCTTTTAAATTCATCAAAAATGAAATGATCTTGTTAATTAAATAACTATGATTACTGTTGTTCACATACAATGTCTCTCCATAATCAATATACTTAACAAAACTTAAATGGTTCTCTTTGTCGCCACCCATTTCAACATATACCTTATTGTTTCTTTCTATTCTTTGCATGAAATGGTCTAAAGCCTTTTGATGATACCATCCATCATAGTCTTTAGAATTAACAGCTATGTCAATATTTCTTTGTAGTAGCTCAGGATCAGTTACTATACTTTCAATAAACAAAACACTGCAACCTTTGGTATGACCTTTTTCACCTTGAGAGTATCTTTTATTCAACATATCTCTTTCTTCAACAGTTACATTCAAAGCATCATAAATGGCAATCTGTGAATTGTTTTGATCATCAAAGAAAAACTCATCGATATCTTTAAGGCAGTTATTAATAAAATTTCTTCTCTTGGCTATACCGCTTTTTTTAATTTCATCAGTCTCTCTATCTACTGCATAATCCGTATCAGCACATAAAGCGTCCAAATTGAATTGCTTGTTGGCATCCTTGTTATTCAAGGCATAGTCTTCCTCCTGAACTATGGTTCCTTCCCTTTTTCTATAATCAGAAGTGTGAAAGATTTGGGTTTTTACACCCAACCATCTTAAGTATCTGGTTAAAGCTACACCTAATTTAGTTTTGGATCTTGCAGGAAGACCAGCTAAAACAATTAAGATCTTTCCAGCATGAAACAATCTACCAGATTCAGTGGCATACAATTGACCGGGAGATATGGAATGATTACTCAACTTTGTATGAACTTGATCTTGCAAAACCTTCTTCTTCTTCTTCAGCTTCTTTTGTTCAGATTGTGTTTTATTTAGTTCACTGGAGATATTAAGACTGGAATGTTCATCGAAGGTCTTGTCCCCGAATTTCTTCTTAAACATCGATGAAGACAACTTCAATTCTACATTTTTTTTTCTGTGTTGCTTTGTCGTTGGCTGACTTAGAATGGTTGCTGCCGTATTTGGAGTTATTTCTATGTCATCCGAGGATAATGAGAGATTTGAGTTGGAGCTTTCAACGTTTTCGTATATGTCAAATCTACTAGACCTCCTCGTTCTAGGTTGATGGTTGTCCGCTGCTGTCTTAGACCCAGATGTCTTGTTAAAATGATTGTCTTTATTCATAAAATCCCGTGTTTCTTTTGGTTTCAAATCAATCAATACTTAATCAAAACCGAATCATCATCAATTTTAAATATATTTCACCCTTATAACGTGTAACACAAAATTCCTGCCTAATGATAACGTACCAAATCCCCTTTATCCAAAACTGCCCCTTATTCAATGAAAAAATGGCAAAATCCGGACTTAAGCAAATCACGTGATCTGTGGAGATTTTCAGAGTTGAAAGTCCGAATAACGTTCTTCAAATAAGGCCATAGCGTGCTTATCTCGACGTAGTATAACAAGCTGGAAACGATGGCTAGCGAAGAGCCTGAGTCTTGATTTGTATCTGTTTAATTCAATTGGGGTTTGTTCTTAAGTTCGAAAATATATAATAATTAATATAGTTTAAGATCCAATTTAAATGTTACCACCCTTTCTGGCAATTAAAGCCTTTCTGTCCTTGTCTAAGTGTAACTTGGTGATGACAACCTTGGAGGAGTGAACGTTGACTGGGATAGTAGCAGCGTTAGACTTTTCCTTGGTAACACCTTCAACTTGGATAGCGTATTTTAATCTGTAAACAGAGGAGATCTTACCTTCGGAACCCTTCTTGGAACCTCTGACAATCTTGACAACATCATCCTTTCTGACTGGGATAGACTTGATACCGTATTCGGCTTGTAAGTCCTTAGATAATGGAGCAGACATGATTTTTCTCTTTTGAGAAGAGGCGGCGGTGAAGTAAGCCTTTCTGGATTTTCTTCTATCACTGGAAACGTCTATTTTTAATATTGTATTGGATAATTAGTTCATTAGTTGTTAGTAAAGTTTGTTATATTCGTTTTTTTTGTTGGTTTTTGAGTAAATTAATGAATAAGCTATCTATAAAGCTGGTTTACTAAGTTGCAGTTTCTTTAACCTGTAAAGATCATATGTTAGTTATGTGAATTGTGTTTTTGTATCAACTATTTATGTGCTTATTTTATTAGAATTATTACTATTTGTCTTTAAACTTGTCGTTAAGAAATTCCTCTTTTTCTGTGCATTCTATAGTAAGTTTTAGTTTTTATAATTATGGGTAATATGATAATATCGATAGAAAAGAGGAATCCAATATTTCGGTTCTTCTGTAGTATCGTCCCTACTAGAATTCAATACCACTGTTATTAGCATAAGCAATATCCCAATAAAACTGCAAAGTCAATGTTGTCCTACAAGTAAGTATGAATGCACTCTTTCAAATAACTAGTTCTTGCTTTTAATTTTTTATGCTATTTTCCAATGACTTCTTATACTTTTTCGGTATTCCCCATTAAAAACTATCAACAAACTATATTCCTATTTGCATTTCTTCTAATAACTATTGTAAAACTCTTTCAATATTGTAACAATTCCTATTAGTCATAAGCTCATTGATATCTTTCATCGTATTATTATCTTGTTGCTCATGTGTAGCATTTTTCTTTCAAATAAACCCACTACTGTGTATCCACTTGTTCTTCGTTTGTCACATATCAATAATTCACCACATATTCACTTCTTCTTAACTTTCTTCCTGTTAGAAACTCATACGTCAATAAACGTAGCTTTAAACCTTATATCAATATCTACCTCATTGTATCTCATGGAGGGCATCGGTAGATTTACATACCTAAAGATTGTTTGGCCATTTTTAATATATCTATTGCGTGGTGGACTTAAGGATTCTCTTCATTATTTAATAAATATTTCACTATTTGAATATTTGCTAACTAATAAAGAGTTCTTTTTTTTTGTTCATACTATTCCCACCAAATTTTCAATAACTCTGCAAACAAGGCCAAAGTGAAATTACTTTGCTAACAAATATTTCCTAAAAGGGAAAAAAGTTGTAAGAGCAAAAATCAGCACCAAAAATGCTCAAACCAATATTAATTTTGATATTTTCCCTTTAGAGAGTTTCAGAAAAAAAACCTAACATTGAAGTTTTGTGTTTTTCCTATTGCGGAATATTTACTTGTATATTTTTTTTTCAAGTTTTTGTTTTTTCATAAAATCACTTTTTTGTACACGTTTAATAGCAAAAATTACTCTTTTAAGTAATTTTTTGTAGAAAATTTGAGGGTTTTTTTCAACTTACTTTTTTGACCTTCCGCATTAGGAAATTTTTAGACCATAAAACAGTGATGTAGTGGCATTTCACGGCTAGAAATATGTAAAGTACACGCTGAAATGCACCTATTTGAAAAGAAAACATAGTAAAAAAACGTTATAAGGTGGTATTCTGCAGCTGTTGTTTGTTTTAGCAACCAGCACATGTCTTTTCATTCATGAATCTTCAAATGTTGAGACCTTGTAGTACCATAGCACATGGATTGCAAAAGCATATATTTTTATATTGACAAACTTTAAATGTTTTTGTTGAAAAAAAATTGTAACAAAAAAAATGTAGTTTTATCACGTGTCATTTTTAGCGGATTTAAGCTTTTTTGGTACTATTTTTTCGCTCTGTGACTGAAACAAACAAAATTTTTCTCCCAAAAAGCTTTATAAGAATAACATGTAGTAATGAAAACAGATTGGACAACCAATAGATAGTACTATACACCACTACATAATAACACATATACATAATGAGATTTTACAAAATGTCAGGTTTCGACTACTCAGTAGTTTTATTGGCTGTTGGGTTCTCGATATACAATAGTAAGGAATTTTTTGGCCCAATGATTCAAGAAGAAATACAAGCACAAACGGATATTAACGCTGGAAAGATCACTCATGCTGAACAACTAGAACTTACCAAGAAAGCCAGAGATGCTAAAGTAGCTGAACAAGTCAAGAAAATCAAAGAAAATATTAAAGAGCAAGATATCGAATAAGTTGTAAATAGAATAGATAACTTGATGAATTATGAAATGCAAATAGTAATAAACGGAAAAACTATATATGATTGAAAATTTAAATTTTGTGAAAAATCAAAGAAAAAAAGTAATAAACAATTAACGATTTTGATAATCAATCTGAAGTATTCCTTATCTTATCGTGACTGTACCGATAGATATCTGAATAGCAAAAAAAAAAAAATAAACATTTAACTTGCTAGCAGTTATAAACAACTTTCAGCTTTTATCTTGATAATAATAAATCCTTAAGACAGAAACGTATAACATATATCAGATGAAATCCAGAGAATCCACGGTTGAGTGCTTAACTCCTACTAATGTCGTATATTTCACCCCCATATCCAAGTAAACAAAGTAAGCAATAATCATGAACAAAGCCCTAGCGGGGGTTCGAACCCCGATCGTGATCGCCGGAAGACCACATACTGCCGATTATACTACAAGGGCAATCACGTGCTAAACATTGTTATAATACTAGGATTCGGAGATAAGACATTTACATTAGGCAAGTCTTGGCCGTACCGTAAGTCTATGAAACTGATTGTTACACTATGTCGGCATGCTTAGAAACATGTCGACATCTCCGTCCGGATATAACAGCAAATCAAGGAAAATTTGACAGTAAAATTCATAACAACTGTTAAGTAAAAAATTTTAACCCGCCAAACTAATGAACTTAGCAAAATCAAAATTTTTCGATTTTGTTGTCTAGTACGTTTTCATGTGAAAATATGTATATCGGATATAAAAACATACGCCAAAAAGGAAAAAAATTTTTTTTAAAGGAGAATCTCGGACTTGGTTCTTAATTAACTTTCATTTTTTTTTTTTGAAAATACTCATATATAAATTTTTGTATTAAGAAGAACCAAAAGACTCATTGTGCATCTTAATATTTAAAGTATTATTGAAAGATATTTTAAGTTTTTTTAAAATAGCACACGTCAGCAAAATTATTCTTCAAAAATGAACAGACTTATTTTGAAATCTGGTTTCGAGTATAGACTTCCGCTACAAGCTAGAATACTATCCAACTCCCGTAATCTTCTGAAGGTCAACAACAAAAGATATTTTTCCAGCAGTAGGGTAAACTTCAGCAATCAATCAGAATCTATATGGACAAAATTGGGAAGAGCCACATCTTTTACTTTCAATGGTGTCGTCGTCACAGTCTCCGTTGGTTTATTCGGGGTTGTTGCTTATTTGTTAGGAACTGAACTATTTTCACCTAATGGGGACACTATGATATTCAACAGGGTAGTGAACTTAGTAGAAGCTGATGAAACATGTAGAAAGATGTTAGAATGTAAAGACTATCTAGATCCAAAGACCGGTGTACAACATAAAGAAAAATTAAAAGCATTGTCGGCCGGTGGAATGGATGATACATGGACCAGAAATAGACAAATCAGTTCAATGAGACAAAAAGGTCCGGATGGAAGAGAAAGATTCTTTTTAAGAATACAAGTAGAGTCAGCTAGAAAGGTCGGTATTGTTTTTGTTGAAGCTATAGAATCAGAAAAAAAATTCAAACCCGACTTCGTATTGATGTACTTAGACGTTAATGGTAAAAGAAGACATTACTTAGCCAAACCTGTAAATAAAAATATTGCTGAGCAAACTGCAGAAGGAGTCTCAAAAGTAAGTTCCATGTTTGGAATCAACTGGGGTCCAAAGAAATAGACATTCGATTTTAACAGCTGTGCAGAATGAAAAAAAAAAATAATAATAAATAGTTAATTAAGTTTTATTTTAATATCAACTTTTAAGTTTGTTATATATATGACTTGTTATTCTTTCAAACTATGGCAGTTTTTAATTTAGTTAAGAAAAAGAAAAAATCAAGAACTGTTTTATCAAAAGTTAAATAAAAACATCGATAGAATGAAATAACTTAAATTAGTTTTTGTTTTCATGCCAGCATTCATTTGAACTTTGTTTTGTTTAGTTTGAGACACACTTTGGGATTCTTTAATTCTTTCAATTGAATGACCTTTACTATCATTCATCTTACTTTTAGAACCATGTATGATCTTTTCATTACTCGACTTTGAACTTTTTTTGGTTTTTTTGAATGCAGATGGGATACTAGCCAAGTCAGATCCTTTTTCCAAAGATCTTTCACTAGCTTCTAAGGCAACAACAGAACAAAAGTCTTTTTTATCAAGGTTAGATAATTGTGAATACTTTTCATTAAATTTGACGTATTGAGGCAAAATATTCTGCAATGGACAACCTTGTTGTCCTTTTTGCAAATAGTAAACTTTACTCATGATATAAGCTAGTTGTTCTACTTTTGAGCAATCCGAATTGTCACCATACATCCCATTAACATATTCTATATCACTGCAATCAACTATATCACATAAAATTTCAAAAGGCTGCTGATACATTTCTTTAGTTTGTAATGGCTTTGATAACCCACATGGTAAGTCGTTCAAACATTTGCATTTTTTAAAATTAGGTGTTGGTGGCAATTCGTCGCCTCTTGCCTGCCAGTTTGGTGAAAGAGCTGGGCATGTATACGTTTTTTCTTTTTTAGTTTGTAATTTGACTGTATATTCAGCTTTAGTAACTTTTTTAGGATTTGCATTGTTGTATTGTTTTGCCAAATTATCGAATTCTGGCAAAATTTCAACTTTAGAGGGTGATACTCTTTTAACAAGTCCATATTCATTTTCTTCTTCAAAAAACATGTAAACCAAACCACCTGACCAAACATCAGTCATTACTGGAGAAAAAATAGTTTCAACTTCAGTGAATGGTCTTGGTCTATATGTATTGCAGCCAAATTCACTCATGAACAATGGAATAGGATAATCCTTGAGTTCTTCAGTACGATCTTTGTACCCACTACTAACATAGCTTGAATAACCACACCATTCATAGATATTCACACCATAGAAATCTATAGAGTCCTCAGGATTGGTGTTGCACAAAAAATAATCCATCAATTGCGTTCTGACCTCTGGATCATCATTTGTGGAGTAGCCAACAGGCACAGATCTTGGAATCTTACCTTCATCAGCAGCTTTTCTTATATATGATTTAATATCTCTAACAGAAGCTTTGACATAAGCAGAAGCCAAAGAGGTTGTTTTATCGTTAGTTACTTCATTCCCTGCAAAAAATCCCAAGGTATTAGAATAGTGAGACATCACATGAACAACATCAATGTATCGTTGAAAAATTTCAGTGGTAAACTTTGGATTTTCCCTGACTATACTTTGTTCTGGCTCACTTAAATCAGCAATGACATAAATACCATTTTTGCTTAATTCATTCATACAATAATCGTGATTTTTAGAAGTATCAATTTGATATACTCTAATCACATTGACCCCTAATTTGGCTAGCAACGGAATGTCTCTATCACAGGTGGTTTTGTCAGCCAATGGATCAATGTATTTAGCATCTGTTGAAGACAATTTTGATAGCTCTTCTGCAGTCAAAGTGGGTTGATATACAATACCTTTTATAAAAAATTGTTCATTAGTTTTGGAATCAAAAAATTTGTTGCCAAGAATGTTAATAACCGGTAGCAGGTTAATGTCTGTATTGGTTTTCTTTTGTGCAGTAGTCAAGAAAACATATAGTGAAAAGCAAAGGTAGTACATAGAAAGAAGCATTGTAGTCTGATAAATTGGTCAAAAAAAAAATTTTTAATTTCTAAACAAGTTGCTACTGGTGATTACTTCAAATTCCAAACTTTATTCAATTCTTACTAGGTAAACATTTAATTGATTAAACTCGCTGATTTATATATGGCTAGTTCAGATCAGAATGCCATAAATTTTTTTTCACAGTATTAATTATTCACAAACATTAACAATATTTCACAAGAATTCAAAGTTGTATCTATTTACATGTACACTAATCATACTGTATTTCTACGGATACGATCAACTGTTGCCAGTATCTTTCCATGTCGACTTTTCAAAGCATTGATCTCAACAAGACGACTACAATCGTTTTAATATATTTTTTTTTTATTTCTTAATTTTTTTTTTTTTAATTGATTTGAAATATGCAACCCAAAAGCTACATTTCAATCTTTATATACTTTCATAAATACAAGTTTATATTCAGTTATTTTAAATTTATTTTCATTCGTATTGAATATGAATAAAAGCTACTTCCGTACAACTTTTCAATATTCGTAAAATTTGGCTTTTCTATGATTTAGAAGAAAAATTATTTTTACCAATTTTTTTTTGCATCTATGGCTTCTTAGTAGACCAAGTCTTTAAAGATGGAGTGTGAGACAAGTAATGACCCTTCCAAGTGGATAGTCTCTTACCGGTATCGTTATTGTCTTGGTGTCTTGGTTGGACTAAGTTCTTGAAAGTACCGGTCAAAGAAGAACCGATTGTATCAGAAACATGAGATGAAGCAACAGCAGGAGCAGCAATAACAATTACAAACAATATCAAAACAAAGGCGTATAAGACACTGTATTTTCTAACCATTCTCTTTCTTAATCTAGATTGTTTCAGAGAGTAAATCGGAGCTCTAATTTGTCTAGATGGCTTCAACCAGAATAACATCATAGAGTGGAACTTATCAATAAATGGCATCAAAACAAATGGTAATTGACAGAATAATAGTAAATGACCTAAGATGAAATCAGCTGAGAATTCAGACATTTCAATAACCTTGGCAGTAAATTCTCTAGCTGGTTGGGTCCAAGCAGAACCACCCATACCAGATCCGTACCATCTACCAGTCCAGAAAGCGGAATTGGCATGATCATTCTTGAATTCTCTGGTCAATAACCAACTGGACATGGCAATGAAGATTAATCTTTGACAGAAGATACAAGTAATTTGACCGATTAACATTCTGGCAAATGAGAACCCTTCTAATACCCACATAACAATGAAGAAGATTAAAGCAATAATGACAGCGATACCGTGGGCAAATCCAGCCATGACTGGACCAGTCTTCTTACAACACATGTGTAACAATGGACCAGCACAACAAGATAGACCTAAAGTAAAGAATAAGACACCCATGTTAATAACAATTGGACCAACAGTACAAATAATGACTCTGACAGCAGAATTGACAGTAACAGCATCTCTAACACCAGTTTGAGCATTAATGAAGGTAAATGCAACAAAACATCCAGCGGCGTAGATAGCACAAGGAATAAATTCAGCCATCAAAACATTGGACTTGTGAGCTCTTGGAACATCACCAACACTCTTTTCGGATTCATCACCCAACAATTTCTTTTTGAAACCAGTAACTCTGGCTCTACTCATTCTTACATATCCAATCCAAGAGTTTCTGTGGAACTTACCATTACCTCTAGATAACCATCTGATGAAATCTCTGTAATCAATAAAGTAATCTTGTTTGGAGAATTGATGAGGATTGAAAATGAATGGAGAGAACATCAAGGATGACAGAGAGGCCCAGAACCATAACAAAGCAGGTTGCCAATGAGAAACAGAACCAAACAGAATCATTAATAAAGTTCTAGAACCCATGTAAATAGCAGAACCTGCAAATCTAGAGTATAAGATGGAGAATGGAATTCTGGAAGTAGCGAAACCTCTACCAGTGGAGATATATCTAGCACCACCATAAGTCATATCACTTAATAAAGCATTAGAGAAAATTTGACCGGAGAAAACTTCAAACATTGGAGACAAAGAACATAAGTGCTTGATGAATCTTTGAGAAGCTTTCCAAACACCTCTTTCAATCAATTCTTGGATAACAATTGGAATGAAAGCAATGAAGAAAACAATGAAAATAGACAAGGTATATCTTCTAACCCAATCAATAGCAGGAGCCAAGTTGTAACAACCTAATGGATATAAGATATCAGTAATTGGCTTGTTTTTGTTGTATTCACATAAAATAGATTCATGAGCTAAAGAGTTCAAGTTAACTAAAGTCAAAGCAAACATTTGTAAAGACAATTGAATAAACAAGTTGTTCAAATGGAAACCAGGATGGGCATAGTAGAAAGACAAGAATCTGTCTAAAGGCAATTGGGTACCCAAGTAGTAGTATTCTCTAGATAACATTTGTTCACCCATACCAGCACCAATCTTGGTTGTGAAATTCAAAATGGTACCGAAACCTAAATCTCTACCCTTACCACATTGGTAGTATTCACAATGTTTGATTCTACCACCTCTTAATAAGGCATTCATACCAGCATAAATATCTTCATTCAAATGTAAACCCTTTTGAGCCTTGGAAATACCACCTCTGGTGTTCATATAAATACTGTTAATGAAATCAGGGTGACCATAATGTAATTTACCACCAATTTGAGATAAGGTTCTAGCAAATAAGGTACCGAAGGTTTGTTCTTTACCAGCAGCAACGTCACCTAAAACACCGGAGTTTTCAGAGAAAATATATTCTCTAGCACCGACAATAGCAACAGGATGGTTGGTTGTTTGGTCTTCGTATCTTAATTCAGGAGCATATGGGTTGACTTGTTCAGCATTCAATTCTTCAAATTCAGCTAAAACAGATCTAATCTTCAAACATTCTTCTAAGTAATTATCTTGATTAGCATCAATCAATTGTAAGTATTCACCTCTTGTGAAAATGACGGCATGATTTTGATTATCAGATTTACCATCACCTAAAATAGGATTACCGGAAAGTTGGACTCTGAATTTAGGTCTTCTTCTACCATTTGGTAGTAGTTCACAGTGACCATCAATCAAAGAAGAGTAGATTCTTGGTTCATCACCTTCATTTAATGGAGGTTCTTCATCCAAGTAAGCAATTTGTAAATCTGGATAGGCTCTCAATAAGAATTCAGCATTTTCCATTTCTTGTGGCTTAAATTTAGCTAATCTTTGCATAGAAACAACAAACTTGAATTTTCTTCTGGCCATTTTTTCTAATTCTCTTTCTAAACCTTCAGCATTACCACCAAACATTTGAACGATTTCAGGGTTTTCAACTCTGTATAGAAGCTTGATAGCTCTAGCATAATTCATGAAACCAGAAATGGTTCTGTATAAAGTTTGAGATCTCAAAGAAGCCCAGATTCTGGTTCTTAAGGTATATTCAGGAGCAGCACTCTTGAAACCAATACAGTAAAATGGTAAGTCATCAATTTGAGATTTCAAAGCATCACCATTAGCACCAGAAACAACAGAGCCATCAGGACCAGCAGCAGAGGAGTTTTCTTCATTTTCATCAAATGCAGCAGTTTCTTCAGCTAAAATCTTGGTATCCTTAACAAAGCAATCCCATTCAACAGGGTGTAATTGTTTCAAGTATTCTAATAAGGTAACTCTGGAGAATTGGTCATCTTCTCTGATGATTTCTCTTAAAGACAACAGAATCTTTTCAGAGTAATGAGGAGTCAAAACAGTGAAAGTTGGCATGTTGTCAACAGGTAATGGTTCAGGAATTGGGGTGGCTAAAGATTGAGCAAAGAATGTGATTCTTCTTTCAGCTTCAGAACCTTGAGGGAAGAATTCTGTGTCAAAGTTGTTGTCGTCTTGAGAAACGAAGAAAGTTGGAGCTCTTAAAGTTCTTCTACCCTCAATTTCAGATGGAACTTGATGGTATAATAACTTTTGAACATGATCAATGGCTAACAAATGTTCTCTGTACATGGAGATAACAATGGCATTCCAAATTTGGGAAATCAATACTTTAGGTTTGTATTTAATTTCCATATCGTTGGTAGCCAAAATCTTAGAGTAAATTCTCTTTGGTAATCTAGAGAAAATGTTTCTCCATGGAGTCAAAATAGAAATACCCATGTAAAAGGATTTACCAATGGAAAAGATAGTATTGGCTAAAACGTACCACATGAAGGTATCTAAGAAGAACAAAATGAAATCAGTAGCGATCATTAAACCTAATACAATCTTTGGTTGTAAAACACATAACTTAGCTTTCCACCAGTAATCACCAGTACATCTCATGGTTGTTGTAGATAAAATTCTGATAGGATCCTTCAAAGATAAAATCAAGAAGAAATAAGATTCAGAGAACTTAGCACCAAAGACGGCAACCCAGACTAAATAAGACATCCACATATCGATACCCTTTAAAGAAGCAAAAGAAGCAGTGAATGTTTGAGAAGCGACATACTTTCTAGATGATTTCTTCATGTAAGAAGTAAACAAACCACCTAATGGCATAACAGCAAAGAAGATAACTGTGACTACAGAGACAAAGAAGAAGATGATAGAAATAGCATGAGCTAATTTAGATTCAACAGTTCTACCGGCGTAGGCAAACACAAAGACAACAGGAGCCAAGTTGATAGCCAATACACCGAACAAGAACCATAATCTTCTACTTAAATGTTGAGCACCGGCCCATTTTCTAGGAACAAATTGCCATTCACAAATAGTAGCAAGAATTTGAATAACACAACCTAAAGTACCACCTAAGGCAGCAGCAGCCCAAGAGGAAGAGGCCAAAGGCTTGTTATTGACTAATTGTTGGTAGTTTTTAGTATAGAAAGTTGGAGAAACATAGGCTATGTACATCCAATAGACACAGGCATGGATAATCCAGATTCTGTTAAAGTTTGTAAGTAAATGCAACCAGGTTCTAGTTTCCTTGTAAGTCTTGAAGAAAACGAATTCCCAAGTGACATCACCCAATCTTAAGTATCTTTCTTCACTAGGTAAATCAGTGATTCTTGTACCATCATCCAGTACAATCTTGGCTAGACCTTCAGGGTACCAGAACAGTTGATTGACATCATCATAACCAATGACCTTGTTGTGGTCAACTTCTCTTTTGATGAATTTACCATCGATAACTTCATAGACTTGAGATCTGATGAACTTATAAATAGGAGTAATGATTCTGTTTAAGAAGTCACCTTCTGGCATTGGCTTGGTAGATTGTTGACACAATGGAGAATCTAAGTAGTCTAAACAACACTTGAAAATGAAACATAAACATTCAGGAGTAAATCTGACTTGATTGGCTTCACCCCAACATAGCAAGTAAAGGGCAATGTGTCTGACTTTATCAGCAGGAGACAAGATATTCATCTTAGCCTTCCATCTGAAATCAGCAGCATCCAAGGAGTTGTCACCTTCTAATTGGTTAAGGGCTTCTTCATGGTTGTAAGCTTCACCTTGTTCCTTCATGTCCTTTTCCATTTGTTTTCTTTGTTTCTTTTTTAACTTTCTGGCCTTTCTGGACATCTTACCTAAGTTCATGTTTCTGAAACCAACTTCATCATCCAAATCTAATTGGGCAGCAAAGTACCATTTTTTGAAATTGGCAGAATCACCACCAATGTAATCAGCATGCAAGGACAATAAGGCTTGATCAGGAGACATTCTTGAAGCTCTGGAGTCCAATAAAGTCATGAAGTTATCAAATTGATTTCTCATGGAATCTCTTTGGAAACCGAATCTATTAGTTAAATCGATGAAAATATCTTCAATTTCTTCAATAGAGATAGGAGATTGTGGATCAGCAGTCCAGGCAGGATATGGATCATTTGGAAGAGCAGCAGCTAAAGCCATTGAAGCATCCCATCCATTTGGACCAGTGGCAAATGAATCGCTAGGTTGTTCTTGTTGATAGAAATCACCATTTGGTGGTGGCATGTTACCGTTTTGGCCATAGGAGAAATCAGAAAAGTTTTCTGTGCTGTTTGGATTCATAGGTGGTTCGTAATAGTTGTTGTTACCTGAAGGGTCTTGTTGGTAGTAGTAGAATTGACCATGTTCGTCATAGTATCCGATAGGATTACCAAATTCATCAAATTCTTGTTGGTATTGTTGGGAATTTGGATCATATTGCTGACCATCTTGGCCATACATTTCAGGATATTCTTCACCGTTTTGATAAGACATTTATAAACTTTTTCTTATGAATATGGTATTTGTTGAAGAAGATAGAAAAACAATGTGATTAATAAGTTTTAATTTTCCAAAAAAAAAATTGGTTTATTTCTTTTTTTTTTTAATTTCGTGCTCTTTACTTGTATTTCAAATGCTTAGATTTAAAGCTAAAATCGTATAATCAATAATAATATTTAAGAAGTTTGGTACTAATTTAATAATGGGAAAAAAAAGACAGTGTTCTGATCAGAATATGTTACTTTGATCGTATTGGTCTCAGTCCTGTGTTTCTTATAGTTGATTGTGTTGATGATTACTTTATCGATGTTTATATTACTTCAAAGTTGGTATTTTTTTTGAAAAAAACGATTAGCAAAGAAAATATCCCGAATAGAAATAAGATAGGTATCAAATAGGTATCAAACAGTATTTGTTTTATAAAGAGTGAATTAATATATTGTAATTAATATTATCCTTGGTGTATATAAGGGTGAGATTATATCAATTCGATAAACAAATCAACCATAGATCAAAAAATAATGCTGTGTGAAAGAAAGCTGTTTTCAAATATATCATACGGTAAGCAAATAGCTCGAATATTCACAATCTAACTGGGCAACCACTAGGCATAAAAAAACACTAAATTATAAGCTGAACACCGTCCACGCAAAAAAAAGAAAAAATGAAAAATTTTCCTTTTTCGAACATGATTTTTGGTCGGTTTTATGGGTTTATTTATAGACATGTGCATTTTTTTTGGTACAAATCCGACAGCAGCCCCCTTTTTTTATTAAGATCTAGAACGTTTTCTTTATTAAAAAGTGGACAGTAGGTGTTTTTTTTTTTGGACACTTAAGCGCCTTTGATTATAGATATTTCCTATTTGGGAAAGATTATATGAAACAGGAAATATTAATAAATATTGATTTTGTGTAACCACTTTAATTAATAGAAAAAAAGGGGAAATATAAATTGAGATTTGTGTGTGGTTCTTTATTGAGGTGTGTTGAGATAATAGGTATGTTAGTGGAAGTAGGGAAGTAGAGCTACCATTTTTGTTTGATACACCTGCTCAGCTGTTTAGGCATTGTTTGAAGTAAAAAATAAGAGAAAGTGGTGGGAGTCAGCGAAATCATACATCTGCGGTGATTTTGGAGGGGAAAGCCGTTTGTGTGGTAGGACTTGCTGCTGGTATATTTGTGTGGGTGGGATCAGCATGCTAGGATTTGGTGCCGGTATATTTGTGTGAGTGGGATCAGCATGCAAGGATTTGATGCTGGTATAGTTGTGTGAGTGAGATCAGCATGCTAGGATTTGGTGCCGGTATATTTGTGTGAGTGGCATCAGCATGCAAGGATTTGATGCTGGTATATTTGTGTGAGTGAGATCAGCATGCTAGGATTTGATGCTGGTATATTTGTGTGAGTGGCATCAGCATGCTAGGATTTGGTGCCGGTATATTTGTGTGAGTGGCATCAGCATGCAAGGATTTGATGCTGATTCATCACTCTAACAGTCTTCAGCATCCTATCATTCGTCTCCGACTCACCCAATTGCCATCACTACTGTAGGACATATCAGCCACATCTCGTCCCTTCTCTCGGACATAACACCCACATCTCTTCCCTTTCCAATCCCTTCCCAATCCCTTCCCAATCTCTTCCCTCGGACATAACAGCCACTTCCCTTCCCTTCCCAATCTCTTCCCTCGGACATAACAGCCACTTCCCTTCCCTTCCCAATCCCTCCCGATAAAAACACTCTTCTCATCAATCTGCCATCTTTGCTTTTTTCCTTTCCATCGAACCTTTGTTTTTTTTTTGGCTCCCCTTAACAAAAAAATACGTACAAAATTGCACGCTTCACATGCAGACAGTCGAATATTGTAATGGTTTGTTTTCTTTTTCTTAATGTTTGTTGTTTTTTTTTTTTTGCTTTTTTAAATATAAACATTATAGTACTCATTATTGAAACTTTTCAGCAAAAATACTACATTGAAAGAAACCATTGCAATAATATACTTTATATTCTATAAATTTTGTGTTTTTTTTATTATTATTAATTAAATACCCTGTTGTTATTTCGAAACCAACACATAATTTTCTGATTATAAACTAATTGTTCTTCTTTTCATATTATCCTACCATGAGTTCCAAATTATCAGGGTGTTCAAGATTCACCAAAATTATCATCACATGGTTACTTATTTTAGGTAACTTACTATTATTATTTTTAATTGTATTCACCGGTACTACAGACCATTTCCCTATCAACAAAATCTACTTGTTACAAGCCAACACCTCAAACATCACAAGTGCTTCTCATGATGTTACCAGATGGACTTTCTGGGGTATGTGTGGTTCCAAAAATGGTGATACTGTTTGCTCTAAGAACAACAGCTACAGCTTATCTCCAGCCTATCCGTTGTCTCCTGTAGATAATTTCGATACCACTGCTAACATTCCTTCTGAATTCGATGATAACAGAAACACCTACTACTACTTATCCAGATTCAACTTTGCCTTTGTCTTATTGGGATTAATTTTCCAATTTGTTGCTGGTGTTATTTATTTCTTCTCTTGGTCCCACAAGTTTGTTGTCAAGTTAGCTTGGTTCTTCCAAATCTTGGCTACCTTGTTCAGTTGTGGTGCTGCTGGTGTTGTCACTCCATTGGTTGTCTTAGCGAAAAGAGCATTCAACAAGACTCCACAAGTTTCTGGTTCAGGTAAGGCCAGAATCAACGTTGATTACTTAGCCATCATGTGGGCCTCCGCTGCTTGTTCCATATTATTATTCTTTATCATGGGTGGTAACTTCATCAAGACTAGTTTGGATGCTCACAAGAAGAGAGTTGAATACGAAAAGATGCAAAGCGATGCTCAAAAGTATAACGAATTTGTTAATAACGGCTCTGCTCAAGTCTATGACAACCAACAATTAGATTTGGAATACTCTGCTCCAGCTTTAGAAAACGGTTATTTACATGACACTAATGAAAACAAGGAATTTGTCGATTCTGAAGATGAAACTAAAACCGATATTGCCAACAATAAACAAGTCTCTAGAAACAATACTGTTATTTCTTCCAAGAAGTCTTTGGACAACTCCGTCAACAACGGTTCTTCCAAGTACGGTATTAAATTTTTCTCTGTAAGAGACCAAAAATCTAGAAATGATTTAAAAGAAGAAGACGAAAGTGAATTTTAGATTAATGTATCTTTAAAACAACAACCCCATTGATATTCTAAATAAAAAACTGTTATGGTTTTTATTTTTTTACTATCCTTATATACCTAATAATAAATCAACACTATAATATATTTCTTCTTCTTTTTTATTTCATAGTTGCTGGTGTTGCTCCATCTCTTGTAAACACGTCTGTATAAACTCTTCAATGGCAACGTTCTTGTATATCCCATTTTCCCTAAAACAAGACAAATATCTTGCAATGCTCTGCTCAAGATCCTGTCTATTTTTGATCGTGTCTTCCTGTATGGCGTTATGGTCCATCTGCAAAAGTTGGTATATTTTGTGAAGATGATACTTCACAGTGTTATATTTTAAAAGACTTTGTATCTTGTCGTTTTTTATGAGATACTCAAACTCTCCTAGGTCATTTGCAGTATTTTCTGATTTTGGTGTTTCTAGGTTCACTTCTGAAAGCTCAAAATGCTCACCTTTTGTATTATGCTCTTTATAACAAGCCATGCCACATATCTTCACTGTCTTGCTTTTGCATTTCGAACATTTGTACTTGAACTGCTCTTTTTTGCACACATCACAGATATTGCTGTTGATGTTTTGCTCCTTCTTAGAAACAAATTTGTTTCTAAAACCCTTCCCATTGTGATTTTTATTGTTATATGACATTTTGGCTTTGGTGACTAGCAATCATTACCGTAATCACGATATAGTATCATCAGATCTTATAAATATCTAAGAAAAAAAAAAAAGAAACTAAATGGAGACCTCATTATGCGTATAAGCTCACGTTTGTTTACACACGGTCACGTGATGCACTTTTTTTTACATTTTAAAAAATATAAATATTAAAAATACCCAAGCAAATATAAGCCTAAAAGCATAGCAATTAGTAACAATATTAAGCCCTCAATTGTAAAATTAAACCATTATTACATACATCACTTCTAATCCACATTACCTAGCCTTTTTAATATCATTCCATGCAAAGAATACACCACATCTAGCCTAAATCGGAGAAAAACGAGATTATTAGGAGATTTTCAACTTCTTTAAAAAAAAAAATAGGCGAGCAAATACAACCCACGTGTAGTATGCCATTTATTAGCATGTTGCAACCCCCCTTTTTAATTGAGCACCATACAAATGGCCTTTAGCAAGGGGTTAAGCAACAATTGATTGTATATAAGCTAATAGCGAGAAATCAGCGTTATTCGAACACACTTTTTTTTCAGTACTCTTTTTGGTAGTTAATTTGTATTTTCGCTTCAGTTTTCCTTCTAATTGGTTGCATTATTATCATTTTTCACCCTTATATTGATACGACCTGAAATATTTCAAATTTTTTCAACTCTTTATAAAGGGTGAATTTTTAAAAAAAAGGATAATTAATTAGAAATAAGAATTTGAAAAAAAACCAAACAAATAAAAGAAGACTTATGTTATTCGGTGTAAAGCTAGCCAGCGGTGTTTATCCACCTTGGAAGGATCATTATATCAACTACGATCAATTGAAAGATGCTTTGAAGGAAGAAGAAACAAAGCAACAAATCAAAGACAAAGCAGCAAAGTCGAAAAACAAATTTAAATGGTCAGACAAAGATGAAGGTAATTTTGTTTCTTTATTAGACAAGGAACTAGAAAAGGTATACAGTTTTCAAGTTGAGACATACAACAGTGTTTTGGAAACCTTGGATGATCTAGAAGAAAAAGAAATCATTGGAGACGATGAAAAAAAAAACGAAGTAAATAATAAGTTACACATTGCAGACTTTGAAAAAATTCTTGAAGATTGTTTGACAAAGGCTCAGGAATTGGATAACTTTTCAAGATTGAATTATACTGGATTTATCAAGATTGTTAAAAAACATGACAAGCTGCACAAAAACTATCCTTCAGTCAAGGCTTTGTTAAATGTGAGATTAAAAGAGTTGCCTTTCCATAGTGAAGAATACTCTCCTTTGTTATACAAGATTTCTTTCTTGTACAATCTTTTCAGAGATAACAATGGTCAAAATTTGATCACTCCAAGTGTAAGAAATTCCTTCAGAGATGTTGTTGCCAGAAGTGAATCTTTATCAAAGAGTTCCAAGTTGAATACTATTTCTTCCTTAGAAGAATCACATTACGACATTTTCAAATTTTGGATTCATCCAGACAATTTGATGGAGGTCAAGACCAGAATTTTGAGACATTTGCCTGTTTTGGTCTACGCATCTAATCCTAGTGCTGATGGTGGTGATGATACTAATTTCAGCAACCAAATACCTACTTCTTTAAATGATATTTCATTGGTCAATGAAGAAAATAAAGATTTGGAGACTATTAATTCATCTTCATCTTCATCCAGCAAAAGTGATGAAGGTGATTCTGAAATCTTGAGCGCCATGAACTCCAAGATTGGATCGAAATTGAAAGAAGTCATTGCAAATGGACAACAAACTAAGGAGTACTTTGATCCCGTTATTACGTGCTTATACTTTGACAATGAACACTTAGAGATGTATAACAATAAGCTGTTGAAGGCCGAGGATTATGCATCTATTAGATTGAGATGGATGGGTAGATTGATCAACAAGCCTGAAGTTGTATTGGAAAAAAAACAATTCATCAATTCTTCTGCTGTTGCCCAACAATCAGAAAGCTTGTCTTCAAACAATGGTATGACTTCTTCCCATAAAAACGATGACTATGTATATACCAAGTTGACTATGAAACCTAAGTTCATAACCAGCTTTATCAACGGTCAAAAGGATTATGAAGAAAAACTACTATCCAAACTTGAAAAATCCAATAATAACCCAAGAATATTGGAAAGTACCAAGGAAATATGCGAAAATTTACAAAATTCTATTACTCAAAGTAACCTAGCTCCAGTCTTAAGAACAATGTTCATAAGAACAGCTTTCCAAATTCCAGATGATGACAGAATAAGAATTACCATTGATTCTGATATTTTGTTTATTAGAGAAGATGCTTTTGATCATGATAGACCTATAAGAGACTCAAATAACTGGCACAACCACATTTTGGACTCTTCATCATCCAACCCATTGAAGTTTTTGAGACAGGGTGAATTCAACAAGTTCCCATACGCTTTAATGGAAATCAAAGTTAAAAGACCATCCAACTCCAACGGTAACAAATTCTCTTCACCAGCTTTGTATACTTCAAAGCATTCAAAGTGGCTATCTGATTTGACTAACAGTCATTTGGTTAAGGAAGTTCCTAACTTTTCCAAGTTTATTCAGGGGATGGCTGTTTTCCATTCCGGGGATGATGAAAAGGTGGATGCTCTACCTTATTGGTTCTTGGACATAGAAAACGGAATCAAAATAGACCCACAGCAAGCTTATGAAGAAGAGCAAAGAAAACTTGCCAAACAACTTGAAACTGAAAGAAGACAATCAAGAATTAAAAGATTGTCAATGGCTGGATTTGAAGTTCCTACAAAGGATGGCACTGATAACAAGGAAAGCTTGTTGTCGAGTTTGAAGAATAACATTGAGCTGCAAAAGAATAACAAAGTTGATGATACAGTTGATGATGATGACGAATCAGAAGATGAGTTTGACGTTGAGCAATTTATCAAAGATGGTAAGAAGAAAGAAGTCAATATGTTACAAATCTTAACCAACTCCAAACTATCCACTGTTGACTCTGAAGATGAAGAAATTGAATTACCACCTGGTGTGGAAAAACCTACAGAGTACTTGAAAAATGCAGGTCCAGTCAAGGTCGAAGCTAAGGTTTGGTTGGCAAATGAAAGAACTTTCAATAGATGGATGCATGTTTGTGTTTTGATGTCTTTGTTGACTTTCACCATATACAACTCAGCCAAACAAGCTAATTTCCCAAAGCTGGCCGAAATTTTGGCATACTTCTACTTTGCCTTAACTGTGGGTTCGGTAGCTTGGGCTTATAAAACATATTCCTACAGAATGAAGGTCATCAATGAAAGATCCGATAAACACTTGGACGCTCCTTTGGGCCCGGTTATACTGGCTGTTTGTGTGGGTTTGACCATGGTATTCAACTTTATAGCTGCTTTCAAGGCTGCTTCAAAGCTTAAATCCCCTCAAACTCCTGTAGGCAACAGCACCGTATTTGGTATTAATAATTACATTGAAAATGTAGGCCATCCAAGATTGGTTGGCGTTGAGTTGCCTAGCCATTTGGAAAGCATACAAGAATACATCTATGATTTTGTCAATAGATTTTGAATAGTGGATGCATAAACTTATATATATAAATAAAACACCATCAAATAGATTTTAAATAGTGTATACGCACACACACTTATATACATAAATAAGATACCATCAAATAGATTTTAAGTAGTATATACGCACACACACACACTTATATACATAAATAAAACACCATCAAATACAACCCAACCCTTCTGTTCAATTCGGTCTTGTACACCCATTGAGTAAACTAACCCAGTTCTTGCTAATATCCGACGCCCTTATTATATCCTATATCCGATACATTGTATCCTCAATTAAGCGAAGCAAAAAAAAGAAATACTACAAACTTCGGTCCTGGGGACGTTAAGAATGAACATGAGATTCACGAAAAAAAAAGCAAGCAAAAGGCATACTTCTGATTTTGTCCTTAATGGAAAAAAAAGAAAAGCAGAAATTTAAAATTGTTCAGACTAAATGAATAATTCGAAGTTGGGCGGATTACTTCAATAGAAATAGAGTATAACTCCCCATAAAACTATTAGTAACAGAGAACCACCTGTTTTAATTAATTTTTATCAGTATAGAAATATATTCACCTGGTAGCACCGCTAGAATACGATTTAGTCATCCACGACATATATTTAAAGAAAAGAGAAAAGAAAATGTCTAGTCAACCTGATTACATTTCAAGATATGAGCTTGAAAATATGAAAACACAAATGGTTCCAGCAAGATTGAATTCAAGAATCTTCTTTGGTCCTTTGAACGCTATCACCAATCTGAAGTTTTTGACAGAAAACAATATTAAACATATAATCACAGTAAACATCCCAACAAATCTGTGCATGAAATATAGCGAAAAAATACCAATGAACATTGATGAGTATACGCTTTTGAACCTGGATCCTAATTTGCCAGGGTCCATGAATGGCATGAACGAGTATTTGGTAAAATTCAACCAAGTATACTCGAATAACATCAAAAATTTTGTCAAAAGTCAACTACCTGATTCCATGGATTTATTATACTCAACATCGTCTTTGAATTCATTAACTAGCAACATTATAACATGCGAAGGTTATGAAAAGTTGGTAATTTTCAATGATTTTTTGAGTTTGGTTCAAAACTCCAACAACGAAATATACGGGAACGCATTGATTGTCTCCAGCAATGGGAATGATGACTCGTTAGTGGCATTGTTGAGTTCAATAGTCTTGAAGGAAAATATCAACTTGCAATTGAACTCGGTTATACAACATCTTCAAATGCTAAGGCCATCAATGAAGGCCGTCAACTATAATAAAATTCAATATAGCCAAGGGTTCATTCAATATTGTGAGCTGATAAAAAGCAAGTGTTGGAAGGATTTAATGAAAATAGAGCAGATTAATAGAGAAAGAAAAGCTTTACTAGCAACTAGAAATATGTCCTATAAAAGAGAAGATGTTAATTATAGTGATTCTTCTAATAATCAGTATTACAACGATATCAGGGATGACAGGAGCTTCAGCGAGAACAAAATGATGACTCCAACTGCTGATCTTGATCAAATGAAACAAGATTTCCCAGATAGAACTTTCAAGAAATTGAGATACTCAGAAGTCTAGTATTTTTGGCTATAATAATTTAAAAAAAAACAAAAAAAAAAAATGTAGGATGCACACGTATATATTATTACTTTCGTTAATTAGGATATAAAAGAAGAGATAATCGATTGTTTTTATACTGCTAAGAACGTGTTTAGGTCTACTGGTGGTATGTACAAGCTTCAAATTCGTATGCTTTTAAACCCATTTAGTGGAGTTAACAGGAGTTTAATGATAATTTTAAATTTTTAAAAAAAAAAATAAGAGAAATCCCCCTCTCCGGCTCTAACAATATTTAAAGTTAATTCCAGTTGGTGACTAGACCGACAATACAGCTTAATCAAAAGAGTTTTGTACAGTAGTATTCACACAACCCATCAAGCTTCATAAGTATGAACACATTAAAGCTATTATCAAAATCATTGAGATTCTATTCCTACCGTTTGAATCGTGAACATACAGCTAACTTTATTTCAATCAAAAAGATCATTCCAGACTATCAAAATCTAGAAACACAGTGCAACTGCTACTTAGAAAACTTGAAATTAAATGATCCTATAGCACCAATTACCAATATTACAACAAAAGTTTCTGATATTTCACCCAAATCTATGATTCCTGTGTATAAAAGACATGTTTTGCTTATAGATGAAACCAGCTCTTCCAAACAAGCTCATATGAATTGGCAATCAAAATTAGAAGACAATGACGAGTCAGTTTATCCATATGGGATTTTAAAGAGGATCAAAGAAAAAAACCTACAATTGATGAAACAACAAAATGAAGAATGCTTGCCTATTTTGATGAACGTCATTGAACTTGTTAATATTGCTGAAGATCCAGTTAGTGCACAAGACAGCACAAAAACTGGAAAAAAATACAAATTGTTGTGTTTGCCAGAATGGAAGGTTTTGTCATTTGATGAAAGCTCTATTGAGCAGGTATCTGATTTGGTTAACAAATCCAATCTTTCTGAGCACTTTGAACATTTGGATAACAACAAAATTAAATTATCCACCTTTCATGAAGACAATTTGCTATTAATATGTGGTCATAGCCAGCGTGATACTAGATGCGGTGTCATGGCCAAAGAACTCATTACCAAAATGAAATCCAATGACCCTGTTGGGTTCATTTCCCACATAGGCGGTCACAAATTCGCGGGCAATATCATTCTGTACAAGCAACAAAAACACGAAACAAATAGCTATTGGTTCAGACATATAAACCCCCTAGTCGCTGATGAAGTTCTGGAACAAGCTAAAAAGGGCATCATGGTTTCTGAGTTCTACAGAGGCTCAGCTTCCTTCAAGAATTAGTCTTATTTACATATATATTCATACAGTAGTATTGCTGTTTTAAACCCAAAAAAACGCACTAACGGGCATGGTGCTTGATTCACCTTATTTTTGGTAAGGAAAGGTGAAAAAAAAAGCTGCAAATATTGAATGCAATCAAATGGATCATTTGGTGGTATAGATTGAACAATTTTTTTTAAAATTATTTTTTTTTTTTTTAAATTTAAAGACGTTAAGAGAACTAGGGATTGACAACCAAAAGTAATAGACACACTTAGGTAGCGATTATATCCGAAGATGTTTGATCCAGTTCATGATAGCATTGAAGAAAATGACAAGCAACTAAAAAGCGAAGTTCCAAAAGCGGACCAGTCTTCTGAAGTACAACATACAAGTATTGGAGAAAAGAGTGTTGAACCAACAGCTGTAGACCACGGAGTTACCAATGAAATGCAAGCAAACGTTATACCTGAAGAAATTTCTGTGGAATCAAACGAAGAAACTGATCCAATTGACTCAAACTACCTAAGATCATATTTCAATGATAATCTTGACCAGATCTTTAAATTCCAAGATTGCCAAGTATTGCCAAGATCTATGCTACATTACTCTTTGTTTAGAAAACTTTTATTGGTAAAAACACCTATTTTTCCAAATGTACTAGAACTATTCCAAATGGGATACAACGAAAAGAAAAAGAAAACATACGAAGAAATAAGACACAATTATGCCTATGAGCCAGCCATAGGAGAGACTGTTGTTCAACAGGACTTGAGATATGATTTGAAAACGGAGCACATAAGTTACATGACTTTTTTGATTTACACTTTGGTTTCTTCGAAGTCAGTGACCAAAAGTTGTAAAGATAGACTTATAGCTGATGCGTACTATTCATTTGGCTTGTTGTTCCAATTATTCCTTTACAACTTAAACATATTGAACAAGTTTTCTACTTTTGCATACAATATATTGCCAGGCTCCTCACACAAAAAGTTTTTTCCAGTTATTGACATTGATGTGGATTTAGATAAAGACTTAAAATATCCCCACAGAAGTATAAATTTTCCATTTAAGCCTGAATTTAATGAAATGGACGACAGTGATCCAAGAAAGGACAAAAACAACCTGGATAAGAAAATTAGTATTGAGTATTCTAAAGCTATGGAAATCATGGGAAGCATTTCCTTTGGATATGATAGAGAACATATTGAGGAGAGATTAAAAGCTCATCCACAAGTACACAAATTAAACGGTTTCCAAGTCATCCAGGCTTTAAATGACTGGTGTAAGTCGAATGGAAAAAGGGATCCGCATAAATTAAGTGTGATGATATATGATTTTGTGAACCTACTCAAAAAATTAAATGTAAGAATGAAGAAGGAAAATCAAATTGTTGCTTTGATTTTGTGGATTACTGCTATCATTTCGTACAACCAAGAAGATGATGCTGCTTTCCAAGAAAGCATCCTAGTAATGATTTTTAATGATCCATCTTTCCAGCATTTTGACTACATGGACTATAACGTTGCTTACACTGAAACTGAGGAGGAGATTCTTAAAGCTGAATGTGAGGCCAGATTGTCTGCAAAGGCTGTCAAAGCCGTCAACAAAAGATCGCCAACTGTTTTGTATTTTGATGAGGAGTATAACATTCAAATTAAACATCTTAAAGAAACCACTCCAAAAACAGTACAAACTCCCAAATCTAAGGCTGATGAGCCTGATAACTCTGTTGATGACATTGAAATGAGTATCATGAGTGATTCAAATGATATCGTTGGAAGCCAAGATCAAGTCGAATACAACATGGAAGGAACGATTCTCAAACCGGAGATGTTCCACGATGCTAAGCATATGTTTAACCCTCGCAGTACCAAGTCTAAAAATAATTATATCAAACAATTAGAATTTGAAAGTGAACATAAACTAACTAATTTATACACTGGTCAAAGCATAGATCAGCTAGTTCATGACTTAGATCAAAGCCATCGTATAGCTTCTCTTTTAAGAAAAGATAGCCAGAACTATATCAATCTGTTTGATAAGTATGATTTCAATTACGTCAGTGCTACTAGTGGTAAATTTGGTGAAAGAATAAAGAAAAACCCTAAGTATAACGACAACTTAGTGGGTTTCCAAACCGATATGATGAAGCTGTTCAGAATGAGTAAAAAAATGATTATTAAAAAGGCATATAAACACAATGGAGATTCCACACCTAAGTGATAATTGTATATATACTTTTTCTTTTATTAAGTTGTTTCCTTCCTATGATAAATTCAATATTTGTGCTACAAATATGGTTACTCCTTTGTGGATGCCTTTTTCATTGACAGTTTCTTTCAAAAATTCAGATTTGTCAGGCTCGGTAGACAATTTATTCTGCAGAAGCTTGCCACCTTTGCTTATTATAATGTCCCATTTTAACAGCTGATTTCCATCATATGCAACTGTTCCTTCGTTGTAATCTATATCCAAACCCGAATCCAATGCCAAAATATGATTGAATATTTCTTGTCTAAGCGCATAGTACGTTTGAAGTTTTAAAAATAAAATGTTAACTTCATATGCATTATTAAGATCAACGTCTTCTAAGCCGATTGAAGACGTCACCACATCTTCCAAAGCAAACCCCGTTTCAAAGAGAATCAAATCATATTTCTTCTCGTCATTAAAGTCAATCTGTTCAGTTACAAAGCTATCGGTTAAAATATCAAGTTTGAGTATGTTCCGAATACTCGACATGAAATCTCGAATGGTGTCTTCGCTACGATCGTTGATTTTACGGATTTGGTTTTCGAGATCTGTTTGTAGTTGTTCCACTTCATCCTTTAAAGATTGTTCTTCAAATATTCTTTTTTTGAGAAGTTGTCTTTTCAAATCAATCCCAGTTTGCTCTATAGGTAAAAATGATATACTATCGCTGCTACTGCTCAAGTCCATGCTTTGTATGTTTCCTTGGTAACTCTCACTTATGAGAGTAGTGATGTTTTTAAAAAATATATATATAGCATGAAAATAGGCTAGAAACATGCTTTCCATGTGTTGGTATCGGAGATAAGAGTCACGTGCTATTTGCTGAAAAAATACTAACACGATTTAATCAATTAACAACTATAACTAGAGTTGTAGCTTATGAAAGACATAAACTTGTTATTGACCAAACTATTTACACCTTCAACATCAGTGGCAACAAATAAATTTTTTGTAGTAACTCTTTGTTAAAAGTTCATGTCCCATATAAGAGATCATTGTGTACCAATAAAAGGGTGTATTCTTAGATCCTTCCTTTTTTTGGTCCAAGACATGCATCATCTTCATCCAATGTACACTATGAAAGAAGTGGATTTAAAAAAAACACTATAATATTTAATGTTAATAAAAACTTATAAGTTTCTTTATATAAAGTTCATTATTAATTTGTCGTATGTATATATTGATCATTAAGAAAGTAAGCCTTAGGTTTTAAACATTAAGTTTATTCCTTGGCAAACTTGTTTTGGGCATCAGCCTTTAAGTCACCAGCTTCCTTGGAGCCCTTTTGGGTGTATTCACCTAACTTTTCCTTGGCTTCGTCTAAGTATTCAGAGGCAGATTCAGAGAAGGACTTACCGTTGGAAGACTTGTCTTGACCCTTGCTTATGTTGTCAGAGACATTTTGAGCAACACCCTTTTCGGAGTCTGGATGTAAGTAAGCAGCAGCCTTGTCAGCGTAATCAGTAATGGTTTCCTTGGCTTGTTCTAAGTAAGACTTTTCAGATTCAGGCTTTAAAGCTTCAGAAGCTTTATCAGTGAAGTTTTTTCTACCAGTGTCAGACATTATGTTATTTGTATTATTTATATTTAGTGTTAAGTTTAGAAGTAAATGTGTTATTTATTTCTTGGATGGTTTTTTTACTTTTTAATCTCTTAACTATAAATTTACAAAATCAAATAAAAAACTTTTCATAAATATCCAAAGTGTTCCACCCTTTATATACAATCCAAATCAATGAATTTTACTGTCTCAATTTTTCAACAAATCCAATAAAATTTAGGGGAGTGTGTTCAAACACGTACCTTTTTTTATCTTTAATGATGAATAATTACCTATTATAACTGTTCTTTTAGTAGAAAATAACCATTACGTAGACAAATTAACCCTATATTAAATGTAAGATTATTACGTTTAAAATCCGGATATCTTTGATCCCATTTCAGCTTTCTGTGTATGTTTTTTTTTTTAAGGGGGCGAACTGCACAAAAACTACGTGGAAGAATGCGTATGGGGTACGAATCATATATACATATGTTTTTTTTTTTTGGTGAGTGTTTAAAACGGTGATTTAATCAACACACGTATTAAGTGGTGTATTTTTTAGTGGTGAACTCACTTGAGATGTTTGGCCATTGAGCAGGAAACAAGGACAAATCAGATGTTTTGGTTTGGCTGCTCCCCTCTTGCTTTTTTTTTGTTATTCATAATTTGATTCAATGATAATCTGCTTCGCTTTCCAAAGGATAAAAGTTTATTTATGGCAGGGTAATTACCTTTTGGGGACAAAAATGTGTAGCTGGAGTTTTGCTTTAATTTTTTAAATTTCGGATTTAAGCAGAAATAACTTGTAAGTCACGTGAGCACACAGCAAAATGTTATGTCCGCAAATCTTCGAAATTTCTAGAAAAAAAAAGTGAAAAAAAAAATTTTGTTTCGTGTGAAATTCTACAAGCGAAAAATTCAGCGAAACCAATGCTTAGTCTCCGAAAAATTGAAATTTAAAAAGACGTTATATATACAGATGTATTAACAATTGAGTTAAAGCAATCCTAATATAAGACCAAACAACAGCATTTTTATTTTGATAGATATTTATTATAAAAAATAAAATGAACAACTTTTTGTTGAAGAGAAATCCATTGATTTCTAAAAGATTAAATCCGTGTGCAAGCAGATGTGTATCCAAGTCTCGCATACTTTCAACATCTTACACTTCAAAAAAGCATTTTTCTCAAAGTAATAGATTACAAGCATCTGGACCACAAGATCCATACAAGATTTTGGGTGTTGACAAAAATGCCAAGTTATCAGACATAAAAAAAGTATATTATAAACTAGCCAAAAAGTATCATCCTGATGTGAACAAAGAACCAACAGCCAAAGAAGAATTTAAGAAAATTACGGAAGCTTGGGAAATATTGTCCGATGAAACCAAAAGACAACAATACGATCAATTTGGTCATGCAGGAGCCCAAGGTGCTGAAGGTTTCAATCCATTTGCACAAGGTGGTTTCCAACAAGGACACAACCCATTCGGACACATCAACTTGGATGATTTGTTTGGTGGAGCCTTTGGTGGAAGAGGTGGATTCAATCCATTTCAGCAAGGTGGTTTCCAAAACCAATATGGATCCATGGCAAAGGAGTTTTTTAAGGGCCAACACATAAGAACTCAATACAAAATGGCCTTCAAAGACGCTGTTTTTGGGATGCGTAAAGTAAAGATCTCATACAACGCTTTAGACTCATGTAAAACTTGTCATGGAGATGGGATGAAACCAGGAAAGAAAGCTTCTTCTTGTAAGACATGTGGGGGTACTGGTATGATTTCACACGTAAGATCCGGTTTCCAAATGGCATCTACATGTAATAGCTGTGGTGGGTCTGGTAAAAAAGTATACAAAGAAGATGCATGTAACTCATGTCACGGAGAGGGGTCAGAAGTAACTCAAAAGTCCATAGAAGTTGATATTCCGCCTGGTGTTCAAAGCGGCACCACCATGAAAGTTCCTCGTGCTGGTTCCATTCCTGATATGGCCTTTGATGCAGACACCATGGAATTTGAAAAAGGAGACTTATATGTTGACATAGTTGTTGAAAAAGATCCAAAGTTTTCCATGGAAGGAAAAACTATTATACAAAACTTAGACATTCCATTAACAACAGCCATTTTAGGTGGTACTGTTGTGGTTCCTACTATAGACAACAAACAAATTAAAATGAAGATTCCTTCAGGTACACAAGCTAACGATACCATCACTATACCAAACCAAGGTGTTCCTAGATCATTTAACACACCTAACGCTAGAGGCGATATGAAGGTTAACTACAAAATCAAAATCAGTAAACCTAGATCTGAAGCTGAATATGTGTTGTTTGAGGCTTTAGCTGATGTTACTGGCGATAAAACAGCCAAGAGAATATATTCAAATGATTTAACAAGTGATTTGAAAGATACTTTCAATCAAAAAGTCGATGCAAATATCAATGAAGACGGTCATAAAAAAGTGCATCCATCTACTCTATCCAAGATTGAAGGCTTTTTAGCTAAGGCATTTAAAAAGTTGAAGGGTGATCAGTAAATTGAGAATATGATATATATGTATGGTATTCATGTAAATAAGTAATATGTTTAATTTTTTTTTTTTTTTAAAAAGCTGTTTTAAAAGGTATACTTTATTATTGTTTATTACTTATTAATCTATATATTAAGTTACTTTAAATATGACTTATTCGTGAGTAAATCACACAAATATCGAATCAAATGACCAACTATCTTTCTCTGTTTCTTTTACTTAATATTTATAAGAATCTCCTTGTTATTATCAACCATTTCTTCCATTTATGAGGAGTAATTAGTCGGTTCCGAGTAACAAGTGGTATCTATGTTATTATATATGTTTTTTGTTTTGTTTTATCATTATTAAGGAAGAAACTCTTTATATTAACTATTTTAACAAAATTCAAGTCAATCATTTCAAACAATATCTGTTTTCTTTAAGTCGCATCATTTAGTATCATTTGTTATTAGTCCTTTTTTATTTGTTTAGAAAAATAACTTCATGCTTTATAAATCGAAAGCATAACTACTCTTTTGTCTTAACCACTTACCGTATTTGTAGAATAAGAATGGAACAGGAATCAAAGCAGCAGAGAATAAACCTAACAACAAACCGGCCCAGTTGACACCCATACCCTTTAACATATAACCAGCAAACAATGGGAAAGCAGCACCGAAACCAGATCTTAAGAAAGTGTTACCAGCAATAGCAGAGGCAGCTAATAACAAGTATGAATCAATTAAGTAATTGAAGGAAGTTAAGAAAATACCAATCAAACCAAAACCAATGAAGGCACCACCAATAGTTGGAACAATCCAATGAATAGAATCGTAGTTACCAGTCCACATAAACCAGAAGATACCAATGGTAAAGATAGGTCCAGAAATCATCATACCAATCAATCTTTCTTCAGGACATGGCTTACCGTTGTTTTTAGCAACGGCTTCTATGTATCTAGGTTCTAAAACATAAACCATCATTGCAGAGAAGAAACTCATACCAACAATTAAACCAATGTATGGCAATTCACCGTTCTTGAAGAAATGTTTCTTGACTTCAAAGATGTATGGGTAAGCTTCCAACATTAAGTATAAGATACCGTAAACGAAGGTGTTGTAAACAGTCATTAGCAACAAAATAGGTTCTTTTCTTAACATTTTTAATGGTCTAGTAATAGTCTTGGTAACGATATCCTTGATATCCAAAGATAATAGTTCATGGGCAGCGTAGATACCCCAGTTACCAGATTTTTCTCTCATATATTGGGCCTTTTTACACAAAATGATAGGGTGATGGGATTCATCGTAGAAGAAGCAGATGGCAAGGGTACAAAGACCAGCGTAGATACCAGAAATATATTCAACCCATCTCCAAGTAGTGTGTTGAACAATGTATGAAGTGTAAACTGGTGTTAAAATAGGACCTAAGAAAACAGTCAAAGCGAAGATGGAGACAATCTTACCTCTAGAGTAGTTATCAAACATATCGGACATGGCAGCAGGGATGACCGCTAGAGGAGCAGCACCAACACAACCAGCAAAGAATCTACAAATTAAAATTGTTTGTAAGTTTTCACCAGTGGCAACAGCAAATTGGAAAAGAGTAAAACCAATGGAAGAAATAATCAATAAGTTTCTTCTTCCGTATAATTCAGATAATGGACCGTAAACAACAGGACCTAAAGCAAAACCTAAAACATATAAGGTAATACCTAAGACAGCAACGACTTGAATGACACCGTATTCTTCCATGACTTGAGGAACACAAGAAGCAAAGTTAGAAGAACCCATGGTAACACCCATACAATCCAAACATAAAATAACAACAGTCAAGAATTTTTTCTTGAATGGCCATGAGTATGGATGTTCGAATTGAGGAAAGTTAATGGCATCTTCATCGGAGAAAGTAACTTCGTAAGGAGTTCTGTCTTCAAACAAAACAGGAGGATATTCTCTGTTACCACCCATTTCAGGTAGGTTTTGGTATGGATCAGATTGAGGGTTCAACTTTTCGTCTAAATCTTCACCAGTCAAAATCTTCGACAAGGTTTTGTTAGAACCTGGTCTAGATTCGGTCTTGACTAATTCGTTATTATTCATGAATTCATTTTGTTCAAGTTTATATTTAGAAGTGGTGATAGAGGCATTTTCGTTTTCCAGTTGATGTCTAGCATTTTCAGTTTGGAATTCTTCGATGATTTCAGAGTTTTCCAAAGAAGAATGATCGTTTGTGTGAGAAAGAGCCTTTTCAGAAGAGTTTTCTTCAACACTGGTGTGGTGGTTATCAGTAGTTGATACCATAATTAATTAGATTTATAGAAAAAAAAAAAAATAGAGTAGTAGGTAAAAAAATTCAAAAATAAGGAAAGATTGTATGTTTATCTTGGTAGATTATAAAAACAGGAGTTTATATTCTAGAGATGATGGAATCTTTTAAAAAGTATTGATTTTTATTAATATTGCACTGTAAGCACTACTAAACTATGTTTATAAATTGGTTTATATATATGTATATATATGTCTTTTATTATAGTTCACAAGCATTAAAAGTTTTAAAATTTAAAAACAGACAACAAAAATTTTAAAATATTTCATCTCATGTAATATATATACTCAAAGGGTAAAAAAATTGTAGAAAAAAAAAGAAATTTCATTGCTCAAATTCGCATGGAAATTCTGTTTTTTTCGGATATAAACACCCAATCATCAGCGAAAAAACTTTGCACAGCGCAGAAAAGCAGGGGTAGCATTTACCAGAAACTCGCTTTTAAAACTCAAATATCCGTGGAAAACCGCAACGATGTTATCTTGTTTTAATTTGTACTTATCATTTTACTGTGGTTAAACCGTTATCAATTTATGCAGGCCGAAATTATGCCAATTAACTAGATGCACTGAAGATGCACTTTAATTTGAATATGATGACATTTTTTATTTTTTTGGTATACGTCATTTAATTCAGAAAAAAAAGTTAAGTATGGTTTAAGGTGTAATCCTTTATAGTCGATTGTTCGTTTTCTTATTTTTTTAAATTTTTTTTTTTAAAGTTGTGATTTAGAATCTTGAAAAGTAATCATCTTGTTGTATATATCAGGTTTAAGTCTTTGTTTTATTTCAACAGTTGAAAGCTTTGACTTTTCACAAATAGTTAAAGAACTATTAAGTAATTGTAAAGATGGGTTTTTTATTGGAAGTTGAAAAAGTTTTTTTTTTTTTTTTAAGGAGTCTTTGATTTATTTATACTAATGGTTTATCAAGGTGAGATTTTATACTGACTTTTCGTAAAGATGAAAAGAAAGGCAAGTTGTACTAAACTGTGTATGCATTTAAATATCACTTTTGTTCTGGTTGTTTCAATCAGCACGGACTTCAATTACACCTAGAGGAAATTCCAAGAAAGAAAGCTACTTAGAGAAAAATTTGATTAGCACGTTTACATTCGCAAGAATTAGAATAAATTCAGATATTATAATGAAAATTTGCATCAAACACAGAAAAGAACGGAAAGAAATCAGTTTATTAAATGGATGGCTATGCAACGAGAATTATCCAAAAGTTGTACTTCTTTAACCTTAGTATCTTTCTCAAGAACGTTAACACATTAATATTATTTTTGCTCTTAACTTATGTAGACCCAAACAAAATTTCAAATTATTTCCTGATGTACTGTTTGATATTTAAAGAAATTTACCCGTCTATTGCCATATAGCAATGATAATTAACTTCATTTTGAAACTGATTTTCATATAAGTTGTTTTATTTTTGCAGCAGTTACTTTTCTTTTCTCCAACGTTACACCTGTGTATTCTTTCACCTAAGCTTTCAACGGCAGAAATAATATAAATTGTATTTTCTAACTTCTCAGTAGCCTGGAAAAAAAAATTAAAAATAAAATAAAAGCCCAAAAATGCGTTACAGTAATAAATCTAATGTGGTACTGAAGGAAACTACCAAAAGACATACAAAATGCCTTTTTAAGAAAAATAATTTGGATGAAATTTGAATAAAAAATGGAATATTTTAAAATTTGATCACACTTTGGATATTAAGCATATCGATCATAATATGCTTTCTTGTTTGTTTATCAACAAATAATACTGGATAAATCTCGGGAAGTTAAGTTTTTTCAGCGAGAAAAAAGTCCCTTTAAACGCTAGTTTATTTCTTTGGAAAAAAGTAATAGACCGAGTCTAGGCTATACTACAAAGTCTGTTTTGGTTCACATATCATAGAGAATGATATGATTGACATATTAATAGAAATCTTCATTTTAAAACCCCTTTTGTTTTTTTTTACAGCAAAATGGACAGGATAAACAAACACGGCTTTAACGAGCTAATTTACCATGTGCATTACACCTAAAATAAAAGTATTGACTGAGTTAAGCGGGTTTAACATCTATTCTTCAAAGAGAAAAACCCCCCTGCTTCTAGATTTAAATTTTTCAAAAGTCATTTCCTCCCACGTAAGATAACCTTTTGTATGAAAGACTCCATCTTTCTCGATTGAAAGACAGATACCGGCAGTTCCTTATTTCCTTTAGATTAAACCCTTTTTTTCACTATTGATATCTGCTGGCACAATTTTTAATAAATTCTAGGCAGAATTTCTTTTTTTTTTTATGCTGTCTTTCTACAGGGAAAATCAACAAAACCAACCGAAGAAATTTCCGGCGCCTAAATCTTGAGAAAAGGAAAATAAATTCTTGGTTAAATCAATCTTTTATGATTTGAAAGACAAGTTTGATAAAATATGCTTCCGTCAAGTCATAGTCTGATGACAGCACTGATTATCAATGGTCATTGCATTTGGTTTTTGCCTTCACAAAGTTGTTCTACTATATATTGAAAGTATATTCAATAAATAATCACCATTGAACAACAATTAGCATTAAAAGAAAAATAATAATAAAAAGAACAGCTTTGGCGACCCTAAAAACTTCCAAGTAGAAACCCTATTTGAAGAACGTGCATTAGTAACTTTATTTTGACTCAGAAAACAGCAAAAATGGGTATATCAACAGAAGAAAAAATTTGGCAGGACATCAATCTTCTTCAATTTTGTATGAAAAACAAGTCTGTATTGAATCAACATAGAAATAAAGCGTACAAAACTCATTTTTGGAAGCAAGTGCTTACCGAATTTAATAACTCAACGAACAGAAAACCAAAATCAGTCAAGCAAATTAGAGACAGATTCAAATATTTACATACTAACTTTGCAGCTGAGCATGCATTAAATATGAAATTCAACAGAAATTTGTACAAAGGAAGCTTTCTGGATAAAAACAAAGATTTGATAGAGCTATTGAAAGAAACAGCCGAGAAATGTTTTCATGAAATTACATATGACGAAAACAAAATACTTGTGACAGCACAAGACATCTGTCCGCTTTGTTATACTAAAAAGTATGAAAATTTAAATGAGGACGACTTTGTATTGCCACAAACAATTTACGATAATGATATTTTTAATACGACGGAATTCGATAATGGAAACCCATCTAATATGACATATCAAGACGTTTTTGAATACGAATGTCTCACAAATAAGATCAGAAAAAGTGTAGAAACACCAGATTACTCATTTGAAAATCAATACAACGCAGAAAAAACCTTATCTGAGTTCTACCATTATCTAACTGTAGGTATGAATGAATTCAAAAAGACTGGCAAAAACTTGGAACAGTACAAATTACGCCAAAAAATACCAAATGCGCATTCATACACCGCTTTCCATATCAATGCATACGGCAATGCATTTGCGTCATCACAAGTGCAACAAAGCAACCCTAAATAACCTTTATTTAAAAAAAAAAATAATACGGAGGTCCAGTCATAGCTATTCATTATCGTTTGCAGCGGTGCATAACATAAATTGCTAAATACATCATAAATCAACTCAAGAGAACTCCTTCAAAAAAAAAAAAAACTGAAGATGCCTATATATTATTATTATTACCAGACTATTTAAAGAGTGATGCCAACATGCTTTTCTTTATTTTATTGTTCTTTGCAAATCACCTAGCCTTTGTTATGTAGTGAAAATCACGACCCATATATCTAGACTAGCATTCCCCTCTCGCAAAAAAATGTGTCAACAAATTAAAAAAAACGTGATATACCCATTTTCGGGAATATTTTTTAAGTCCTACACATACAAAACAATACCCCTGCTAAACTTAATGATAGCACCAATGTATACACTCATAAGAGTATCCTTTCGTATAGTGTTTTTAAAAGAAGGTGAATACTCAAAATTGGTTTGTTTATGGTAAGATCATGGTATTTCTTTGATTTTTTCTTCTAGATGAGAAATCACTTCGCACGTAAATCAGATGGATGCTTTTTCTGCAGTATGAAATATTTAATTTTTTGTTTACAGTTAGTCACGTGAAATGTCAATATATTATTGTTTACAATTAAAAAGTAAATAGCTGTTAAGTGTAAGTAGACAAAAGTACTTAACTATCTGTATCATATTTTATAGTACATATTATTTCAAATGTAAATTAAGTTGGTTGTTAGACTTAACACTTTTGTCGTTTTCCAATTTCTAATTTTTCTCGAAATAAGTGCAGACTCTCCGATTCAAACTTTCATACATGTTCCGTAGCGACAATTCAATCCGAAACAAAGGCGACTTTACAGGTCAGCTCCAACTACCACTAAAAGTCTATCTTGTTGTCAATCACGTTCATTCTATATGTGTTAATTGAATCATTATTGCCGTTTTCAAATCGGACTTAAGGACAGTTTAACAGGAGTTCCCAAAAAAATCATAAAAAGAAAAATTTTCATATTCGGTTTCCCTTTTTTAAAAAAAAAAATTAATTAACAAAATTTGCATGAAAATGATTAGTTTCTAATGAATTAGTCCAGACCCAGAAAACACTTCCACCCACACAAACAGTCAAACTACCATGTTAAGATTAAATTCTAGACTTTTTAATATCAGATCTAATAGATTAGCTTCTAATATCATTTTCAATGAAAACAACACTACTTTGAAAAACTTACTGAAAGTATCTACTTTATTGAAGGACAGTAACGATGTCGTATTAGTCAATTATAAATCATCATCTGAACCAACATCTGTTGAATTGCCTACAAACTCTTCTAAATTTTCCAGAGTTTATGAAATTAATGGTGATAATATCAAAGAACCAGAACTAGTCTCCAGCTTATTGGCTTCTGTTTTACAAGACAATGCTGATGTTGAAAATGTTATATTCAATACCCAAACCCTATCCAAGAGTATCTTCCCAAGACTAGCAGCACAAGCCAACGTTCAACCAACAAATGACATAGTCAAGATCATTGATGAAAATACATTCATCAAGCCTACTTTTGCAGGAAATTTGTTATCAAAAATTGAATATAGTCCATCTAACAAGATAAAGACCAAGATTTTATCTTTCAGAGCTAGTAACTTCCCATTAGACGATGCTGAAGAAGTTATTACTTTAGAAAACATAGCCAAGACTAATGATATTCCAGAGGAAGCCAAAATCCTTGAATCTGTTCCATATAACAAATTTGTTGAAAACAATATACCAGACTCAACAGGTAGACCGGATTTAACAGCAGCTAAAGTTGTAGTCACTGGTGGACGTGGGTTACAAAACAAGGAGAACTTTGAAAAGATGACATCTTTGTTAGCTGATAGCTTTGTTGCCTCTAAGAAATACGGCAACACAAAAGCCTCGATTGGTGCTACTAGAGCCGTTGTTGATGCTGGTCATGCTAACAATTCATTACAAATCGGTCAAACTGGTAAAATCGTTCAACCAGAACTATACATAGCCTGTGGTGTCTCAGGAGCCATTCAACACTTAGCTGGTATGAAGAATAGTAAAGTTGTTGTAAACATCAATAAAGAAGAAGGTGTTCCTCTTGAACAAATAAGTGATTACACTTTGATTGCAGATGCCAACGAAGCAATCCCAGAACTGGCTAAGAAGATCAGTGAATTGTAAACAGAAAAAAAAAAAAACATTAATAAATAGTTGTTATTTACTGAAATATTTTAACAAGAATGATATATATGTTATAACTTAAACAAATAATGATGAAAAAAAGAAAAGAAGAAGGTTTGAAGTTCAAATTTGATTATTTTAAACAACGTTATGGAAATAAGATCTACCCTTCTTAATAGCACTGGAGACAATTTTTTCAATTTCAACAGGATCAGAGGTGATACCAGATAGCACTTCGTAACCATCTTTGGTGACTAAAACATCATCTTCAATTCTAACACCACCGACATAGGCGTACTTTTCAATGACATCCATATTGACAGTTTCCAATCTTTCTGGGAACTTTTCTAATAAGTTTTCAATAACATATTTGTTGAAATATACACCTGGTTCATTGGTAATAACCATATTCGGCTCCAATGCTCTTCTGATTCTCAAGTTCTTGAAGTATGGATCGGTATCATCGTAATTAGCCATACCACCAACATCATGGACATCTAGACCCATTTGATGACCTAGACCATGTGGTAAAAAGCAAGCAGATGCTCTTCTGTCGTAGATTTCTTGATTACTAAATTCTTTTTTAAAAACACCTAATCTCTTTAAGTGATCAATAATCAACTCGTGTGTCAACTTTTGCAAATCGTCCCATAATACTCCTGGTTTGATTTGTTCCATAACTTTAGTTTGTACATCTAAAACAACATCATAAATTTCTCTGTGTTCTTTAGTCCATTTACCATTGATTGGGAAACATCTGGTGATATCAGCAGTGTAGTTCTTGTATTCAGCACCTGCATCAAGTAAGATTGATTCTCTGTGCTTAATACTTTCATCATTTTTAACGTAGTGTAAAGTAGAACAATTGGTTCCTGAACAACAAATAGGTTCATAACCTTGGGAAACAGAACCTTGTCTGATTGCATGGTATGTGAACTCAGCTTGTAAGTGAATTTCATTGGTTTCAATAGGAATGGCTTGCATGGTGGCTAAATGACAATTGTCGGTAATTTCACAAGCTTTTCTGATACAAGCAATTTCATAAGCATCCTTGATAACTCTACTTTCATCAATAGCATATAGGAATTCTTTAGATTCAGCAGAAATAGGCAAAGCACTCAAGTCCAGGTCTTTTGGAACATTATCTAAGTCATCCATAAATATATTTGAAACATTGTCGATTTCCTTTCTTTCTCTCAAAAAGTTAGGTAAATCCTTCATATACAAAACTTCATCAACATCGTAATTATCCAAAGCTTGTTTGCAAGATAATGGTTCCCCAGACCACATGATATCATCTTCATCAACATTTTGTAAAAACAAAGTTAATTTCTTTTTGGAGATATCATAATATACAGCACAGCCAGGCAAATCAACACCTGATAAGTAATAAAAGTATCTTTTTTGTCTAAATGGCTTATTAGTGTCACAATACTTAATGCTTTCGACTAAGTTACCGAAGTTCAAAAATGCACATGAATGTGGCATGGTGATGGTTTGCAATTTGGATACAACATTTTCACAATGCTTCTTTGCTGGGTATTTGTGATCTAAAATGGCATATGGGCTTTTTTCTTTATTCATTAAAACACTTCTGGTCTTGATAGGATCAAAACCTAGTTCTTTGATTAAAGAAGAAGTGTTGACTTCAGATGGTATTTCTGAAACAAATGAACTATTTTTGTTCTTTGAAAGCAAAAATTCTTTGGTAGCGGCAAAAGTAATGACAGATGTTGCTAAAACAACTGATCCTAAACTAGAAAAACTTTCCATTATGTTATGAATTGGTTTATTTTGGTTGGGCTTTGTATATTAGTTCTAGTATATTATAAGGAAAAAGAAAATGTAGAGCTAATAATTAAGCAAATCGAAGTTTTTAGGCTTTAAGAAACAGATTTCAAAAAAATTTTTTAAATTTCGCTTTTTTTCATAGAGCACCACGGAGTTAACCAGACAATTTCATTACGGCGCCCTGCTGATGACAAAAAATAAGCCAAAAGAAAAAAGTCTAACGGCTGTAGAATATGCACGTGATGTAGTTTTGCGTAATGCAGTTTCACGTGATCACGCTGTCCACGTGTGCCAAAACAGGGAAGTATTAGTTTTGTGGTGGTGTTGCAAGTTTACGATTAAAGATGCTTTTATTGAATATATGAAATTATTTGTGAACATGCCGTGATCCTGTGCCAATAAATTCGATGCACTTTTGTGGTGTCTCCATTAGGTGGTTGCTTATCTCCGAATCCGGCTATATTTCACCAGAGTTAAACAGCGACAACAAAGTACTACAAAAACCACTACCCTCAATAGTTTTCCAAGAAAATCACTTCTGTAAAAGATATATACCCGTTCAATTCTGTAATTTATCAATGCTCTTGACTGTATCTACAAGCCATACAGCTGTTTCTTAAATTGAGCCGCTACCAAAAATTTCATGAGTTTTCAAATTATTCAATAAAACAGCTGGGGTTTTTTCCGGGTTGAATCAATAACTTTACACGACAAACACGGCTGAATTCTTTGAAATCAACTAAAAGACACCACACACAGAAAGCAGCATAGTTTTCACTATTCTTAACAATCAAACATTGATTATTAAAAAAAAAAGAAATAAACTAAAAACTAGTGTAAAATCCGGCTCAAAAACCTACACAGATGTATGATTGCAGAAGAAAACGTGCACAGCATTTGTAAAAATTGAAAAATTGAAAAAAAAAGCACCTCGATAGCACCTACATTTTTTTCAAGCCCATAAGAAATCGTTTATAAATCAAAACGAGAGTGAAACTTTTTTCCTATTCCTTGATTTCAATGAGCTGAGATGTTCTGATGAAGTGATAATCCTGTTTTTAAGTCTGTTTTCTAGCTTTATTCACCAAGTTTTCAATATCATGCCATTATTCATAGCAATTTGAATATTCATGTAGAACGGAATTTTCAACAACAAAAAAAAAAAAAACGTACGATTTCTAGGCCAAAAATGTGTTGATTTAATTGTTTTTATTACCACTACGGTACTATTTTCACTCAAAGCGCACGGTTCGTAACTTTCTCACCCCACAAGCACCTGGCTCTCGGGTTTATGCAAATTTCATTGTTTATATATCTCCACCTAACAAAAATTACCCTTTTTGGATAAGAAGTCACACTATTTTATTTAAGGGGAAGAAAAAAAAAAAGCACCTTATCGAATTTAATAAAATCGTACGATACACGGGAAGGAGAGTAACAACCCCTTACGATGGGTGAATAACACATTTGCTGAGTGAATATTCAGTTTATGGTGCAATAAGGTTTATTTTTTACTAATCTTTTGGAGTTAACGCCTTACGATAAACATTTTGTGGTGTGTACACACATATCAGAAGGTCCTCTATTTTTGTATTCATTTTGCTACCTATATAAGAAGACGATTATGTCAGTGATTACATTTATATTTTCTTTAATGATTTAAACTTATTTCTGTTAATAAACAATACTATAACAAAACCATCAATAAACATTAATATATTAAATCACATTAATATATTTTTTTAACCATAACAAAAACTAAAAACACAAAACATAATATAATGTCTGAAATTACTTTGGGTAGATACGTCTTCGAAAGAATTAAACAAGTCGGTGTTAACACCATCTTCGGTTTACCAGGTGACTTTAACTTATCTCTATTAGATAAGATCTACGAAGTTGAAGGTTTAAGATGGGCTGCTTCCTTAAATGAATTAAACGCTGCTTACGCCGCTGATGGTTACTCCAGAATCAAAGGTTTAGGTGTTATCATCACCACCTTCGGTGTCGGTGAATTATCTGCCTTAAACGGTATTGCCGGTGCCTACGCTGAACACGTTGGTGTTTTACATATTGTTGGTGTTCCATCCTTAGCCTCCCAAGCCAAGCAATTATTATTACACCACACCTTAGGTAACGGTGACTTCGATGTTTTCCACAGAATGTCTGCTAACATCTCCGAAACCACTGCTATGATCACTGACTTAGCTGCTGCCCCAGCTGAAATTGACAGATGTATCAGAACTGCTTACATTGCTCAAAGACCAGTTTACTTAGGTTTACCAGCTAACTTGGTTGACTTAAACGTCCCAGCTAAGTTATTAGAAACCAAGATTGACTTAGCCTTAAAGGCCAACGATGCTGAAGCTGAAAACGAAGTTGTTGAAACCATCTTAGCTTTAATTGCTGATGCCAAGAACCCAGTTATCTTATCTGATGCTTGTGCTTCCAGACACAACGTCAAGGCTGAAGTCAAACAATTAATTGATGCTACTCAATTCCCAGCCTTCGTTACTCCATTAGGTAAAGGTTCCATTGATGAAAAGCACCCAAGATTCGGTGGTGTTTACGTCGGTACTTTATCTTCTCCAGAAGTTAAGCAATCTGTTGAATCTGCTGATTTAATCTTATCTGTCGGTGCTTTGTTATCTGATTTCAACACTGGTTCTTTCTCTTACTCCTACCAAACCAAGAACATTGTTGAATTCCACTCCGATTACATCAAGATCAAGAATGCTTCTTTCCCAGGTGTTCAAATGAAATTCGTTTTAGAAAAGTTGATTGCTAAGGTTGGTGCTAAGATTGCCAACTACTCCCCAGTCCCAGTTCCAGCTGGTTTACCAAAGAACGCTCCAGTTGCTGACTCTACTCCATTAGCCCAAGAATGGTTATGGAACGAATTAGGTGAATTCTTAGAAGAAGGTGATATTGTTGTTACTGAAACTGGTACCTCCGCTTTCGGTATCAACCAAACCAGATTCCCAACTGATGCTTACGGTATTTCCCAAGTTCTATGGGGTTCCATTGGTTACTCCGTTGGTGCCATGGTTGGTGCTACCTTTGCCGCTGAAGAATTAGACAAGGCCAAGAGAGTTATCTTATTCGTTGGTGATGGTTCTTTACAATTAACTGTCCAAGAAATTGCTTGTTTGATCAGATGGGGTTTGAAGCCATACATCTTCGTTTTAAACAACAACGGTTACACCATCGAAAAGTTAATTCACGGTCCAACTGCTCAATACAACATGATCCAAAGCTGGAAGCACTTAGATATCTTACCAACCTTCGGTGCTACTGACTACGAAGCTATTCCAGTCAAGACTGTTGGTGAATGGAAGAAGTTAACTGCTGATCCAGCCTTCAAGAAGAACTCTACTATCAGATTAATTGAAGTCTTCTTACCAGAAATGGATGCTCCATCTTCTTTAGTTGCTCAAGCTAACTTAACTGCTGCTATCAACGCCAAGCAAGATTAAGAATGCTAAAGAACTTACAAAAAAAAAAAAAGAAGTAAATTAAAATTTAGGTAATTTCTTTTTTTTCTTTTTTACATTTTATACACAACTTAGGATCCTTTTTTTAACTTTTTAATATATATTATAATTATATATAAATTTATATGTTTAACGACATAATGACTCAATGAAAACCACATTATTATATTATTTTATGGTCTGTGTTGCATTTCAACTCCACACCTGTTGAAATCACACTTATTATAAAATTCAACATTTTTATCATCGCAATCCAAGATGACTTTGTAACAATCTTCATATACAGCATTATTTCTTAAGAATTGTATCAACAACTTACCTAAACCTTTTCCTTGGTAATCATCATTCACAGCTATATCTTCTATATGACCAACTTTACCCCCATCATGTATAATTTTTGTTTCTATTAGTAGTGTTCCTATAGCTATGCATTCATCTTTTTCAGAATCTATGATCATAATGGGTTTGTATATGTTCTCATTGGATACCCAATGCTCAATGACTTCAGTAAATGTAGTGTCTGATAACTCACCAACGGTTGTCAAACAAGATAAAGTCTTTTTTATGGAATTTTTATATTTCAAATGGTTCTCTAAGGTTACGTTCTTGAACGAGTAAACACCATTTGATTTGGTGCTCAAACTGTCGGTTATCAATTTGGCAAAAGGAAAAGCAGGTTCCATTAATAAAGTCCGATATTCTTTTGGTGTTTATTTATCTCATTAATAATCCTTTATAAGCTGAAATATAAAGACAAATTACAAAAAAGACCCTAAAAAAAAGAAGATACAAAAATTCGATTATGGATAATATCGAATTGAGATCGGCTTAAATATCACCATGCGAAGAAACGATTTTTTGAAAAAAAACATGAAATGATACGCGAAATGGGTAATGTTTGAATATAACAGTATGGATCTAGTATCAAATTAAAAGAATATATAGGGAGCGTTAACTTTGATCAATTCATCAAGAATAGAATACCTAGAGGAATGTATATCATTGGGGAGTACAAAGCTAATAGTTTATAAGTATCAATGTCAGTTAAAGTAGTAGAAGTTCCAGGGTAATGACCTTGAGTGTAGATAACGTAGCAGCAGTAGGCGGTAGTTGAAGAAGCTAAAACACTATAAATTCTCAAAACAACTCTGATGATTGGTCTCCAAGTTTTCAATCTGAACAAATTTTCTCTTTTAACCAAAACAGTGAAACAGTGTTTTTTCTTTTCATCGTAGAATCTGTTGAAAATAGTGAAAAACCACATGAACATTGGGATTTGAACTACGGTTTCAATGAAAATAAAGACTCTGAACCAAGTTGGTCTTTCAAAAAGTAAGAAATCATTGTAGGTTTTGATGTAGTTGTATATCAGGTCTTTGGTGTACATTCTTTCAATACCCACTAGACCTGATAAATCTATGAATAAAGAAACAAAAAAGTGGATTATAAAGAAAGCATAGTAGAAGTTATCAACAAATTCACTCTTCATGATGGTCTTTTGCTTTAGTTCATTGACTTCATCGATTTCTTCTTGTGTGAACTTATCAGCTGGTAATTTTTTTTCGGTAGTTGCTGGCATTTTAATTGTGGCTTTTGAATAGGATAAATTTCTTTGGTCTTTGGCAAAGAATCTAGATCTTAAAGTTGCTTTGTTCACCAATCTAGTATGCCGTAATCAGTGTTGTTAGAATAATATTAAACAAAAAAAAAGACGGTACAGCTAGGTGATGGTTTTGGAAGGAAAAATTTTCCTCGTGCTGCCCTTTTTAAGACAAAATTCGGTAGCGGTGTAAACCAATTTATTTTATAAACGAGAAAGGTCACGTGTTTGTTTACCAGACAAAAGTTGAAAATCACACAGGTTTGTCAGCTTAACAAAGTTATTTTTCTTTACTATTCCTACAACCACTGTAAAAAACACACATAGAAGTCTACTCAACAATGTTTTTTTTCATTCATAGGAGTACATACCACAAAACGGGTGCATCTCTCACTTAAATCTGATCCATCGGACATAAGAAATTATCATCCGTTGAATTTTCCTTCGGACTTAAAGCTGCCCCTTCTAAACCCGCTATTTCTTTTTTTCCTTTTTTCGCTGTTACCCCTATCGAAAAATAGAAGCTTGCTTTTTTCACCCTTTTCTCCAGATTTAATCTCAAATGAATGATTATCTTGTACCAATCAAAATATCGAAACTATATAACTGTCGTTGATAGTATTTACTTAAGGGGCTAAAAAAAGACACCTGTATACTTCTATATAAATTAGTCATCTATTAACAGAAAATTAACATAGAAAAGCAAATAGTTCATGCTGAATATACTCGTAAACAGTGTTAATCAAGGAAAAGTATTTTTGAACATAACCAAACTGAAGATGTCCACAATATCTAACTCAAAAGAACCGCTCATTCTTTCTATAGATGTAGGAACTACATCTACAAGAACCATGTTATTTTCAAAAACAAGCAATATTATAAACAAAACACAAATTCACTACAGCAAATTTGAAAATTCAGACTCTAAATCTACTAATTTGGAACTATGTGGAGAAACAGACATCAATAACAACATCATAAGCTGTTTAGATATGCTACTCAAAGATTTAGACCATGAGAAATACAAAGTTGTCTCTGTTGGTATAGCAAACATGAGAGAATCTTTGATCACGTGGGACCCGTTAACATTAAAACCGTTAAGTAAATGTATTTTATGGAATGATACTAGGAATAAAGAAACAATAACCCAAATGAGAAAGACTTTAAGCAGCGAAGATTTGATGTATTTCAGAAACAAAACAGGATTTAACAATTTGTCCACATACTTCTCAGCAGGAAAACTTAAATGGTTGTTGGAAAATGACTTGAAATGTTTTGAGAATTCTCAAAAGAGTATCAACGTCGGTACTGTAGATTCTTGGATTTTGTCAAATTTTACCGAAGAAAATGCATTTAAATCCGATATAACTAATGCATGCCGTACCGGAATTTTTAATGGGGTAACATCTAAGAACGATGTGAATCTAATGAATATCTGGAAGATACCTCATCAAATATTTAAACTGAATTTTCCAGAAATAGTATCATCATCTGAATTCTACGGCAACTTTAACATTCCTAATAATCATTCAGATTCAGCCCAGCGTGATCGTATTATGAAATGGTTGCGAAAAGTTCCTATTCAAGGTTGTTTAGGTGATCAATCTGCATCATTAGTTGGCCACTTGAAGTTTAATCCTTCAGAAACCAAAATGACTTATGGTACCGGATGCTTTATTTTGAGCAATACAGGAACTGTCCCCAAATATGACAATAATAGTGAAAACAAGTTGTTGAATACAGTTGCTTATCACTTCCCCTATTTGGATGAAGGAAAAATCACTTATGCATTAGAAGGCACCATTGGACAATGTGGATTTTTGATACAGTGGTTAATGAAGAACATCAATTTAGTAAACGATTTGGATAGTTTGACAAAAGTATTTTACGAGTACAACAAGAAAAAAGACTTGTTCAATGATGACATAGTCTTTGTTCCTGCCTTAACTGGTCTTTATTCTCCATATTGGGATGAAAATAGCAGAGGAACAATATTTGGAATTGATGCCAAAACAGAAAAAAAAGATTTGATCATTGCTTGTATGAAAGGATTGTGCTTACAAGTTGCTGTTATATTAAAAGAAATGTCTGGTTTAGAAATAACAGAAAACATAAAAAACTCAGAAAAAACTTTGATTTCAATCGATGGAGGATTGTCTCAAAACCACGAGTTTTTGAATCTCCAAGCACAATTTCTTGATGGACGTAAATACCAATTGGAAAGAAACCTTAATCACGAAGCCACTAGTTTTGGGGCTGCTATAGCTGCGGCGTTTGGAACCAAAGATGTAAATGATAGAAAAATGTGGAAAGACATTAGTGATTTAAAGGAGCATGTAATTAAAAACAAAGAAAACATTTTGATAAATAATCCCAAATTAGAAGATTATTTGTATGATTGTAATAACAATATTGAATATTTGAATAACCAATATACTAGATGGGACTTGGCGATAAAAAGATCTTCATTGTGGCTATTCGAGGATATGAAAAGTAAGTTGTGATTTTAATTTTTTTTTGTAACATTTTTTTTTTAAATATTTCAAAATATGATTATTTTCCTGATTGGGAAATAAAAAGTCCGAGAAAGTTTTTTTTTCTTTTTTACATTTTTACGTGTTAAAATTTCCTATTTGGGAGAAATTACTCTTCAAAGAAAAACAGCCATTCGTCAACGAAGCAAAAAAAAAGAAATTCTGGGCATTTTCAATCTTCATGGTTGTTGAGTACTTTTTTTCTTAACTTTATTCATATGATATCTAATACATAATTTGAAAATATAGTGTAATTATACAGAAAGATAGACTTCAAAGGAACCAATAACTCATACATAGACATAATAAAAATGGCTCAAGGTAAAAAAGTTGCTCCAGCTCCATCTGCTATCAGAACCAAGAAGGAAACCAAGGCTTCCAACCCATTAGTTAGATCTACCCCAAGATCTTTCGGTATTGGTCAATCCGTTCAACCAAAGAAGAACTTATCCAGATACGTTAAGTGGCCTGAATACGTCCAATTACAAAGACAAAAGAAGATCTTAAACTTAAGATTAAAGGTTCCTCCAACTATCGCTCAATTCCAATACACTTTGGACAAGAACACTGCTGCTGAAACTTTAAAGTTATTCAACAAGTACAAGCCAGAAACCGCTTCTGAAAAGAAGGAAAGATTAACCAAGGAAGCTGCCGCCATTGCTGAAGGTAAGACTGCCAAGGATGTCTCTGAAAAGCCATACGTTGTCAAGTTCGGTTTAAACCACGTTGTTTCCTTAATTGAAAACAAGAAGGCTAAGTTAGTTTTAATTGCCAACGATGTTGACCCAATTGAATTAGTTGTTTTCTTACCAGCTTTATGTAAGAAGATGGGTATTCCATACGCCATCATCAAGGGTAAGGCTAGATTAGGTACATTGGTTAACCAAAAGACTTCTGCCGTTGCCGCTTTAACCGAAGTTAGAGCTGAAGATGAAGCTGAATTAGCTAAGTTAGTTTCTACCATTGATGCTAACTTTGCCAGCAAATACGAAGAAAACAGAAAGCACTGGGGTGGTGGTATCTTAGGTCAAAAATCTACCCACAAGGCCGAAAAGAGAGCTCAAAAGATCAACTTATAAATTTAACTGTTTTTAATTTAAAAGCAATTCAATTTTTCATAAAATAAGTTAGTCTTGACTAACCCTCATCAGCTGTTTTTTTGTGAATAAATTTTGTCGTATTCATCATGCAATAGAGATCAATCTTTAAAGAAGGAGGTTGTTATACAAAGAAATTATAGATTCTTAGGATGAGACTATAAGTTGCTTAGCGTTGAAGAACATAATATTAATTTTTCATTAATTTGTAAAGTTAAATGTTTTATAGTTAAGAATTTATGAGTTGTTGACTGTGCCTATTGATTTGTTGAAGTTTTTTTGTATAATCTACCATTTTAAATTCTTCTTATTTATGAATTATTATAACATGTTTAACTACAATTTTTGCAATCAAAAAATGTTACATTTACTTTAGGAATCAATTAAAAATTATTTTATTTTTTATTGAAGTTATCAAGGAAATAAGAGGTTTTATTCATATAAAGCTGTTGACTTTTTCTCTTGTACTTCACCATTGCCGCTACAATTGCTGTTGTTAGTAGTTGTTTAATCAACAAAAAAAATATGTTAATATTTTAGTATCTTTTGATGCCAAAACATTACATTTTCTTCACTTGTCAAGTCATTTGCATATTAAGTATTCAAACAACTTGTCAAATGGAGTTTTTCCTCTCACTATTTTTTTTACTTATTTTTAAATTTGAAGTCTTTATTCAAGGTTGAATAAGTTAAGTTTAATCGTTAAAAAAATTAGCATTTATAAATATTTTTATATATCAAGAAGAATATGGTAACTTCTTCCATACTTGAATTTTCAAACCATCGTCCAAGTATTCATTGAAAGGTACTAGATGGTATTTGAATATTCTAGGCATGATTTCAAACTTGAATAGCCAATACAAAGTACATGCAAACATCATGTAAACAGCCATGTAGTTATATGGAGGGAATCCGTCCATGTTGTTCATAGAAGAATCATCTTTCATTATAAACGGCATAAAGAGCAGATATAAGGATAAGAGGATCAAGAAAATGTTTCCTGAATCAAATGACTTTATAGGAGCTTCAGGTCTACCTTTTTCTTTGTTCTTCTTTCTGTAAATGTATAAGGCTATTACTACAAAAAACAAGATAACTTGATTATAGTATGATTCCACAGAAACAATGTAGGTATAAGCATTTGAAGAATCTTCTCCAGAACCTTCTGTACCTGATGATGCGGTAATAATTAGCAGTAAAATTGTCATAACACCACCAACAAGCAAAGAGTTGAAAGGAGAGTTTCTATAGTTTTTAGACAAGGTCTTGGAAAAGGGTAAAATACCATTTCTGAAAATTTCTTGGTTCATTCTACCAATACCAAACAAACACACAAATAAGTTCGATAAAGCAGATAGAGCAATAGTCAAAGTAACAAACTTACCACCAAGATTTTCTCCGTAAATTTTCTTGAAGAAGAAATAACCCAGCAATGAACCAGAGTTGGCAATTTCGTCGTAAGATAATACCTTCAATATAGCGAAACATAAAGAAACGTATAGTAAGAAAGTAACAGCTAGAGAGTAAATACCAGCTTTTCTGATTGTAACTTCTGGATTGATAATCTCAGCTGTATTATTGTGAATACTTGACCAACCTGAAAAGCAATATAAAGCTTGAATGAAGGCAGCTGGCAACTGTGAAAATGAGTATAGTGTATTGGTTTCGAATTTGAAGAATGGAGGCCAATACATGTCATCGACCAAATCAGATGATAGTAAATTAGGCACAAACAATACCACCAAAGAAGTTATGATCATTATGGCAATGGTGAACAACTTAAAAATCCCTAATAGATTTTGGATTTGTACACCCTTCTTCATGTAAAGTCCATGGATCAAAGTAGTAACAACAACAGTAAAACCACCAATCAAATTTACAATTCTGTTATCGGCGTTAGGGTAGCCCATAAGAGATAACATATATCTGGCAAAAACAATGGCAGAGGTAGTAATAAAACCGGTCAATACAGAGAAAATCCCAAAGATAACACTAGTCATGTTCTTAGGTTTATCAAAAGATCTCTCAAGGAAATTTTTCGTACCACCATTCTTTGGAATTAAGCAGCCAAACTCCAAGTATAGATATAAACCAAAGATCGCAAAGAAGGTGGCTATAGACCATACTATAAAGTAAATAAAAGGGTTACCACCACAGTTGACAAAAATAGCGGATGAAGAGAAAATACCTGAACCTATGATTCTTGATATGAAAATGATTGTTGTTGAAAATAACCCTAGATGTCTACCTTGAGGAACTTCATGGTTATCATCATCTTCCAAGTGAGATTGATTGCTGTCCCCGGTTATTAATTGAGATATGACTCTTGAAGTTGTTTTATTCATCAGCCTGGTTGAAACTGATCCTTTATTATTGGATTTATTCGAGTTCATGGTATTCAAGTCTGTCTCTGGGGAAGCATCGGTTCGTTGTTCTTCCAAACGACTGTTGATAAGCACGTTGCTTTCATCATCTATGCTTTCAAATTGTTGATCTTTAGCATTTTCAACTTCAACATCTGGAATGTGCTTTGTAATAGAAATAATCTTCGATAAAGGCTTGGAATGTTCTAATTTATCTAAGAAGTCTTCGTTTTGATATATCGCCTGGTTGTTTTGGTCTAGATGTTCTATAGAACCAAAAGAACGGGAAAAAGAGCCATCATCTCCATTGTAGGAAGGAAGAGACATACTTAGAAATCAAACAGGCACGGAACTCAATTGGTTCTACACAACGAACTACTTGTTAATATGAAGATATGTATTTTTTTGAAATTTAAAATTGCTTCTTATTCCCAGAAAGTGTGGTAAAAATTCATACAGCTTACAACTCTTCATTTGGGCCAAAAAAAAGCAAGAAAACTCACTTCTACGGCGTAACTATGGGACTTCTTTTTTTTTAACTCCGAATCGGGAATAAAAACGTGATGTAAGTCACATGACCAGGTTAACACGGAGTTTACATATTAATAATGATTTCTAACGAATATATATCGAGTCTAGCTAGAGTTTAATTGCTTGACAAAAGCTTCCTTGGCTAGTTTTAATAATGTATCTAATTCACCGGAGTCTTCACACATGGAGTAGAAAATAGAGTCCTTGTTTAGCAACAAAGAGTATGGATGATCATATTCTTTCAATAAACCATTGTCTAATACAACAATCTTGTCGTAATCTATAACTGTCTTCAATCTATGGGCAATTGTCATAATAGTACAGTTGCTGAATTCTTCTCTAACTGTTTGTTGGATGATTTGATCAGATTTGTAATCCAAAGAAGCAGTGGCTTCATCCAATAAAATAACCTTTGGTTGTCTTAATAATGTTCTGGCCAAACAGATCAACTGTCTTTGACCTTGGGATATATTACTACCACCCTCAGTAATTGCATTATTCAAATTCAAGAACTTGTTAACGTTGTTATTAGAGGTGTCATCTTCAGAAGAGCTAGATTCTTTAGAAGCTATCTTCTTGTAGTTATTGGACTTTAATGAGCTTAATTCTTCCTTGCTTATCAAGTTAACTCTTCTTAAAGATTCAAAGATTTGCTCATCTGAGAATTCATCATATGGATCTAAGTTAGTCTTTATAGTACCAGTGAACATTTGTGGATCTTGTGGAATAATACCAATAGATTGTCTTAACTTTTTCAAAGGAATGGAAGTAATATCAACACCATCAATCTTAACATAACCGGTTTCTGGTAATAAAAATAAGAATAATGCAGACAACAGGGAAGATTTACCTGCACCTGTTCTACCAACAACGGCAACAGAAGTTTCTGGCTTAACAGTGAATGTAATGTGCTTGATAACCTTTGGTAAGTTTGGTGCATATCTCAATGATAAGTCGTTCAATTCTATAGAACCTTGAGATGGCCAGTTCTTTTCTTCAGGTAATGGAGCTTCTAAGTTCAATGGTTCTTGCTCAATGTCAGTATATTCTTTTAATCTTTCAACAGAGTTCATACACATTTCAACGTTGGAATACATTCTAACTACCCACAAGGCAGATTCTGTGAATGTGATAGCATAAGTCAAGGAAATACCAGCTAAACCTGCATCAATCGAATCAATTTGTAATAAAATAGAGGCACCAGCAAAGAAAGTGACAAATGCACCAATAATATCAATTCTGGCAGCTAACCATCTGTTAGCAACCCATAAGTAGAAGAACGGCTTGTTGTTGGTATCAATCTTTACCAAATTTTCCTTGATAAATCTTCTTTCATCACCATAAGCTCTAATAGTAGAAATACCGACTAAAGTTTCAGAGAAATGTTGCATGATTGGAGATTTAGTAATAGAATCAAATCTCTTCAATTCTCTAGAACCACAAGAGTAAAAGTAACCCAAAGCATAGTACATGGAACCAATAATAACAGCACCAATCAAAAAGACAGGAGTAATCCAAGCAATCAAGATAATAGTTGAGAAACATTGAACCAATGAATTGAAAGATAATTCAACAAATGGTGCTAAATCTTGATCAACAGATTCAATATCCTTGGAGAATCTGTTCATAATTCTACCAATAGGGGTGGTATCAAAGAATCTCAACTTGGCAAACATGACATTATCTAAGATAATATTGAACATCTTTCTAGAAGCATTACAACCAGCAACAAAGGTAGCAATAACTTTGAAGGAAGATATAACAGCAAACAAGGCACCAATACCGAAGTAAATAGAAATATAGTAGATTGTACCGTGACCAGCCATTGCTGAAATAGATTGAACATTAGCAGATAAAGAAGAACCAGGAGTATTAGCAAAGTGAATAGCACTGTTCAATAAAACAGAATCTTGTTTGTTTGGTTTAATGGATAAATCATTGACAACATAACTAACAGCAGCCTTAATAGAATCAGCAGAAGAAGCCCAGTTTCTCATCCACCAAGCTTGTAAAATAGTAATACTATTGGCAACCATGAATACAGAACATAAAGCCAAGACAATTGGGATACCACCAAAGACCTTTATGTACCAAGCATAGACTTCCAACTTAACAACACCATCAGATTTACCTTCAGATTGAACTAATTTACCTTTAGATTTTTTGGATTCATCAGTAACTTCAACAGGTTTTTTGATAGCAGCGTTTTCACCATCTGCGGTTTCTTCGCCATCCTTGTTGTCACCAAGCTTGGATAAATCAATACCATGTTTCTTTTCAGATCCTTCAACATTTAATTCAACTAAGTGATCGGAAGAAGCAGATAAGATGGAGTTTTTCAATAAATCATCATCACCTAACAAACCTTGGTTAAATAAGTCCAAAGGTGAACCTTGACCCTTAACTTTACCATTTTCCATCAAAACACACCAATCGGCTCTCTTTAAAGTCAAGGCAATGTTATGGGAAACCAAAACACAAGTTCTGTTCTTCATCAAGTCACCAGTAATACAATTTTCATAAATCCATAAAGCATTGTGGGAATCAACGGCAGATAAACAATCATCTAATAACAAAGTATTAGCCTTGGAGTATAAAGCTCTAGCTAAAGAGACTCTTTGCTTTTGACCACCAGATAAAGATAAACCCTTTTCACCAATTTCGGTTTGATCACCACCAACTAAGATTTCCAAGTCTCTGGTTAAACCACAAGCATCAATAACAGCATCGTATCTTTCTTTATCAAAAGGTTCGGAAAATAAAATATTGTTTCTAACGGTATCATTTAACAACCAAGCAGATTGGGAACAATAAGCAATAGATCTAGTAAAGTTGGTATTTGGGTCAACCACTAAATCATCTTTGGCATTAATGGAAGGAACGTAAATGGTACCTTTTTGCAAGTTCATTTCACCTAACAAACCCATTAATAAAGAAGTCTTACCAGAACCAGTTTCACCAACAACTAAATTCAATTTACCAATCTTGAAGTCAATGTTCAAGTTTTGTAATTGGAAATCAGCTTCATCTTTTTTGTTCTTATTTTCAGAATTTTCATCAGTCTTTTCATCAGATCCAGACCAAGATAAAACAACATCTTCGAAACCTAATTTGGTATCGCTGACAGTTAGTTGATCGTATTTGGCAGATTCAGGTTCGTTCAAAAACTTTTGAATTCTGTCCAAAGAAACCTTAGCTTGGATAACAAAAGAAGCCATATCAGAAAAGTATTCCAAAGGACCCTTTAGCATTGCAAATAAAGATAAAGCAGTGAAGGCAACAGAAACAGATAATTGGTTACCTTGGTAATAAGTGTAGAAAGCAAAGGCACAAGAACTGATAATGGATGGAGTCAAACACCAAACAAAAGTGGATAAAGCCCAAATGTAACTTCTAACTAGTAATAAGTGCAATTCTTCCTCTCTGATACTCATGATTTCATTAATGAAATTTTCTTCCCATGAAAAGAACTTGATGATTCTGATATTGTTGAAGGTTTCATTTAATTTTTGAATTCTTTTATCAGTAACAGATAAACTCTTATTTTGGTAAACACCAATGTAGTTCATCAACTTGTAATTAATTGGGGATAAGATTAAAATCAAAGTAGCACCGATAACAGAGGCAAAACCAATCAACTTGTACAACAAAGTCATTGCAACAACAGTCATGGTAACAGATTCAACGAAGGCATATAAGTAAGCACAAACTTCAGAAACTTTGAAAGCATCAACAGACATCAAGTTAATGATACCACCAAGAGTGGCGTTTTCTTCAATTTCTTCTTCATCTCCATTTTCAGTTTCTTCTTGTTCGTCATCCTTAACAGCATGTTGCACAGAAATTTTTCTTCTCAAAGCCTTGGCGTAAACTTCAGAAATGATGATGGCTCTGATTCTAACACAAACTCTTCTACCATAGAACAAACATTGACCAGACAAAGCTGCACAGATGATTTTTGCAAGTAACATGAAGATGATGTATAACCAAACAACATTCTTTGGAAGAATAGATGGATCAGAAACGTATTCTAAAATCTTTCTTAACAGAACAGTTGGAACAAAGGTTATACAAGAGTTTAAAAAGGAGAAACAAACTTGAACAACTAAGTACTTAGTAAAGAAAAGAATAACATCTCTGGAGAAATGACTGTAGTCTGAATTTTTCTTCTTGGTAAAGATTTTGAAGTTGGATAAAACATTCAAAGCATGATCTTCTTTGGAAAGAGACCAGATTTCAGAAAATTTGATGAATTTGGTGTGAGATAACCAAATAAATGGGTCCAAAAAGGAGTAGTAAGCAAAAGATAAGACTGAGGTGACAGGTTCAGGAGAAGGAGTCAACAATTTAGATTCTAATCTTTCATCAACATCTTCGTTTTCTTCATCATCAGAATCACCGTCAGCTGCAGTCTTGTGTTCGTAGAACAACACAGGTAAGTTGTTTTTAATTCTAGAAGTTAATGAATTCAATAGTAAAATTGAGTTTAAAATGAATGAAACAAAGAAGAACTTGTTTTCCAAAGGAGAGTATCTTTCAGAATGTATAATAAATGATCTGAAGTTGATAGCACTCAAAGTAAAAGTGAAAATGTAATTGATCAAAGATAAACCCCATAGCTTTTGAACGTTAATGTAGTAGTTGTAGTTGTTGCTATTCTTGAAGCATCTGAAATTAACATTCAAAAACATAGCAGCGTTCAAAATTAAGTTGACAACAAAGGTATTTTTGGAGTAGAAGTAATGGTAGAATACATTTCCAAAGGTCAAAACATTGACAATGAAAACTTCAAGGTATAATCTGAAATAATCAAATTTCGATCTTTCAACAACTACTTGGTAAGAAGCTGTTTCATCATCATTTTGTTTTAAATGGAAAATAGAAAAATGGGATTCCTTTATTTGCTTGACTTCAGAATCGTGTTCAGTAGATCCGTAGTTGTCTTTTACTTCATCATCCATCTTACTCAATAAAGGAACTGTTAATCTATCAGCAGAATCTTCAATGTTCAACAAAGCATTGAACAAGTGTGAATTTTCCTCTATCTTTTTCCATGTCTTTATCTTGTGATTGTAGTAGTAAATACCAATGTGATACAGGATATTAAACACTAAGACGAATATGATAAATTGATGGTTCAAAACATAGTGTCCACGCTCAGTAAAATCATCATAGTACCAAATCGATGATGATAATGTACTGTTAGCTAAGGCTGAATTCAATCCATACTCGTTACCATTCAAAGGTAGAATATTATTCAAGTTGTAGAAATCCAACATTTACTAATAAAATATGCTTTATATTTGACTTTAGGGTTTCCCTGCTAATATTTCCCTATATAGAGGTTATCTTATCTTTGAAAAATCAGTATAAAATAACAAGTGAGAAGAAAACACAAAAACGCCTTTGAACAGTTTACAACATCTAAATGCGGCAAGAGGAAAATATCTCCTTCGTGGAAGACACTGCCCCCACCAAAAAAAAAAAAAAGAAAAAAAAAAGCCCGCTTGGGCAATAATAAAATTAACACATTATTTAAATCGAGGAGGCCCGCAGTTAAAGGACAAAGTACGATACTTCCGTTGAATTGTGTCAAATGACAGTTTTTAACATGCAGGGTTTTTTTATGTATGTAGATAATAATCGGCAATTTCATATCTTGTAATAGTTACATTCTGTTGGAGGGGAGGGGGGTTTACAGAAGAGTGATGAATGATTGTATAACACAAAAAGTAATGATAGATACATCATTTAAAATGAGATATTAGTTAATATAATTGGGTCTTATCTCCTTGAGTGAAAAAAAAAAAAAATGCACCGAACTGTACACAAAAAAAAAAAAAGAGCCATAATAAGACACAGGAAAAATAGATTATTTCTGTTTTTATTCTGCATTTTCTTTATCCCCGTCAATATTTATTCCAGCACATCTTATTTTTTATTATTATATAGATAAGATAAGCATTTATATTATGGTTCCATTTTGGGGGTTTTTATTATATAGATAATATAAGCAGTTATATTGAGGTTCCCTTTTGGGGGTTTTTCCATCTTTTTATTATTATATAGATAAGATAAGCATTTATATTGTGGTTCCATTTTGGGGGTTTTTATTATATAGATAAGATAAGCATTTATATTGTGGTTCCATTCTAGTCTTTTTTCCATCTTTTTATTATTATATAGATAAGGTAATCAGTTATATTAAGGTTCCATCCTGGTCTTTATTATTATTATATAAGTAAGATAACATTTATATTGTGGTTCCATTTTGGGGGTTTTTATTATATAGATAAGATAAGCATTTATATTGTGGTTCCATTCTAGTCTTTTTTCCATCTTTTTATTATTATATAGATAAGGTAATCAGTTATATTAAGGTTCCATCCTGGTCTTTATTATTATTATATAAGTAAGATAATTGCTTATTTCGAGGTTCCATCCTGGTCTTTTTTATCATATATATATAAGATAATCACCTAAACTGAGCTTCCATTCTGGTTTTTTTTATCATACATAGATACGATAATCAGATATTTTGAGGTTCCATTCTGGTCTCTATTACTATATATATATGAGATAATCACCTAAACTGAGATTCCAATTATAGCCTTTTCCCCAATCTTTTCTATCATACATAAATAAGATAATCACTTGTACTGAGCTTCCAACTCTAGTCTTTTTTCTATCTGTCTCAATTCCTCCTCTCTTTTCAACAGTTCTTGTCTCTTCAACAACAATTCATTTTGAATTCTTAACTCAAATTGCTTCAATTTTTCTTCTTCTAATCTTATTTGTTCCTCCTTAGCCAAGTAGGAAGTGTCTTTGTTGTCATCTACGTTATCAGGAATCACGGTTGGTGATTCTTCTATAGATAAGTTTTCATTATTAGTATATTCATGTTTTGATTCATTGTAACTGCCTGATGTGTTACTGAACGACTTTTGATTGGTATTTGGCAAGTGCACTGAACTGTTGCTATTTCCACTCAAAGTTTCTGTTCTATACTTTTCATACAATATTTCATGTGTGTATTCCTTGAAATCATTCAAATGTGAAATGAATAAAACATTTCTTAAAGTAACAAAATCGGACTTAGTGGCATCCTCAATATCAATGATTATGTTTCCTTCAGCGAAGTGCTCATATTTTCTACCTCTGACTTCTTCATTGTTGACTTGATAAATGTCATTAGAACCAATGACTGAAAATGGCAAAAGTCCATTCAAATATTCGTTATATTCATATTCTTCATCGTCTTCATTGTTGTTATTAGAAACAAAGTCATATATTGGGATCTTATGGTACTTGATATCTTCAGTGATCAATCTTTTGTTCAGTTTCAATTCGCTTTCTGTTAAAGTGTCACCTTTGCATAAAATAGGCAAGATATTACATCTTTCACCAATTTTTTTCAAAAATTCAATGTCAAACTCTCTTAAACCATGTCCTGTAGGCTCAATCAAATATAAACATACATGAATTCTAGAATCTTTAAATCTTGGATTTCTTTTCAATCTGTTTTCTTCCAATAAAACATCATCGAAATGAGAAGTAATAAAGTTGTTGATCAACTGAATGTCTGGTTGAGAGTTCAAATTGTTGTTCAAGTTAAGAGTATCTGTTAAGTTCAATTGTATTTTGATTCCATTATCATCTTCCAATTCTACTATTTCGTGTCTTAAAGAAACAGGAATTTCATTTTTGCTGATTTCTTCTAAATCTAAAGTCTCTTCATTGTTATAGAACTTATCTAATTTGCTATAACTTGTACCTCCTTGAACTATGTTTCTTCCACACAAAGAATTAATTAAAGTTGATCTTCCACTTCCTGGTTTTCCTGCTATAAGAATGTTGAATACTATAGATCTCTTGAGTTGCTTTTTCTTTCTGAAATCACTGTTGGCAGCTAATATAGACGACATTATCAAATTTCGTATAAGTTTTCTCTGTTTTTTTTGGGTGTATTAATATAAAATTACTTAATAGTTATATTAATAATTCACAATATTGGTTATTGTATACAAGTAAAAATTTTTGTTTTGCTTGTGTTTTTTCTTAGTAATTTTCGCCTTGATACGGGTTATGTATTTGTTTAGTTAAAACGGGTTGGTATGTGGATCAGGTTTAGAGGGTAGGATATATTTTTAGCGTGGGTACTTCCTAATTAGGAAACTAAAATGTTGCTTGGAGAAAAAGAAGGTTATGTCCGATGGCAAATCCTGCCTGCATAATGCACGTGACTGCTTTTGCCCACCGCTACCAAGTAAAATACAGCAAAAACACACGTGACTGCTTTTGTATACCGCTACCAAGTAAAATAGAACAAAAACACACGTGACTGCTTTTGCCCACCGCTACCAAGTAAAATACAGCAAAAACACACGTGACTGCTTTTGTATACCGCTACCAAGTAAAATAGAACAAAAACACACGTGACTGTCTTTGCCCACCGCTACCACAATCTTTCAAATATTTCGTATCTTTCACCAATCGGATTTAACAGCTGTATTTTTCCCCTCTTCTTAAGTCCTGTCCCCAGCGAGGTAAAATTTTTCTTATTAATAATTCCGTCTCTGTAACGTAAAAAAAGCAGTGAATTATTCAGTCATCTAGTAGTATCCATTTTTTTGGCTGTTTAAATTTAAATATGAATATACATTGCTATACTGTTTGATTAATCATATCAAAAGATAATATAGCATCCAAAGACCAAAAAAATATATAAATATGTCTAATTATATTGTTGACAACTCTTTAGTTGCCGCTAACGATCAATCTTCCATAGCAGAATTCAAAGATACTACAGTTTTACTAATCGACAACTATGACTCATTTACTTGGAACATTTATGAATATATAGTGCAACAGAACGTTAAATCATGCGAAGTTATTAGAAACGATAAAATCACTCTGGAAGAAATTGAAGCTATGAATCCAGATATCATAATCATATCCCCTGGTCCTGGTCACCCAATAACAGACTCAGGTATAAGTTGTGATGTGATCAACTCATTCAAAGGTATTAAGCCTATATTTGGTGTGTGCATGGGTCAAGAATGTATGATTCAACTATTTGGTGGTGATGTTGTTTATGCTGGTGAAATTGTTCATGGTAAGACTTCAACTATCAAACATGATCAATTAGGTTGTTTTAAGAATATCACCCAAGGAATTGCTGTTACTAGATATCATTCCTTGGCAGCAGAAAAATCTACCATTCCTGAATGTTTTGAAATATCTGCATTGACTGAAGAAAGTAAAGTTATCATGGGTGTTAGACATAAAAAATACATCATCGAAGGTGTTCAATTTCATCCTGAAAGTATTTTGACTGAACAAGGTCACTTGATGATAAGAAATATGTTGAGATATAAAGGCCACGGTACTTGGGATTCTTTCTATAAAAATCACCAACTTGATCCTAGAGAGAATACTCCATCTTTGGAGGATATCATGGATAACAAAAACCATAGAGAATCTATTTTAGACAAGATTTTCAAAACAAGACAAGATGATTATGAAAAATTGCAAAAGATTCCTGGTCTTTCTTTTAAAGATCTTGAGTTGAATTACGAGTTAATTGGCTCCAAGAAATATGATAGAATTAACCTATATGATAAGTTACAATCTAGTAATACTGACCCTTACCATGTGTTTGCTGAAATCAAAAGAGCTTCTCCATCCAAGGGTGATATCAATTCTGAATTGAATGTTTTAAAACAGGCTAATGAGTACGCTAAGGGAAATGCCACTGTTATCAGTTGTTTGACCGAACCTAAATGGTTTAAGGGTGACTTACACGATCTTAGATCTATTGCTGATTTCTTAGCTTTAAATTACAGTAAGGAAAGACCATTGCTATTAAGAAAAGACTTTATTTTTTCTGAATATCAAATATTAGAAGCCATTAATGCTGGTGCCGATACTGTTTTGCTTATAGTAAAAATGTTGTCAGATCAACAACTTATTAGATTATACAAATACTGTCAAAAATACAACTTAGAACCATTGGTTGAAGTAGCTAATGTAGAAGAAATAAAGAAAACATTGGAATTGATTCCTGATGTTAAAGTCATTGGTATAAATAATAGAGATCTACACACATTCTCTGTTGATATGAATATTTCCGTTGAAATATCTAATTACCTGAACGAAATCAACCAAAAGCCTTATATAATTGCATTGAGTGGGATTTTGAAACCACAAGATGCTGATGTTTTCAAATTTGAAAACTCTTGTATAAAAGGATTCTTGGTTGGTGAAGGATTAATGAAAACCAGTAATGTTTCTGAGTTCATTTCAAAATTAAAGAAATAAAAATCTATGTGTATATATCAAATCATAAATCTTTTCTAGCTTTGTTGTATTTGCTTGCTACCTTAAACCATATACCCTTAAACTGGTTATCCTTGGTAACTCTGTTTTCAATTTGAAGGTTTTCTAAGGTTACAAACTTAGGCCAATTAACAAATTGCATACCGTTCTTTATGCAATATCTTACACACAACAATATGGTCAAGATAGAAACGGACATTACTGACTTGTTTTTGAAGTTGTTAATGGTACCGTTAAATGGTTTTAAAAAGGTGGTTACCAATACTAAAGCAGAAACGTAAAGAACAGATGGAATTACTTGAACATTGAATGGTCTTCTGTCTTCAAATGGCGATAAAGACGAATCATAATTGTATGGTTTGAAATTACCTAAAACCAAATCATAACCATCTTGTCTTTGACCATCTTTGTAATTATTTTTCAAGTATCTGGTGATAGAGTTCTTTAAATCTTGTAAAGCACCTTTTTTAGTTCTTGTTCCTGTTCTAGTGAAATCAGTCTTTAAAGCACCGGTACCAGAATAAGATAAGGAAACAAAGTCAGCGTTGTCAGCCCATAAGTTTTGGAAATCATACAAAAATTCTTTATCTTCTTTCCAAGTCAATGGGAAGTCTGGTATGTTACCATCGTGAGAAGCTGGTAGATTCAATAAAGAAGTAAGTTGTTTTTGTAATTGCCAACCAGCCAAAACAGATTGAACAACATTGGTTCTGTCTAAACAATCCATACAATTGGATCTAACCACATTTTGTTGTAGTTGATCAACTTTCTTTGATTGAATATCATATTGGAAGTATGTGTTTTCTTTTTGGTGATAATCCAAATCTTGCAATGCCTTCAACAAATTGTTAACGTTGTCCCATCTCATTTTACTACATTCCTTGTGGAAATCAAAGTAGATGTACTTGATGTCGGCACTGAATGTATTTTTTGGCAATTGTTTGATTTTTTCGTACAATTGCTCATAACCTTCCTTAACTGGCAATTCGTAACCTTTGTGATTAACAAGATTAATCAGGTAATTGTCACCATACAAATCAGTTAATTGTTTAAAGTGGTTTATACCCCTATCAAAAGATTTTTCTTCAAAGTTGTTGACATACAATTGTGGTTTGTATTGTAAGTTATTAACTTCACACCATTGAATAGGTACAGATCCTCTGATTTGTAAAAATGACAAGAATTTGTTCTTTTCTGGTAGGTATAAAACTTGTTCAGTTTCATTAAAGTTGGCTACATTACCATCTTCATTGGCACCTCTTCTGAAGTATCTGGTACCAGCGTTTTTGATAGATCTTCTGGTAATCAAAGACAATTGAACTTTTTCATCGTGGAAAGTTGTAAACAACACTTTAACATAACCGTAGATAATTGGAATAACAAAAGAGTGGGATTCAGGATCTTCGATCAAATCTTTGGTTAGGTAATTGTTCCATTGAAACTTTGTATTTAAGTTCTTAATAGAGGTAGAGACTGAGCCTAGTTTATTTAGAGTTTGCTGAGTGTTTGTTAAGTCCAAAGTATTCGAGAAATACAAGGAGCTGTTTAGTAAGTTTTCTTTGAAAATCTTCAAATAAGTGTTTTCTTCATCTGTGATATTCTCATTGATGCTATAATCAAGAGGAACAATTTCGTAATCGATAATTTTGTTCACTTGATGGTAAGTGTTTGAATCGAATTGATCTTTCAAGGATCCAACCTTCAATGAGTGCTTACCAAAGACCAAGTACTTGTTCAGCTTTAGCTTAATCACACCCAGAAATACAGAGACATCTAGTGTCTTCTTAGCAATTTGAAGGAACTTCCCATTCAAAGGTAGAACTGTGAAATCATTAGACTTGTGATACTTTTCACTAGAAAATGATAATATCTTGTGTGTTTTCGAATCAACTATGTTAATAGTGTTATCTTCTAAAAATTGAACCTTCAAAAGACCATCAGATTCAATAAGATCTAAAGATTGTGCACCTGACATTTTGTTAGTTATAGTGGTTTCTACTAGGTGATTAGGGAGTGTTGTATCTATAAGAGATTAAATGAAGGGTGGTAAAAAAAAAATAATTGAACGCGTATTTCCCTAAACAGACAGAATGTACGGAATAGGAAAAGATTATAGGCGCTTAAGGGGGTAGAGACGTTAGAAAAAAGGGTTTTCCAAATAGGTAATAATTATAACTTTTCGGAAAACTTTGTGTTAAAGCTTGTGCGGGAAGCAGAATCCGCAGTGGGGAATGTCACCAATACATTGATTTCAGTGCGCGGCAGAACACTACGAATAGAGGGGTGTCATTATGAAGCAGGATATCAATCACAAATGGAATCGTGTACCGAATACAAATTCACCAGTATATTGGGGGAGGGGGTTTCACACGCACAAAGTCATACTCCCCCCTTTATCCCTCCTCGTCAGCAGTCATATTATTACGGTCTTACCGTTTAGCACAGCCTGGTAGCGGCAGGCTCTCAAATATGCACCGTGTTTTCTTTTTCCTCATTAGACAGGGGGTATTTTTTGGTGCACGGTTTTTTGTCTTTGACTCTGTCTAATTCGTTCTATGATACCATTCATCGTTTAATTAATATTGCTGTATATCGAACAGCTTCGCTCCAGAAAATCCAAATAGTATAATTAAAATAACCAAATGCCTTCTTTATCCAGGAGTATATCTGGAAATTCCTCTAGCAGCAACGACGAGCCTGAAACTTTGAGGGTTGCTATTCTTGGGACAGGAGAGGTTGGTAAGACTTCATTTGTCAATAGACTTACAATGAAGTTTATTCCAGAATCTCATTATCCCACATTGAAAGTAACCAATTGGTTGTTTCAATTTGAACCAGTAAATGATTTAACAAGGCTAATATTGGATGAACATAAACACGAAAGAATGCTGTATTATACGCAGAATGATTCCAAGAGTAATTCATATAATATAAAGAAGTGTATTTATCAAACACCTGATCTATCGAATCATCTGATACTTTCTAATAGGTTATTTGAAAAGGAATTAAGCAGGTTTGCTAAATTTCAAAAGAAGTACCTAAAAAATAATAGTACAGTTGATAAAACTATTCTGATGAAAACGGAAAATCCATACTACTCATATAATACAACCTTTACCGGCTTGTTTGACAATCATTCATTGAAGACAACCCCAGAAAATATAGTTGGAAGCAATAGTAGTTCTTTGGTGCAGAAGACACCACTATCATCGATTTCATCTTCATCTTCCATGTCTTCATTAAACAATTTAAGTTTATCTAGAGAAGAGTATTTAAAACAAAGACAACTATCAAACAATTACCTGGATTCAGAAGACGAAGATTCAATACCAATTTATGAAGCTTCTCACAATTTTTCAGTGACCAAGGAAAACACCTTGCTGAAGTATAAACCTATATTACCAAAAATGTACCAACCTCCGTACATTACGAATATTTTGATTGATATCATAGACACACCTGCATTTAATCTTCAAAGCATGATTCCGTTTTTAGAGGCGAGTTTGTTTAGAGACAACTTGGGAGTTCCTTATCTACAGCAAGAAAATAATAGAAGATCATTTAATGATACCATAGGAACAATGCTTACCTTTTCAGGTTCTTCAGAGTTGAATGGAAAAATAGATGCTTATGTATTGGTGTATAGTTGCTACCCATCCATAAACGAACCACCTACATACTTTAACAGCAATGAAATGTACGACTTTGATAGTGATGATGAGGTATTCAGCACCGATGATATAAAAAGAAAGAGTAGGAAAAAGAAAGAAAAAAATAGAATGTTTTACAACAGTGATGATTCAATTCAAACAGAGGAGCACCTATTGCAGGATATTATCACTATGAAGGAAATGCTGTGTGATGCTTGGAAGAACTATAAAACTTACATTGAGCAATGGGAAAAGGGAGCAGAAGGTGACATTTATTCGTTGATGTATAACTTGAGAAAAAAATGGGAAAGCACAAGTAAGACCAAAAAGACTAATGCTGCTATAGATGAAGACATGCCGCCTATCATCATAGTAGCGACTCATACCGTGGATGAACTAGCCTCGCCTATTTTACTAGAAGAAGGGAAGAAACTAGCCACTGAATGGGGGTGCTCATTCATAGCATGTGACAATTACGTTGATTACCAATGTGAAGAGGCTTTGGGGGTTATAGTGGCTGAGAGTGTATACTATAAAACCTCTAAGGCTCTATGAGATCGGGGTTAGTGGGTGATGACTGTGTCACGTGCTGATAGCGTCACGTGATATAGATTATACTGTTTTATCTCCGCTCGGTCTAGGCTCAAAATTTCACGTTAAAAAATTTGTATGGGCAAAAAAAAAAATGTACAACACTCTTTTACACACGTTAAACAGGAGTAAATATGGAAAAAAATAGTAAATAAAGTTCAATCAGGTTTTTTAAAAGTTTGCAATGTTTCACACGTTTTAATGATCTTCTAGAATGATCTATATGATGGATACGTCCCAAAGCAGAACATTTCCCTTATTCGCCACCCAAATTAACATATATAACATTTTATTACCATGAATAGCTCATTCAACAATGATGCTAATGTGAACACTGAAAAAGATGGATTCAATCTTAAACACGGTACCTTTATTTCGACTTTAGATATTATCAATAACAAAAATCAAAATCTTTCACCTAGTAAAAATTCACAAAACTCAGTGAAAACGTCTACAAGAGTGATTGAAAACTTGCATAATCAAATTGATAACTTAAACAACACAAATTTGGGTTTAACAACGCAGAACCAAGAATTATTAAAACAGATCAATTTATTGAATGAGCAGATATCAAAGTTGAATAGAGTGAATGACATGAATAGAAACGAAATCAATAGTAAAGATTTAAAGATCAAACAGTTAGATAAACAAATTAATCAATACAAATTTGAATTGGACAAGAATGAAAAAGAATATGAATTTCTGAGAAATGAATTCTTTAGCAATACTCAAATATATCAGGATGAAAACACGAATTTGAAGAATGAAATATACGAAATTAAACAAAGTTTCAAAAATTTGGTGAAAAATGATAGAATTGAAGAATTACTAAAAGATTACGAAAAGAGATTTAATTCAATGGAGTTGTCTCTTAAGGATAGCAAATACAAATTAATAAATGAAATGACAGACTTAAAGATGGAGAATTCAATAAATATAGAAAGTCTACAAGAGATTTATGAGAATGCAAATACATTGCTAAGCGAATTTGAAACACATAATGAAGAAAAAAGAGAGTATCTCAAATCAAAAATCCCATTGCAAGAGAAAGAAATCAAAAACCTTACAGATAAACAAAATTACATAAATGAAACACTGAATAAGTTGGAGTCAAACAACAATCGACCTTTTGAAAGCAGACGTAGACAAAACAGAAAGTCAATATACGATTACAACAGCACATCTCCATACATGAAGAGAAACAGTAAGTTTTATGGAACAAACATGGAGAGCACGAAGTTAAGTCCGAATCCAAATAATTATGGAAAGTATACAAGTTTGCAGGAAAAAAGAAAGTCTTTCTTTGGACAAGAACAGCAGGATCAAAGCATTGGTCTGGGCTTAAAGAAACATGACAACGTCTTGCCTGGATTGACTACCCCTCAAAGAAAACAAAGCAGTGGTCTGCCTGGCTTGAAAAGAAGTGGTTCAGTGCGTAGATGATTTATATAGCATTCACTTAATTCCTTTTTTACCCCCCTTGGTGAAACGACCATTTTCTTTTCCAATTTCGTAAGTAATGCATGTTTTTTTATCTCCGAATTTTTGGATTTGTTTTGGTAGCGTTTCAAAGTTTTCAAATGGTTATGTCATATAAATACCAAGAAACACCACACACAAATGGGTTATAATATGAACTGGGAAGAACCAGCTTAGCAAAGTAGAAGAAACCATTTGCTCATCATTAACTTTCTAATCTTGAGTTTTTTTCTTTTTCTATTTGTTTTTGCGTGTTTAGACGTATTGTTGACAATGTTGTGTATTATCACGTTTTAAATAATTCGGACATAAGCAATAAGGTTACCTTCTTTTTTATACCAAGTGCCTTGGAAGCTCACTACTTCCTTCTTACTGAAGTAATTAAGCTTAACGGTACCATCAACCAGATGTTCTAACAATATGAATGCTAAGATTATTAGACAAACTAACACTAAAATAACAGCAATTCTTCAGAAGCAAGACAGCTTAAAGCTTGAAGTTACCTCTGAGAAAGGTGATGTTTACGAGTATGATTATTTACGTCAACGCAGCAGCAAGTTTTCTGAACAAACCACAACCTCAAAGATTTTACAGGTTGGTTATACATCAGATATCAAGTATATACTAAGTTCTGATCATTCTTTGAAATTCTACAACTTTGAAGAAGAAATATTTGAGATGCCCATCAATACACTTAATTTCAGCAATATCATTGTTTTTCCACAATCATACGATTTGTTAGTGATATGTGTGTCTACTACTGACCCTGATAAATTTGATGTTTACAAAATAAGCAACATCTTAACTTCTGAAAAGAAAAATGTAGCTATGATAAGATTGCTAAGATTACAAGGATTTACTGAACAAAAGTTGCACACTGGAAATATTATGAACTTTGAGTGTGTGAAAAACATCTTGTTTGTGGGTTATGAAGATGGTTCACTAATCAGATATCTTTTTAACAATGAGTTTAACGACATCTTAGAGATGAATGTGGTTTTTGATTTTGAAAGATTTGGCAATGAAACCCATGAAGATAGAGACCATCCAGTCCTGAAGATAGAGTATTGCATTGAACAAAATGCTGTATTTTTCACACATGCAAAGGTGGCTGAAATTTATTACTATAGATTAGATGATTTTACAATTGAAAAAGTTTTACTACCTGAAAACATAAGTATTAACCATATTGTCAGTATCAATGATTCTGTGTACTTTTCATGTTGGGAGAATAATTTTATATACAAATTAGACTCCCAAAAGAATATCACTGTATTTTATTCAATCAGTATAAAACCCAACATTCAATTGGTTGATATAGACCCAGTTGCAGATACTTCAGAGTTACATCCATATAAAGATTTAGATAGAACACTGAGCAAAGTTAGTTGCATGTACAAGGTTAGCAAAGACGACATACAGCATCAGTATTTGGGCTTAGAAAGCAAAGTTTTAATGAAGAGATTTAGTAAAGTAATTCAAAATGATTACTTGTACATAGGCTTAGAATCAGGTAATTTGATAGAGCTATCGTTTTGAAAGCAAGCTGCTCTTCTTATAATGCAACAACAACAAGATTAACCATGTAAATATTCATTCAAACACAAGGAAACACTTAATAGAAAGCTTAAACAAGAGCGAATCACCAACTTTTTCTTAATAACGACGTATATATTAATGTAACTTCTATATTCTTATTCACTTTCATAGTCTTAAGATATTATAATATATGTTATCGGACTTAACACATTTTCGGGGTTATCATCAAGCTTGTTTATAAGCATATTTCCTGAGGGATTGTTTTTAAAACCATAGTATTTAAGACATTAAACCAACACGAACACCACGAATATTTACTACCAAACCAGCTTAATATACACATTAGATGAATACTTTTGATGTTAATAGACTCTCTACTGTGGTATACACCGGTAAATGTGATATATTGTATACATCTTTTAAAAACACACAAGATATAAACAAATCATTTTTGAATGTTGACAAGAATGCTTTGAACATGTACATAGCCTTGTATTCATATACTGTTTCAACGAATACTAAAGAAGAACAAAAAGATACGGAAAATGAACTTTTGAGTGAAGACAAAAATGATATAGAGATAATAACAGCAAGTATAAAAAATAAAAGAAAGCTTCTTATAGGACACTACAAAGATATCTACATAACGATATTAATAACGGAAATGATTAAGTATTATGAACTAGAGGTGTTGAAAAAAGGCATAAAGAGAATATTAGTATGCATGGAATTTTATCAACTGATGAATAAAGATTATGATTTGAAATTGCTGGTAGAAAGTGTTTTGAAAGAAGTAAACATTTATAAGTACTTCTACAAATTTGATTATATCAATAAACAAGTAGGTGAAAAGGATACGAAAGTATTAATTTACGATTGTTTCAATAGAGAAACAGTCTATAACAATTTGAATGAAAAATTGCAAATGATGGTTTTAAACTGGATAGATTACAAAGATTTAAATAAACTAAAAGGCACTTTATTAGAGTCTCTTCAGATGGAATTTTACAAAAATATGGAAACACAACAAGAAACGGATGACAATATTCTTAACAAGACCTACTACAACTTGAAGATACCAATACAATATACATACGAAGTAATCAATGAGATTATAGGTCTGAACAAAGAAAACGTAAGTAGTTTGATGGTCCAGAATGAGGAAACTAATGAAAACATAAAAATCAAAAACACAGATTTTTTCAACAAGGTTCTCAGGATCAATGACGAAAATTTTGTGATATGGACTAGTGAGGGATATGTGAGCTTTATGCAAGCTGAAGATATAGAAATGTGTATAATGAAGGAGTATGATGACATGATTTTGGATAGAATTAAGGAATACGAAGACATTAAAAAAAGAACCAAAGATGTCGACTTTCATTATATAGTCAAAAAAGTTGACGAAGAAGACATTATCTATACCAATTTCAATGTTGATGAAAATTATAAAGAGGATGCAAAGTGGTCTTTATGGTTAACAAAGGCTACAAAAGGCATAAAAAACTTGAGTACATCCGAGTATAAGAAATTGTTTAACCATCTATTAACAATATCAATAAAGGAATGCGACTACGAAGTAAAGGAAAGAATGATTAAATTGAAAGATTATGATTTAGTAATATATTTGAATGTCATAAATCAAAAATTTGTTATGTTAGTTAAAGACAAGGATGAGGTGAAAGACTACTTGAGTAAAGATGTTCAGGAATTTTTCAAAAAACTTTGATTGTTGTAGATTGCTATACCATAGAAAGTTTATCACTTTCTACATCTTCGTCTTTTCTCAATCTTTCAATGTTATTTGAGAGTTTCAACACTAAGAATTCTTTCAAACTTGACTGGTCCTCTTGCAAAAATGGGATCCATCTTTGACTAAACTGTTCATAGCAAAGAATTATATTTTCAATATAGATCAAACTCAAAATACTAATCAAAAAGATTATGAAGTTCATTGAATATACAACAAATGATATAAAAATACACACTATTAAAAAATTAGTCAAATTTATTATCAAATTGATCTTATTCATGTTTTTAAAATAGTAGAATATGATTATTAAGTTTAATAATTGCTTAGGTAAGTTCAATAAGATGAATTGCCAATTGTGAATATTGTACCAGGTGAATAAACACAACTTTAAGAATTTGGAATCTATGTTTTTATTCAAATTAACTTCATTGATTCTGGAAATAGAGTTAATGCCATATTTGAGCATGTATATGTTCTTGGCGAAGGAATTCAGGAGTATTAGCAAGAAGTTGTTTAGTTTCATTATTCTTATGGCCAGGTACATTTTGTAAATTATTATGATGAAATTGGTGATTATTATGGAAATATACAGCCATTTAATTATTATAAACTTCACAAAATGCTTAACATACTTGTAATTTTCAAATTTATTATACTTGATGAAATTATATAATATAAGAATGTCCGACAAGATTGTAATAACATTGATTATGTTTGGTATAATGAATGAAACGGTATAGTTTATGATTAGGCAAAGTTTTTTATTCATGTTTGGTTTAGGTATATAATGATAACATTTGCAGCATTAAAAACTTGATAAAAAAAAAAGAGCTCTAAGCCCATATATACATAGTCCCTCTTGGTTGTTCATTGTAAAACACAGCTTTTATAGTTGATTAAACTCGTTTCAGAAAGGTTTAAGAATTGCTTGATAAAATGTGTTATATCCGATGCTTTCAAAAAAAGCACAGATCACGTGAAAATTTTTGTAATTTCTGTCGGAGTTAACAAAAGCAAAAGTCACGTGCTTACAAGCCAGTCACATGACTAAAAGCACGCTCGGTTTTAATCATAAGGTTCATTAACAGCCAAAGTAGTTTAAAACGAATAAATACAACTCTTAAGTAGAGCTTCTTACTAAATCATAAATTTCCCATTCATCAACCTCAACATCTCCAACCCATCTGTCACTCAAAACTTGTATATCATTCTCATAAGCATACCATTTAGATAGTACACCAGCGTTAAAGTTTGTGTCTATGTTTATATCCAACTTTTGACTACTTAGTTTCAAGTTTTTCATCGATGGATAAGACTTCATTTTGATATTACTCATACTAATCTTTGGTTTGTGATAATTGTTTTTAGCTTTTCCATAGTTATTCAAATTACTGTTGACTGGTGAGCCGTAATTATTACTTTGGAAGGAATCAAAATCAGGCAAGTAATCCATGGTTTTATCACCTCCCAACCATCTCTTCTCTTTTCCGTCATACCTCATCATTCCTGATACGTAGCCATCTTTGATTTTGTTCATGTACAAAGAAGGATCATATACTTTCATTTTTGTATAGTATTTATTGTTGTTGCTGTATCTCTCCTCAAAGTTTTTCAAATGCAACTCTTTATGCATATTCTGTTTTTGTATGGGCTTAAGCTTAACTCTCATGTACTTTTTATTATCGTATTGTAAATTGTACTGTCTTTGCAGATCTTCGTAGCTAAACAGTTCTTTAGGAACAGACCAATAATCCACCGGAGTCTGTTGGTTGTTAGGTTTATAGTTCATTAATAACTTGTGATTATTATTGGCGTTCATATCAAAATCTTCGTAAAAAGTTTCATCATATTCTTCCTCTGACTCCTCATCCAAGTAATCTCCTTGAATATTGTAGATCCCAGAAGGCTCTTCGTTGAGGGGTCTGTATTCATCATCGCTTATTCTGTGTCTTGGTGACTGGTCATTAACTAGATGTCTAGGAGAAGAATCGTATTGAAGATTTGATTGTGTTGAATAATATGATGGTTTTTTTCTTAGTTTTTGTTCATACAAAGAATTACTTGAAACCCTTGGTCTTAAGTACATAGATTGCTTTCTTTGAATCTTGTTGTCATCATTCATTGAGTTTATACGAAGATTACCCATCGACTTGTACCTAGGAAAATTCATTTCTTTTCTAGGGGCTGGAGGTTGGAAGTCTTGATATTCTTTATGTTTTCCGTTATTTTGTGTACTTTTCTTGTTATTAAGAGTAGGCCTTAGATTCAGCATTGATTTGGCATTATTCAGCTTTGATGATTGCCTTTCATTAGGCTGTACAAAGTCGTGTATGTTAGAATGTATACTGCTTGATCTCGATAGCATGAAGTTGTTGCTTGTATTATGCTTTTTTGGTGATAAATTTTTGAAATTTCTCAATGAAGCTGATCTGGATATTCTCAACTTCATCTGTTCCTTTTCCAATAACAACTTTCTTTGTTCTAGCTCAAGCATTTTTTCTTTTTCTCTCAGATATTCCATGTGATCATTGTCATTTATCCCATTATACTCATAAACTTCATCGTTTTCAAAACCTTCATCATCTTCACCATAATAATTGTTATCATCAACAAAATTTATTTGTTGTGGCTGCAGATTCTTATGATTTATCATCACATCATCAAAGTCATTTTTTCCACTTTGAATGGTTTCTGAGAACTGTCTTAGTTTTTTTAATTTTAAATCCTGCCTGGAGTCGTTGCTATCCACTGCTGTTGTAGCTGTATTAGGGGTAAAAATGTTTTTGTTGAAATTCTTGTTGTTTGAATTATGGATTATAGTTGTTGTATCCTGCTCATATTCATCAATATCGTTGTGGTTCAACGAGCTTCTTGTAGAATCTATCGATATAGAATTCGTGAATTTAATTGGTGATATCGTAGGCAGCCTAGACACATACTTATTATTGTTTGTTGTCGTAGATTCTCCTAATATATGCGTGCCATTGATATTATCTGGCAATACCTTTCCAATAACCATTATGCTATACAGAGGTATGCTGTTTGTTTTCTTTGGATCATTCATTACTTTATGCTTATTTTCAAATATTTTAAAACTTTTAAAAAACAGCAATAGTAAACAAATAAGCTTACACGTTTTTTTTCAAACTAGAGCATATATAAAATTTTCACCGACGAAAATGAAGGAAGCGTGCTTATGTCCGATAATCAATAAATTTCATTAAAACTCAACAAACTTCGTGTAGTTTAGGAGGACCAAGAGATGAGTATCAAAGCTTCTGGAGTGTATTCTATTGAGAAATGGAAAGAATTTATTGAATCTAATAACTGTGATAATGCTATAGATACCTGTTTGAAAACGATTTGCTATAACTACTATAACAACAACGTTATTATAGATTTGTTGCTTCAAAAGTATAAAGACAACAAGGATACCACAAATAGAATACTATTGTATATCATCAACAATATTCCTTGCTATAATCTAAACAAATATATTAAGCTGTACAATAAGACCAATGACACCAAAATAAAAGCAAATAAGCAGTTGACAGCACTTATAACTTCCTTGTGGGCTTATGAATCTTTTATAAACAAAAAGAACTACAACACTTTTGAAAATGCTAGATTAAAGCTTATTAGAACGAAGAGTTTAAATAAGTGGTTGGAATATTTTGGTTATCTTTTAGAAAATAAAGTACATATTGACCATCTTTACATAATTAATACTTTTGAAAGGTTTTTACAGATTACTCCTTCTTATTTGAAGGTTTGGTTGCTGTACATAGAGTTTATAAAAGACATCAAGAAGGAAAACACCAAAGATGTGTTTATTTATTATCATAGATTGAACTCTATTAAGACTATCAATATCATTTATAAGACCATGGATCCTAATTTGAAAATTTACATTAAAACGTTCTATTTGAACGAGATTAAACAGTGGTACAACAAGTTAATGGAGGACGATGGTCTTTGTAAGGATGCTGATGTTGTTTCAAATGTATTTAAATTAATCAGAAACCTAAGAGACAATAATGATTCATTGGATACAAGAGATGAAAACAGGTTATTAGTTATTTACTTAACAATTCTACAAAAACATTTGTCAATCAAATATAAAGCGAGATTCATTGATATAGTTAGTGTACTTTTGGATGATTTTGGGTTTTCGAGTGAGCATGATAAAAGCATAAAAACATATCTAGTTTCCAAAAACTTGAATAATCATTTTGCTAAGGTGAACGATACACCAATTAATCAAGAAATACTTGGAACATTTTCAAAATTTATTTTCAAGGCTTTAATATTTGGTAAATCAGTTGATCATGGAAAAAATCAATTCAATTCATCTCTGAAACACTTCATTTGTTACCAAACGCCAAAATCAAACAATAATCAAATTATTACATACAATAATATTATCAAAATAACTAAAAAATACGGAACGATTGATGATTACAAACAGATAATTATACATTTGAAAAAACACAAAGCTAAACAAAATAAACCCAAGACTAGAAGAGTTATTAAACAAAAACATAGAAAATAGATCTGTTAATTTATATATATATATATAAATGATTTATCCTACTAAAACTAGATTATATCTTTCCAATCTATCTTTGATTGTAGTCTTTTCAATGCTTAATTTGTTGCATCCAAACACTTCAACAATTTCTACATTTGGTAACTTTGAAATAATCTTAGTTAGTAATTCATCATCTAAACAATACACAAACGACAAGTTCAATCTTTTGATCTTATGATTATTCTCTAGTTTATCAACATTATCAAAATTCAAACTCATACAACAACTCAAATCCAGCCATTCTAAAGATCCCAGCTTGAATATGTTTGGTAATATGTCATCTTGCAATTCCAAACATCCCCTCAAACTTAAGTACTTTATGTTTTCAAGTTGCTTTGTACCAAACAAGTCTGCCAAGGAATCGTTATCAACTTGATCCAAATCAGCAATAGACAAGTATTCCAGAGAGCCAAATTTGTTGTTAATTTCATCATCGTTTAAGATAGAAGAAAAAAATTCATTGCTGATACCTGTGCAACCATCTAGACTCAACTTTTTCAAAACTGTTCCATTTTTCAAAATTTGTTTGACTATTTGTATACAGCTGTTATCATCAAATACAGTTTCATTAAATGGATTGTTGATAATCAGGTTTTCAATGTTTTTGGCATTTTGTTTACCTATGCAAGTGTAATCAGTTATAGTGTGTAGCTTGTCAATCCATAACTCGGTAAGATTACTACAACACTCATCTAATTTAATTAAACAGTCGTTGTCAAATCTATGAGTATTTCCAACCCTTAGAGATTTCAATGAAGGCCCACAAATTTCAAAAAACTTCAACCAGCTATCTTTACGTATCAAAAAGGAACCATCTAGCCATATCTTTTCAATTCTAGTTCCAAAGTTGTCTATAATAAACTCAAATGTTTTACTATCCAATTGCCCACATCTATGAAGCTCAATACTTCTTAAATCATCCATTCTTGTGAAAATGTTTATGTAGTCAGATTTGGTCAAATCAGAACAATCACCAAATTTTAATTCCTTTAAATTTGGTCTAGTATCTGGGTCATTACCTTGATCAAAAAACATTTCCAAGTTCTTGGAATTTAAAGATCTATTCTTACACAGAACATCAGCAATCTTTTGCAAGTTATAAGGAGATATTTTCTTGATTATCTCTTGATTGTGAAAAATAATCGAGCTGTTACTCTTCAAGTTGTTTATAATTATTTCTTGTAAAGTCGAAACATTGTCTAAATTTTTCAAATCTAGTGTATCACTAGCAATTTTGAATCTCTTAAATCTTCTTCTGGCTATACTTCTATCAACAACTGTCTCTTTTTTCAACTTTTTTGGTGAGTTAATAGATGTATTCAATAAGCAATCTTCATCTATTTCCTCTTCATCAGAATCAGCATCGTCAACATCGACTCTTTTCCTCTTGTCTATCTCAATAGGAGCAAACTCCACTACTTTTTTCAAATCATCTTCTTTAAGATCCTCCACTCCAGTGGCATCTTCAAGATTCTTTGTTGATTTGTACATGTCATATTTGTCCCTGATAGCATTGGCATCAATTCCCTCAGCCTTTAAAAAGGTGGTTAAAGCAGAGGTTGGTCCTCTGATTGCCTCGTCTTCACCTGTTGGCTCGGACGTATGCTGTGTTTTTCTCTTTCTTCTGGTAGGCACAAACATTTCCTGCTATTATCTAGATATCAAAACTTGATCTTTGGGGACTCTTCATCATACATATTCAAAAGAAACTGTCAAAGCACATAGCCTAACAGATCATCTGTCTATAGATTTAAAATCAGGGAAAAAAACTTATAGTAGAGTCAATTACGCCATAATACCAATTTTTCACGTTTTATAAATGGTGTTTTCATAGCTCACGTGACATACATATTTTAAATACGTAAATAATCTCAATTCTGTTTAGTATCTCTACACTTCCTCAACCATTGCTCTCTCTCCTCCTTTAGGCTTGTAGAGCCTTTGTAGGAAGAATCTTTCATACAGATGTATTTGCTTATTGGTAAGTTAACCAGCCAATCAGTTAGTCCTAGTCTTCTCAAGTACTGGCACAATATGAAGTAAGTCGAACCTAAGAACATCCCTAGCACCACACCTACAAACACTTGTTTGGCAGAATGATAACCTAGTGTTACACGAGATACCGGAGTTAAAACGGTACTTATAGTTAGCAGCAAAATACCGCCTCTCTTGGTAAGTTTACTGTCAAATTTCCAGAAATATAAAATTCTTAAGATCAAATATCCAAAAAAAAAGCCCATGAATTGGGAGTGAGCTGAAGGCATACCATATCCAGATCTTTGGCTATCCTTTTGGAAGTCAATTTTGTTCAAAATTCCACCTTTGGCTAGTTCATTTTCTCTTATGCATGACTCCAAGTATTTTTCTTTTTTGAAAACATCTTGCTTCAAGATTTCGTAGTAATCCTCAAACATCTTTGTAGGTCTTTTTTCCTTGATTAATTTTTTCACTATGATGTTCATAATATCATTGAGAACATGTCCTAAAGCCAATATACAAGCTTCTAGCTCCCTTGTGCTGACAAACCATGAAAATATGAAAACCATTATAAAGATGGGCAATAAAGTAAAAAACACCAAGATGAACGATGTTATTGATTTGTTGTCGTACAAAACATAAGTTTCATCAAATGGTTGTAAGTTCCCATAAGTTGCTACCATTTTTGAAGGTCCTAAGTTGTTTTTTGGGGAGATCCCTACAAGCTTACCTATCTCAATATTAGACTGAAATTGTTCAATATCGTACTGCTTCTAAACAACTAAGGAAAAAATGAGAACCCATGGTATAGGCGGGAGCGATTTGTATGGTATTAATCGGAAATAAGGAAAAAGCTAATTCAAGTTCGATCTATATATATTAGTGTTGAGCAACCTACAATGACAGTTGCTTTTGTTGCTGACCTAGAGCCCATTTGGTTGAAGTTATAGTACTTTCACTACAAGTGGATGCATTATGCTGTATGTATTGTATGAATTGGGATACCCATGGACTGGCAAACAAAGATTTGAATACACCAGATGGATACATCATACCAATGTCACCAATCATACCCAAAGCAGTTCTTAAAACATATTCTTTATCTTCCTTGTAGTATACTCTTTCAATGTAAATATTCTGAATCAACTCAAATATACTTTCTATGAAATCACCAATCAACATTGGAGCGTCTATAAAACCAGATATGATACCAGCGTAACAATCCAAAATGGCAGCATTGATGTTCAAGTAGTATTTGAATGAATCGTAATTGTTAGTGCCCAATTCTTCTTGTTCATTCTTTTCTCTTAAACTTTCAACAAATTTACTATTACATAAACCTACAATATCACTGACATATGGATAGAAACCTTCACCAAAGGCAGTAGCAATTTCACCCAAGGTTGAAATAACTTGTAGAATGGTTTCGTTGGTAGCGTTTTCAGCTTGTATGACTGCACCTATCAATGGAATCATTGAGGTTGAGAATGCATTGGCTGATGATCCTAATTCTAGGCAAATATCACCAATCAATCCAACACTGGCTTTGCATGCTTGTGTATCTGGTCTCTTCAAAGTGGCTGCCAATATTGGAGCTAGAGTATCTAAGTATGGTAGGAAATCTTCACTCATACAGTTCATAACTGCAGACATACAATAGAACACATCTTCTTCAATATAACTATCTTCACCCTGTTCTAGTGCCACAGTAGCTTGACTCAACAAGTTCATTAAATGTTGTTGAATGGATGGCATCATGACCTTTACTTGGCTCTTTGGCAAGTTTCTTATACAGCATGATAATAAACTCAATACTCCTGACATGTATTCATTGGCAATCATTCTTTGGTGTGATGTGACGTTAGATAGATCCATTGATATCAATGTTAGCAATTTATTCAAAGTCATATTGAAAATTGCTAAGGAAGTATCCTTATTATATTCTGGAATGTTTTCTACTACAGTGTTCAAAGCAGAGAAAGCGGATGATCTACAAGAGTATTCATTATCGTTGGAATCATCATTGACAATTGCCATCAAATGTTCAACTATAACTGGGTAATTTACACTAAGAATCTTTTTGAATTCATAATTTTCTTCAAGTTCAACTCTCTCTATCAAATTCATTAATGACCAACAACAGTTAGTAACAATCTTTGCATGATCTTTGAAACCTAATAGTAAAGCTTGAATAATGTTTGGTAAATCATTAGAAGTAATAGCATCCATGGCAAATTCTATAATTCTTCCAATACACCAAGAAACAGTTTCTTTAACTTGTATAGATTGATCTTCCATCAACATTAAAATACTTTGCAAAGCTTGCTTTACAACTTCGGTCAACTCATCGGCATCAGGACCATCCAACACACAACCGAATGCCATAATGGCAGCATCTCTATATCTCCAATCATCAACAGCTAGGTGTTCTTGAATCCAGGTCAAGACCTTGAACATGATGTAGTTACCACAGTTTTTAGCAAATAATTGCAAACAAGCACCTGCACTCATACTGACATCCCATTCATTGTTATCAATATCTTCAATATCAGCATCCTGCAAGGACTTGTCTTTTATTAGTAAATCCAAAATTAATGGAATCAAATCAGTGATAGCTGTCAATGAAAAGTTGTAATTAACCAACTTTGGATCATCAGCTATAGCCAATTCAACACTATCGTATTGTTCTATTGAAACTTGTAAGTCAATTTCTTCTTCACAAATAGTTGACCATAATTCAATAACCAAAGATTTGACTCTTGGATCTTCATTGATATCTTTCAAAATGTTGATAGTTAACAAATAAATGGCTTGTTCCATATATGTCTTCATGTAGAAGTAATAATGTGAGAAGATCTTACATAAACAACCAAATGCAGCAATTTTCAAATCAACAGAAGACGATTGGGTTAATTCACAAACAACTTGCATTAGGTAGTTTCTTTCTTGATCTCTGTTCATATTTTCGTCAATAAAGTCTAAAGCATCAATTAAAGAGTTGATGGCTGTTAGCTTGATGCTGGTATCTGTAGACGCATCATTAAAGGAAGTTTGACAACCTTGAACCAAACCAGTTAAAATGGCATCTGAATTCATTCTCAAGTTAGTGATTAGCTTTGTATCATTACTGGTAATACCTTGTTCACAAATGTAACCAATAGACAATAAAGAAGATCTCTTCAATGACAAATTAGCATTGTTTTCAGGGGAAGTATTACTAACCAACAAAGGCAACAGATTCCAAGAGTTATTTCCTAATTCATGATAAGCTAAAGCAGCAATGACTTGAGAAGCGGAATTGGCAACTTTGTTGACTTGACTTGATAAGGCTTTTAGGGAATTTTCTTTGATCTTATTTCTCACATCTTCATTAATTTGGAACCACTTTGATTGGTATTTTTTGTTCATGTTAACATTATTCTTCAATGAAATCAAATTGTTCTTTAAGACTATAGATGCCAATACTCTAACTTCTGGAATGTTTATACTTTCATCACATATGATTGATGATAAAATGTAGTAAAATTCTGGGTATAAGCTTGATTCCAAAAAAGCACTGATAGATTGTTCACTTGGGATTCTTACATTTTGATCTGGGGATAAAGAATTCAATAAGAAATTGACAACATTAGGAAATGTTAATTGTGTTTGCAACATCTCGATGTTGTTAGCCTGATCGTTAACGAGACTCATTTTCAATGTACTAAACTTAATATAATGCTATAACAAAATTATAAAAATTTCTGTGATAACCCCGACGCTAGTATATTTTGTTTATCTGGTTAGATCCCTTTTAGGTGTCTCCTACATACAAACAACATATCAAATATGTGTATAATTTTTTAAATCCTACCATAGCGTAATTTTGCCACCAAAATGGAAGGGGGAAAGAATTCCCAGCTAGTGCCCTAGGAAAAATTTTTCATGCTGCGGTAGTAGCCTCATCGGAGAAAGGATCTGGTGTATTTGAGCGATTCCTAGGTAAAAATCGGAGTTATGATGGTAATAATGATAGGGAAGTGACTGGGGAGAATAAGAGTAATCTAGAAATTAAGGTGGTTTGCCAAACACAAGGTTGCTGGTGGGTTGGAATTGCGATTGGTATAGAGTTGACGATCTATGAGATTGGATTTGAAAAAAGAAACGTGATTTGGTGAAGACGTTCACGTGGACGTTTTCCTTTTTTGGAGTGCTGGTAGAAACCCATAGATTGAAACAGCCATAGTTGATACAACCATAGATTGAAACAGCCGCAGTTTGATACAATTGCCAAAACAAGCAAACGACGGACACACCCATAGGTAGATACAACTGACAGTTCAAGCAAAGACCGACACCCCGGACAAACCCCCCCAGAAATCACTAAAACCTCCATAACACATAGACCACATGGTTAGAATCAAAAACAGATACATTCTATTTGAGCTGCTGTATCCTCCAAGTGATTGCAAGGCAAGTGAAGATATAATATTTCAGCATCGTAACCCAAATAAAACGAAGTCAGTGATAAACCCAAAAACCATAATATATGAACTACGTAAGCAAATCAAGCTGTATCTAGGAGAGCAGGGATTAGGCAAGGCAAATATGACCTTGCAGATGAAATACTTCAATAATGTGACATCAGTTGGTATTTTGAAGTGCTCAGCTGAATACTACAAAACAGTAATATTGGGTTTGAGTATGATTCAAAATTTTAACAACGATAAGGAGAAGATCATTGTCAATGTTGTGAAATTATCTGGTACCATCAATAAGCTGCAAGATCATTCAATAAAAAGAAACAAAGAACTCATCAAAAGAATACAATTTCAGACACAAACAAACAATAATTTAGGATATCATCTAGAGCAAAAACAATCTGAACAACTAAGTCAATTTTTGAGCGAGGAAAATAAACAAATACATGTTGCAGATGAACCTGTTGAAATGGAATGATCATGCTATTAACATATATAGAACTAAATATTGAATAATACTCATAAAAAATAAGAAAAAAAATAAATCCAGATTTAGCTGTTTTAGCTGTTCTTTATTCGCTATCAAGGTCTTCAGCTTTATTCTGGTACCTGCTCTTACCATGTTTTTTATAATTACTGTTAGTTGATGATCCTTCGAATCTACTTTTCCCAGAATATCCATCACCACCAAGGATCTTTTCAATGAATTCTTTATCCTTGTCCATTTCTTGCTTAACAATATCTTCTTCTTTCTTCTTCTTCATTATTTCTTTTTTATTCATATACTCTTGCTCTAAAAAGTCCAACGTCTTTCTGGTAACTTCTCGGTTCTTTCTCAAATCGTGTAAATATTGTTGATTTTCACTTGTTTTATACTTTTGCCTTTCTGTCATTGTGTTTTTATCAAAGTCATTCGTATTATTTGCCATGCTTGATAGAGGCTTGTTATATTTGCTTGAAAAACTATATTGAGAAATGCTTACAGGTACTTTCTCTGCTAAAACATCAACTTTTTGCTTCTTGAATGATTGCAGTCTGTTTCTATCTATTACTTCAACTTCATCATCCTCCAATTCGTTAATCTTTTTCTTTTTGGTTATGTTATTCTCCTTCTTTTCTCCAGGCTTTAGAATATCTTTGTTATGTGATACATTAGCAGGTCTTTTAGCCTCCTCTGATTTCAGTTTTAAAATATGCGCAAGTGTATCCTTCTTAGTGTTAGAAATTTCTTCTTTTGAACAAATTGGTACTCTGTAAGAAGGCTCAAATGATCTTCTGAAGCCACGAGTTTTGATGTTGTAATCTTCTTCCTTTTTCTTGAATGTTATTATGTCTTCAAATATTCGTTTCAAATCATTGTTAAACCTGGTTATAGTATTCAATTGAACATTAGTCAAATTTTTCAAGTCTGGCTCAGGAAAGTTCATTATGTTGTGGATACAATGTGTTTATGTGTGGTCTTTTTATGTTATATATTGGGGCTTCAGCCGTTTCTCATGAAAAAACTAGCATTAATATCAATGAATTATAACTCGTCTCTAGTTGAATATATATCGGATATAAGATCATTAATTTCCTAACAAATTTAATCAAGTTAGCTTTCAAAGCCATCAAGCTAGTGTTTCAAGCTATTTACTAATAAACGTTGGAAATATATAATTTGTTTGTTATTCTCTGACTTTTTTGAACAAAGAATTTATATGCTTGAAAGCGAAACCTTCCATTTGTCTTTGCTTAGAAACAGGAGAAGTAGTTATGGAGTCAATGTTTGAAGCATAGTAGTCTGGTATCAAAGGATAATGTAAAACTGCAGGCTTACTGTACCATCCTTGTCTGGTAGGCTTTATAGATTCATACACCATAGGATACTTTGGAACACCTCCAAATCTTACTTTTTTGAATTCTTCTTCTTTGCCGTCATCATGAATTTCTTCATCTAATGACGTTGTTGAGGTATTATTTGCCTTATAAGACTCAGCTGATATTTCTTTTTGAAGATTTCTCGTAGAATCGTTTGTGGAGCTTCTTGACATAGCAACTGTGCTCTTTTCAAGCTTTTTCGATGGCGTGAGTATAACACTGTTTTTGAAAACAGAGTTTACAGAAGAAGATCTGCTTCTGCCTTTTACAGTTGATGCATTGCTTGACACAGAAGACCCTCTTTTTCTTACAGCTTTGTTTTTATTACTCAAAGAGTTTTGCCTACTGTTATTTTTAGAGTTTATTGGAGATGCTGTTTGTGATGATGCTGCTGAAGATGATGATGTCAGTGTTAAGTGAAATAAAGCACCTGCAGATTTAGCTATTTTACTATTTAAGATTTCTGCATCAGTCATGTTGCTATAAAGCTGATGTCTTCTGCTAGAATCCAAACTGTTTGTTTTTGGAGGTATAAATGCATATTTCAAATTTGAATTGGTTGCTTGCGGCTTCAATGCTTTTGTTCCTAAATACTTGAAATAATCTTTGTGCGGTTCTATTTCTATTTTGGCTGGATTTTCATCAAAATTTACCATCAAAACATCTATCATATCACCCAAAAGCTCAGTTAAACTATCAAATATTTTGGTCAAATTGTCATTATATTTTTGTTTCAAGTTTATTATTACACTGTGATTTTGGTTTACTAACATACTATTTTCAACACAAAACTCCGAACAAGTGTTTATGCTTGGGTTTAAAATCTTAGTATCTATTTGCATCAAACTATGCAATATGTTACTCAGAGCAGGGTCTTCATTAATAATGAATTCACCGTCTTTAATGTAATTCATATTTGTTTGCAAAAAATGTTTGGTCATATTAACCAACACAGTAATCATTCTCTTTTGAGCCAATAAGGCACCATACAGTTGATGTATAGAATAAAATGTACTTCTGAACTCCATTATATCCGCTTCAATAAATTTCAAAATATCATCTTTATAAACTGTTTTAACAGTTTTCAAAACATTGCTCATGGTTTCTAACCCTGTAAGCAAATGGTAAGATTCACTTGTATCATCCTCCAAAACAATAGCAAATTGTGGAATTATATCATATATTTTAATAAACTCATTTGTCAAACCATGGAAATACTTGTTCATGGTTTTTGAAAAGTCGAAATTTACCTTCATCTTCAATTGCTTCATCTTTTGCTGTAGTAGTAAAGTCTCATTACTTAAAACTATCTGCAAGTTACTCAAGACTTTTTTCTGAAAAGTCGGATCATAAAACTTCTTTTGAAAATCTTCGTAAACTAGCGTATCCTGAGTCATATCTGGTATGTCATTTTTCAAGTTCAAAAGACCGTAGCCAGTAAATGGATCGTTTTCTTTAATTGGTGTTGTTTTAACCAATTTGTTATTCATCAAAAGTTGCATTCTCTTCTTAAGTATTTTTGAATTATTGAAATCATGCGAGTAAATAAAAGTTGCTATGACTGATGATAACATCACTACACCATCTTGATCTTCTTCACTCTTGTTTATATGATCAAGAACAGCTTCTATAATACTCTGACATGTTTCCAATACATACAATGACTCATAAGTGGATATGGTTATACAATCTTTATGTTCAAAAACTTCTTTTTTCAAATTCGACTGATTTTGTTGATTACTTAGGTTTCTTACAGCAACTGCTTTACTTGCTGCTCCTGTAACAATCTTAGTATTGAAATGATTGCCTCTCATTTTTTGTCTTTATTTCGAAGGTCTTATCTTGTTGGTTTTGTATTAATCAAATCGTTAGTATACCCTTGAATCCTATAGTTTAAAGCTTTCATTACTCCCTTTTCAATTGTTAAGCGACAAAAAACAAACATATAAAAAGACGCAACAAAATGGTGCTTCACGTGATTAAGAATTGATCATTGAACATTTCAAATTAACGAGTAATGGAGTATATAAATCATATCTTTTTGAACCAATCAGTTGGCTTTTTGGATCTCAATTGGCTATGGAAACCTCTCAATTTCCTTTGGTTCATTTCATAATCCAATTGTTTCAGCTTATTGACGGCTTTCTTTTCTTCTATGGCTTTTTTCTTACTTTTGCCTATGTTCTTTATGATTTCAAAAGGAGAAAGCCAATTTGTTTTGAACTTTTCGTTAAACAAGGATGTCTTAAGCAAATCTTTGTTTATAATATTCTCTGCATTTAGAATATGTTGTTTTGTTCTTTTTCCTGAATGATTGTTTATCAAGGTCATTTTTGTCACGGATCTCAAAGCTTTGAAGTTGAAAAACGTAATTATGTATGCCATTATACACGATATAGCTAACACACCAAAAAATCCATATTCAGATTCTTCTATGTAATTTTTCAAATTCATACCGTAATATGATGGAATCAAAGTGGCTATAGTGAATCCTAATGTATAAATGGTGACTTTTAGTTCAAACAACATCAACGAGTTTCTATTGGAATCTAACATGATATTAACAATATCTTCCGTAGACTTAATATTTGTAATAAGAGTATCCAATCTTTGAACCAGTTCGTTGAATTGGTAGAAATAAGTTTCCAACATCATCTCATTGTTTCCACTCGCTTTCTCCAAGTTTGCTTTATCAATAATATCCGTATTTAATAAAGTCAGTGACATACCCTCCAAATCCTCATCCGTATCCAATAATTCATCAATAACGTTTCTGATTAATAAACATCTTTGATGAAACATAGACAAATCTTTAGATTTTATCAGCAAATCCTTCAATTGTTCTCTATCTATTTGATTTTCCAAGTTTTTCAGTACATGTCCGCAATTTAACTCTAGAGTTTTGCATTGTTTGTCCAAAACGTTCATTATATGCATTAATATAACTTCCAAAACTTGTAACTCAAACGGTAATGCATCTGTCACATTTTTATTTACAGGTTTATTTACATTTTTCAAAATACTTAGTCTCCCCTCCAGTTGGTACAACAAGGAACTCATGTTGTTTATGTTATTTTCAGTTGTATGGAAAATTACTACTTCATTGTATTTTATCAATGCTTTAATATGTAACAAATTCACTAGTATACACTTTCCAGGTTTGATGGAAATAGAAGGTATGATATCAATGTTGGACGAGTCAATTTTACGAAGATCTCTGGGGTACAATCCGTTCGTTTGCAGAAAATCCCATTTTTTATATTCTTTGAAAATATCTTTGATTTTACCGTTTTTATCAATCGTAGTGCAATTTATGTATTGATCGTGGTTCAAGTTTTTGGGCTTCGTAAACTTTGGCTTTAGTAGATTTAAAGATGAGTTATTGACTTGCTTAGTGTGTTGTTTTCGTATTTGAAAAAAAGTAACATTCAACTGTGATACTTGTCGAAGTGATGTATTTACATTTATCTTATGAGAAAACTTATAAAGTGCACTGTACATTGTGATGAGTGTATGGAGTTTTGGGTACAGACTCTGCCTATATTCCATATTAAGGTGATGAAAATTATGACATTTTAAAGAAGGTCCATTTTTTAAAACCTCGCCAAAATACAACTTGTACCAAAATTTGAACAAACGCTCACGTGATCAGAGTATAATCGTAGTAATATATATAAGGATTGATAGTCATCAAGCTGAAAAACGTTTAGTACAAAGCGAATTAGCAATCTACAAAGTTGGAAATTGGAAGTTGGTTTGAAGCTTTTTATTTATATACATATATACACCAACTTTTTGTTATGCTAATTATTAAAATTCAAAACAATGACATGAAGGTTCCAATAAGCAAGATTCTAATACAATTTAATAAATGAAGGTTTGATACAGGACTAGCAGCATTTATGTGTGGTGTGGTTGTGTTGCCAGCATTGACAGCAGTGCCATTACTAGTTTTATTTCCTAAATATTCAGTAGTGTTCTTTATTATTGGGGCTAATTCTATGTCTTTATGCATGACTTCTTTATCCACATCTTCATGCTCATCATCTCCGTACAAATCTCCAAGGTCATTGTAAATTTCAGCCAAGCCCCAATCTAAGTTTTCGTAAACATCAAAACGATTAATATTAGCTCTTTTTTGCAGAGGTTCCATACCAAAATAAGAAACTTTGGTTTTATCTGTGCATGAAGCTTTATTAAATTCACTAATTTGAGCAGCTTCAGATTCTGGGTCAAGTAATAATAAATCTTCAGGCTCTGTTGCAGGTAAAATATTAGCACATGCCAATTTGGTGTTGTTTTCAAAGTGTATAACTAAAGACTTGCCACCAATATAAGCAGGATTTTTTGGATCTAAGGAAATATATGGGTCATAATAATAGGTTTCAAAACAAGTTGTATTGATTAATCCATGTTTTCCTGATAAATCACCAACTTGGCATCTAGCGTCGTTAGAAAATAAGTTGAACGCACTGTCTATAGATAGTGGAGCATCAAATGGATTAAAATGCAAACCAGCAGATTCACATGCATTGCTCATGTCCATACCATCCGAAGTTGGAATACCACTTTCGTGAATGTGATAACTGAAAACCCCTGCATTTTTTGGTAATCCAGTCAAATCTAAGTGCACTTTGGTTGTTCCATTTAATGAGTAAAATTGAACTACACCAGCAACATTTGGAGAGTTGAAGCTTGGAAAATCTGCCCTGTAAACCACATCTGTTGGATTTGTTGTAATGACTGGTGCTTGGTGTGAATCGCTTTTTCCCTTTAAAATCACTGGAGAAGCAGATAAATTAGAGAGTAAAGAGGAAATAAATAAAGTATATATTACACTTAAAGGTAAAACGACGTTTTTCATATTGTGTACAGAAAATTTTGAAGATAAAAGGTAGGCTGTTTTTATCATTTAAGATCAATATGTTGGGTACATGCTAAACTCTTTTTCAACAAGTTGATACATAAAACCTTTAATCAAAATACCTATTTCTTCTGTATTTTGATTATAACATCAATCTGTTCCATTTAAATACCACTATCATCCTCTATGTGTTTAATTATCTAATTATATACAAAAAACTTCATATATTACTTTATTTGTACTTGATTTAATTGATTAAAAAAAACAACAATCTATGAAGTATATTAATCGGATATAGAGAGAACTTTAATATAACAGAATAACCGTGATTATTAGTTTATTGAAACAAGTCCTCAAGAAAAAAAAAGCATTCAATAAATAAGTGAAAATCATCTTAGATGGAATAAATAATATAAATATATAGAAGATGTCTTTTTTTTTCTTCTTCAGCGTGACATAGTTGATTAAACATGGAAACTCTCACCGCAACCACAAGTTCCCTTGGTGTTTGGATTCTTAAAGACAAATCTATTACTCAATTTGTCATCAATCCAATCCATTTCAGAACCTATAATGGTCAACAAAGCCTTTGAATCAATGATGACCTTAACTCCGTCTTGTTCAACAACTTCATCAAATTTGTTAGGCCCAGTAACATACTGTAGGTCATATGATAACCCCGAACATCCCTTTGATGTCACACCGATTTTTATGAATTGTGGGTTGGGTTGATCGTTTAGTTGTTTAAGGTGTGTTAGTGCATTGGGTAGTAGGTATATTGGTGCTTTTAATTGTCTTTGTCTCTGTCTTGTTCTTTTCTTATTACTACCCAATCTATTTAACTTTGTAGGTTTTTGTAAGCTTAATTCTTGTTCTTTCTTCAAAGCTACTTCTTTTTCTTGCTCCTTTTGCTTCAATAAAGTCTCCTTTGAAGGTAAAGAATAAGAAGACCACTTATTATCCAATGTTTTGTTGAATGTTTTATCGTAATTTGTATAATTAGTTCTTAAGTCTTCAAATAATATCTTTGACTCATTTGTAGCTTGGTGCAGTTTATTAACTGTGTTGTTAGAGATAAATCTACTAGAGACTAATCTCAAGTTATTATGATGCTTGTAAAATGTTCTACCTAACATTATGAGTGCTGTTTAGGGGGTTAGATCGATACGGTACCTATAATATGTGTTTTATATGTAATATATACTGTTTTTTTTCTTTTACCTAAATTGGAAAGCCGTATAAAGGATATTGGATCCATCCCAGCTGTATTTTTAGTTAACTCGGGGAGGAAAATTTTTGATATGACAGTTTTGGGAAAAAACTTGGTAGCGGTAACATAGATTAACACTAGTAAGGGGGTTCATTCTGTGAAAATGGGACGTAGTAGCAGTAGCTAGTACATTCACAATACGTACTTTCACTCTATAAATCTGAATATATTATTGTTTTTTTTTCTTTTTTGTTCTGTCAATACGGTGATCCTGCAAGATGTAAAATTGCACCAGGTAGTGGTATAAAAGTACGTATGTTGTTTCACTATAAGTCCGATGCACGTGACTCACCACTGGATAACCTTTGGATTACCCAAATAGGAAGTAGTCTTTTTTCGGACATTTGCTATTTTGTTCACCTTTCAGGCATTAAAAAAAAAAAAAAGAAAAGAGTTTTCAAATTTCTTCATATTCCTCATCGTTTTTATCCTAAACAACAATTATTAGACACAAGAAACCATACAAATCAAAGGCCAAAAACGCTCATAAGAAGGAATAAAACATGGTTAAAATAAGATCAAGTAAAAAGAACTATATTACCAATTCCGTTGATAACAAAGTTCAAGCTTTGGTTGAAAGATTTTTAGATGAAAAGTCAGTTGCCAAACAAAGAGAATATTTAAAAAAGAAACAAGAATTTGAAGATAGATCCAAACAAGTCAACACAGGCAATGATTCTGATTCCAGTGATTCTGACAATGAAGATTGGAAAAATGACGAAAGTTTCGATATTTTAAAAGATCCATACCCAGAAACATACTTTGCCAAAGATTTGGATTATATGGAAACTTTGAATTTTTGTTTATCTAAAGATCTTTCATTGAAAAGAGTCAAGAAGATATCCATGGAAAAGTGCTTGGATAGAGTATTAAAGCTAGTAATTGATGCCGAAGCAAAAGAGTTTGAAGTCAAGGAAGACGAACCTGAAAACGAAGATGTTGACATGGAGATTGACGACTCAAATGATCTTATAATCATAGATGACAATGAAGATCCAGATATTCAAATAGAAAAAGAAACCAAAAGCGACAATCAAACAAACTTGGTTCCGGACATTGATGTAAACAATGAGATGAACAAGGACATTGTATCAACTTGGAATATAAAAAAAGCTGTCAAAAAAATGGATACTGTAAATAATAAAAAAAGATCAAGAGAAGACACACAACCTGTAAAGTCTAATAAAAAAAGTAAAACCCAAGATAGAACTCCACCAAACTCTGATCTTTCTCAATTAGGTGGTATGGATGATATAGTATCACAACTTATGGAATTGATAGGGTTACCAATTTTGCATCCTGAGATATACAAAACTACCGGTGTAGAACCACCAAGAGGGATTCTATTGCACGGTCCACCAGGTTGTGGTAAAACCACTATTGCCAATGCCATTGCTGGTGAATTGAAAGTTCCATTTATTAGTGTGAGTGCGCCTTCTGTTGTTTCTGGTATGTCTGGTGAATCAGAAAAGAAATTAAGAGAACTTTTTGAAGAAGCCAAAAGTTTAGCCCCATGTATAATGTTTTTTGATGAAATCGATGCAATAACTCCAAAAAGAGATGGTGGAGCTCAAAGAGAAATGGAAAGAAGAATTGTGGCTCAATTACTGACTTCAATGGATGAATTGTCTTTTGAAAAAACTAATTATAAACCTGTTATCGTCATTGGTGCTACTAATAGACCGGATTCATTAGATTCAGCTTTGAGAAGAGCTGGTAGATTTGATAGAGAAATTTGTTTAAATGTTCCTAATGAATTGGCCAGATTAAACATTCTATCTAAAATGTGCACAAAGTTGAAATTAGATGCCAATGATATCATAGATTTTTCTAAACTAGCTAAGCTAACTCCTGGGTTTGTAGGAGCTGATTTGAAATCTTTAGTGACAGCTGCAGGTACTTGTGCCATCAAGAGAATATTCAAAGACCTAGTCGGAGATGACATATCAGCCATTCCAGCTGGTGCTGATCAAATGTTGTTGAAGAACAGCAGTAATATGATTGATCCGCTACCACTTCAAATTATTCAGAAGTTCCTTTTAAAGTTTGACTCTCCTTTAAATGCTGAACAATTAGACAAAATCTGTATTACTTATAACGATTTTTTGAAAGCCCTACCTTCTATTCAACCCACCGCTAAGAGAGAAGGGTTTGCTACTGTTCCTGATGTCACTTGGAATAACATTGGTGCTTTGAACAAGATCAGAGTTGAATTGAACATGGCCATTGTTCAACCAATCAAAAAACCTGAAATTTACGAAAAAGTTGGTATATCTGCTCCTGCCGGTGTTTTGCTATGGGGACCTCCAGGTTGTGGTAAGACCCTTTTAGCGAAAGCTGTGGCTAATGAATCAAGAGCTAACTTTATTTCAGTTAAAGGACCAGAGTTACTAAATAAGTACGTAGGTGAGTCTGAAAGAGCTATAAGACAAGTGTTCCAAAGAGCTAGAGCATCTATACCATGTATAATCTTTTTTGATGAACTGGATTCTCTTGTTCCTAGAAGAGATACTTCCATGAGTGAATCTTCCTCAAGAGTTGTCAATACTTTGTTGACTGAATTAGATGGTTTAAATGACAGAAATGGTATTTTTGTTGTTGGTGCCACTAACAGACCTGATATGATTGATCCAGCTATGTTAAGACCAGGAAGATTGGATAAGACTTTGTTTATAGAATTACCTAACAAAGCTGAAAAATTAGATATTTTGAAAACTATCATCAAGTGCAATGGTACTCCAGTTGCTAGTGACGTTAATCTAGAACTTATTGTTGATGATTCAAAATGTGAAAACTTTTCAGGTGCTGATATACATGCCTTGGTAAGAGAAAGTTCTGTTATTGCCTTGAAGAGAAACTTTTTTGCAAGTGAGACTTTCTATTCTGTTTCAGAAGGCAATTTAGATAAAGAATTTGATCAAATGAGTGTTGATTCAAATGAAACTACCAAACCAATTGTAGTAACTATGAATGATTTCTTGGATGCCCTAAAGAAGATCAAACCTTCTGTTAGTAACAGAGATAGATTAAAATATGACAGATTAAACAAAAAGATGGGATGGATTGAAGAAGAAAAAGGTGATCAAAATGATACCGAAAATACTCCTGCCCCTGTTGATATATAATGAATTGATATAAATATAGCTACTGTTGTCCTTTTCTTTGGATATTTTTACGTACTTTCCAAACATGCTCGTTTTTTCTTAATGCTCTAGTGGTGGTATATGGTATTTGGCCCTTATATTCCTTTATGAAATCTTCATCAACAGGCAAGAATTCGTAATAAGGCAGCCCCACAGCCATTGTTTGAATTTTCCCATACTTAAAGTCAAATGTGTTTAAAATGTCTATCTTTTTTTTAAATCTTAGTGGTATGATCAAGTTTATGTATGAATTTTTAACATCAACTGAATGCACTACTCCCAAACATAGCATTTTTTCATTGATGTTAGAATAATCTTTAAATATTGAAGTGTTTTCTGTTGTTAAAATATCGTTTGATAAAAAATCAAAAAAACTAATTGCCACTATGCTTCCAGGAAGTGTTTTAAAACATGTCATTTCTTCTGTTTTGGAAGGAGTCTTGTTTAGATATTGAGTAATCTTTATTGATCTAATGTTTTTTATCTCATTACCCATTGATACAGCAAATGTCTTTTGATTTAATATAGATTTATTGTTGTCATAATCATGTAAAGATCTTAGTAATCTATATTCCCGAAGATCACTAGAAGTCCAGTTCAGCTGTTCAAAGAATATTCCTGTGTTCATTACAGAGTTTTTGTAACCTGGAGCGTAATAAAGAGATGAGTTGTTGGTAATATAATAATCTACATCAATGTTGATATTCAATTTATGAAAACTTTCTTCATCATCTAAATATACAATTTTTAAATCAAAAACAGCAAGGTCATTTATTCTTTTCACTATGGTTTCTATAAATTGAGTTCCTAATCCGGTAAGCCATCCTGGCATATTTACAATAACATCTTTGGAAAAACTTGCTGCATTATCTATCATGAACAAGGTCTTTTCTTCATAATTGGTATAATATTCCATACAATCAAAGCTCCCAATCATATAGTGCTCTATGTTATTATCGTCAATTGGTGCTAATGAGTCACCATACTCTGTACAGAGCTCCATTTCGTTGAATTTTCTAGTTGAAATACTTCCAGGGAACCCAAACCGCTGTTGCCCTGGATCTAAATCCATAAATAATGGTAAAGAAGAAGTGTTCATGTATAGTTCGTATAGCATTTCGTTGAATGTAGTTTTTCCAGAATTTTTCCCTCCCAAGCAAATCGTCATTTTGCATAAATTTTGATTGCTGCTGGATTTATGTATTTCATCTACAACTTTGATAAATTCCTGGTTTTCTTTGTAATCATAAGTTCTATATTTTTTCACAACTGCTGGTGGCAGTATCTGGAATACATCAAAAAAGTTTAGATCCGGGTCAGTTACATCAATATCTCTAAACAAATACTTAAATTTCTGTCTGGAAAAACACTGTATCTGTTCAAAAACATTGTTTAACTTTGGGTTCAAAATTTCAAGTTCACACTCAGAACTCACCATAATCACAGGCTTTAAAGTCTTTGCAGAAGATTGCCAAAACTTAATAATCGTTCCCGTTTGGTTAAAATCATTGTGATTTATGATTCGTTGTCCAAATTTGATTGTTCCTTTTGTAAGAATAAGGCAAATCATCCCAAGAAAATATATGTTTCTTTTTTTGTTGTTAGAATCATCAACTCTAATTGTAATTTTATCATTATTTTGATTTTTAAACAAATTCACGTCTTCTATAGGTTCAAAAACTTCATCTTCAGCCAAGGTTAAAATATTGGCTGCAGACTCACATTTATCCTCAAGATAATCGGATTCGTATTCACTTGAAGACATCACTTAAAGTTTCACAACTGAATTCTAGGCTTGGGGGACTTTATTCACTTTATTTGGTAGTAATTTAGCGATGCCTATTGGAATAGCAAAATATGCGTTAGAAATATCATTGGGTTCGTTTTTTTCCATATTGCCAAAAAATAGTTGTTTAATTTCAAGTAACCTGAACCTTAAATCCGATAATATATGTATCCAAAGCGGTCTTCTAATAACCTTGGGGAAGTTGTTACAAGAAGAAATGTGTGATTGTGCTTGAGTTTAGTGATTTATTAGTTTAATTTGGCTTGAGTTTTGTTTAGGGTTTACGACAAATTCTGGTGCATGAATGTGGAACAAGTTGAATGATGTTGTTCAATTTTGTAAAGACAAAAACAGTATTTTGTTCAGTAGGTTGGTAATCAATGTCAAACTTTGCTGTTCACATTTTCAAACTTTGTGAAAAAATAGTATTGTTAAACTGGATTGTTGTTTTGCTTTACGTTAAAAAGTGACTGATTTTGACGGTTTTGTCGACAGTAGTAGTCGAAATAATTTTAGTCACAACTGTCAATATTTCGTTGAAAAGATACTCAATTTTTTTCATAACAATACATTATCTAGTGTTTTCTTCATTTATTTGTTATATATTACTTCAACCACTTTATTTTTAACCATTTCAAAAGTATTTATTTTATTTTTAAAGAAGGGATATCAATACATGTCAGTATTGTAACTTACTACTTAAAACATGATTATAGAATATTTTCATTTCAGAGCAATAGTTTAAGAGCAGAATCAGAGAAATATGCAGCAAAGATAAGTTTTTTTCTGGCTTATCTAAAAGCAAGCTTAACAAACCTGTAAAAACATAAATTTGAACAGTCACCAATGTAATAACTAAAAATAAAAGCAGAAAATATAGTCAAACTAATGGATTAAAGTTTTATTGTTGTGATAGCTGCTAACTATACGATATGCAAAAAAACTAGAAAACCGAAGCTGTTGTTAAAAGTAATTTTTACATTTATTTACTTTAAAAGGTGATTCTTTTTGTTTCCAACTCAATATAAGTATAGATTTAAAAAAAATCAAAGGTTCTACTACAACAATATGCATAGTTTGCTTTCTTTAATTTTCAACCCAACAATTGACATTTGCACAAGGTTTTTTATAAAATAATCAAGCCATTTGCATTATTATCAGAATCCCCGTCTTAAAACTTTCTTTTAAAATTATTTCAATTTGGATCATATGGAAAATCAAGATATGTTTCTCAAAGAAAAAATGTGTAATTATATTCATATATAAGGTTGAAAAAAACAAGATTTAATCTTTTTTAACTTGTTCTACTGTTGCTGTGCTCATATTCACAACCTTTAAAGCCCCTAAACTATGTCTTCTAGGGACCAGTTCATCATCATTATCTTGGGTATATACATCAAAACCCGATCCTTGGTCATCTTCACTTAACATATCGTAATCCGGAATGAAGTTTGGTGGGTCTTGTGTTTCTGGGCTGAACATATTCTTGTGTTCTATACTAGATGATCTATCAGATTCAAATTCTTGAAATCCTTTTAGTGCATTGTTTACTGCTAAGGTTCCTGAACTGACTTTTGCATCATTTTCTACAGAATCTCTTAAATTGGATTGAATTATTTCATTGTAGGTTTTTTCAAATTCATCTTGTTTTTTACTTTCTCTGCGTGGCTTTACAACAAAAAAGAAAACACATAGTACTATTAGTAACAGAATTGCTAAGGCAACAACTACAAATGTTCCTGCTACCTTTCCTTTGCTCTGCCAGAATCCCTTTGATTTACTACCGCTCTTGGTTGCAGTATTGCTACTGCTAGGCAAAACTGTGGTTGAAACCACTATTGTTTTGTAAATCGACTGCACAGACTGAGCAGCTGCACTGGTTATTTCGGAACCATTGGAATCACTTGTGGTGTGTGTGGAAGGCATTATAGTTGTTACGGCAACAGATGTTATCGTTACTTGGTTTAAGGTGCTTGGCTCTGAGCTACTGGAAGCTGCTGAATCAACAGTCTTTTGTGCTGTTGAGCTTGACTTAGATGGTGAGCTCTCCGTAGTGGTGGAAGACTCACTGGAACTAGTAGAAGACTCACTGGAGCTACTAGAAAACTCACTAGTGCTACTGGAAGACTCGCTGGAGCTACTGAAAGACTCACTAGAGCTACTGGAAGACTCGCTGGAGCTACTGGAAGACTCGCTGGAGCTACTGGAAAACTCACTGGACGACGTACTTGAAGCAAAAGTAGACGATGTGGTTGAGCTGGAAGATTCGGTGGAACTAGTAAAACCATCAAAACTACTAGTTTCTTCGGTCAAACTGGCATAGGAAAAAGAGGTTGCACTAGCACTAGCAATGTAATCATTGGCTACCTTTAGCCATCCGTAATAAGTTGTTCCTGACCCACAATTTTCCAACTTGTAACCCGGACAATATTCATCACAATTGCTTACGGATACAATATCCTGTGGAGTTTCATCAGAGCACCAGCAATTTTTTTGTTGAACAATGGCATATTTGTAGCCTTGGCATTGCGACATACATAACCCATTAGACATATAATTGGACGATGATGTACTCTCAGCATCTGATGGTAGTGCAGAGTTACAATAATCCTGTGTTAACCCATGTATTCCTCTAATAAAGACGAAAACCAAAAAAAATAGCCCATTGAACATATTGATAGCAATGATAATAATAACGTTTAACTACTTAATATAAGCCAAAATATTGTTATTTATGGAAACAAAATGGGAGAAAAAAGAAAAACTGTGTGTATATTTCGATATTACTATAAAAAATGATAATAATATCGTAAATTTGTATTAAGATATTAATGTATTTGTGTCTTTTTTGGTGTGTTTTTCAACTTTATAATCCTATATTTTGTTACTATATATTTTAAAGTTTTAAAAATAACTATTTCAACGATGCTTTAATATTTTTCCTACCATTTTTATTCGCTCCCTTAGAATATGCTCTATACGCTATATAAATATATATATAAGAAAAATTTGCTAGTAAAATGGCCTGGTGCATTTATTTGTTTACTTTTTTTCACGAGGCGATTGTGTAGCGACGGGATTGCCATATTTAGTAGCCTTGAAGTTTGCACGTGACTGGTTTGGAATGGGTGGTTGATGAGTGGGGATGTGGGTGTGGCAAAGTCTTGGATGGTTGCTGTGGTTATGGAGAAAGCAGGAGGAGTATTGGTGCAGAATTTACTTGATTCAAACGCGGCAAACCTTTGTAGGTATACCAACTTTGTCTCTGTGAAATCTTCCTCTGAAAGATATGCTTATCTCCGATAAACGGAAAAACTATAGCAGGGAATGGTAGGGGTGTTTTTTCTTTATCTAGTTAACGGAATTACAAGAAAACACAGTAGGGCTTGGGAGCTGTATTAGTCAAATCAATGGTGTATTTATACACATGTTGAAGGTTTAATTAATACATTGGTGGAGGGCTTTTTCAAAAAATGTTCGAAACCACATTCTTCTATATTTAGTGCAATCAACCCTGTTGAAATGTTTTGAGGGGGAGATTGGAGTACGTCGTTCACGTGACTGTTTTAAATATTTCTACAACAGCCACGTGACTGCTTTAATTTTTAAAAACCACACACGTGCTTATTCTAACCCGCTTTGAACACGTGACTTTTATTGCAAAATGTGCATCAGTTCTTTTTGCTTCCACAGTTCTCTAACTTCTTTATAGTGACAGAAAACCCCTTCCTCTCCAGATATATAATTCTTTGGAACAGTATAAACCAAACCACATATAATATACCTAAAAAAAACTTTTTTTTAAATTATCACCAGATTCAATTCAAGTTTAAATATCTCTAAAAACATGAATAGTGAACACGACAGATCCTCTAGTAAACAGGACTTCAATAACAGATTTCATGACTCAAATAGGTCCAAAACTACAATCAACACCGATAAAACTTCTTCTTCAAATTATCAAGGTCATCATATGCATCAATACAAAAAGCTCCAGAATTATGAAGACTCAATGAAGTTTAAGAGAAACATAATCAATGAAGTCATTCAGCTAATAAAGGAAAAAGACCATAACAGCTTAGCATATATAGCCAGAACATGTGGTATTCCTCCACAATTGAGACATTTGGTATGGCCGATAATGCTAAAATACCATCCTTTTGTAATTTCTCCAAACATAATGACAAATACGCTCGAGTTCAATATACATCATGATGAAATAAATAATAAAGATGAACATGATAGTCCAAATGATAGAAAAAAGTCAAACACCTCAACCCACTCTGATCATCTGAATAATGAGCATGTATCCAACCACAATCTTAATTGGAACTACAAACCAGAAACCAAGGATAAGAGTGAAATTCTTAAGATGATCCAAAAAGATATAAACAAGTACATAATGGTAGAGCACAAAGACCAAGACCTTGAACAAATCGTCACTGATTGTGTTCTTAAATTTTTAGCCAAATGGGGCAAGATATTTAAATACGAGTCCGGATTGACTTGGGTGTGTTTATCTTTGATGGAGTGGTGCTCTCCATATGAGTATATCAAAAATGAGTCTTGTTTGAAGGTATTACCAGGGAGATCATTTTATAGATCCACACATGGGAATTCAAGTAAGAAAAATCATAAAAATGACAGTTCAAAAGAAAAATCACAATTAAATAGTTCCAATATTGAGACTTTGGACAAAATCAGCAGAAATTTGTTTTTGGATTATCCAATGACAGAAGGTATTAAGGAACTTTACGAAAACAGTGAATATAATATGTTGAATAGCAAAACTAATATTTTTGCTTTGTTTGAAAAGACTCTTTTGGTATTTTTGCATTCCCCAGATCTCAAGAGCATTATTATCAACAAAGAGTCCAGGCTATCACAAGACTATTCTCCTGTCATCAGTGGTGGAGATTACAATTTCAATCAGAATTTATTCTACAAGATATTTGAAGATTGTTTTCCTGATTTGTATCAATCGTTTCAAGAGCAATTGTCTGATGTTATGAACACATCGCAAAACACATGGATTTCTTACTGGATTAAATTTGGTGCAGTAAGAACTTTTAATAAGTCAGATAGAGCCAGATTATGGGATATGATGTTTGGATGGAGAGCACATCCTACGAATTTGGATTTCTTTTTGAAATACAAAAATGACAACTTGAAGTATACCCATTTTTATAATAACGAAATCCCTATGAGATGGACTGTTCCACCAGAAACAGGTGAATTGACATTTAAACAGCAAATAGATAAGTACTGTAATCTGAACGAAGATTACTTTTGGTTTCCAGATTTGTCACAAATGAAATTGAGTAAGTCGACTTTAGATTCATACATCTTCCAGGAATTATTAAAAAGAAATCAACAAGATGGAGATAGTGGTACTGATCTTGATGCTGACACAAAAATAGAGAACTTGGATAAGAAAACTGAGGTTTTAAACAGCTCTAAAAGATCAAATAGCTTTTATTCATACTCTCTAATTGATTTACATACCCAGCAAATATTTATATGTTTGACTATACTACAAAAAAATGAATTCAAGCTTTTGGAGTATGAGGAAAGAGAAGTATTGGAATTTTTGAATAATGTTCCTATTTTATCCAAATATGACGATCTGATGTACAAAAACATCTCCCAATACAACTTTGAGCTACAACACTCATTGGAATTCAGAAACGGAGAAATCTCAGACAAAGAATCTTTATATTCTATGAATTCAGAAACTGAAATTTCAAACTTGTTGGCCAATAGCAACAGACTAGAGATTTTGACTTCTGCTGATCAATTCTACAGCAATTTGCTAACAGTCACGTCATCAAGCAACAATTTGCTTTCCAGTTCTCACTTTTCACAAACTCCTGGATTTATTATTCCAGGTGGTGATACTGACAATGAATCTTTGGCAAGCGATTTGATTGATGACATAAGATCTGACAAGTTATTAACTCCAGTCAAATCCATGAATCTGCGCAATCTTCAAAGCTTGGACCATCCCATGTCTTTATTAAGTAGACCTCCAAGTGTTCAAACAAAATCAAAACATCCGCAAAATTTGTTTAATAACGTGAAGTCTTCTACTGGATCTAGACCTGGAAATAAAAAGATTGAGTTTGGAACAGATGATAAAACTTTGCATTCATTTAATGAAATATTGAGTGGTAGTGGTGATATTTGGAGAAAATGGGCATACCATGAATTAGAGCAAAGTAATGTGAACTAGCTTCTTTTTAGGGAATTATTCTCTGTTAACATATTGTTTAAGAAACATTGAAGAAAGCTAAATTATAATAGATCAAAGAGTTATGTTGTATTTATAGAGTATGATTAATTGGGGGTAGAACTTTGGGTCTTTGTAATAAATTAAATAAGAATTTGGCGTACGTAACAAATTATATAGTGAAAAGTTTGTATTCAATGAGATCATGAAGATATCGTTTTGGTGCAATACCCAAAACTAATAATTGTTAATTTTTTTAGTGTTTATTTATTAAGAAAGATACAACTGATGGTAAGTTTGCAAGACGTAACGGCAAGATTTTATCATCAAATTTGGGCAAGTTGATTATAAATTGGACAAAGAAATAGCACATTTGGTTTTCATTTTCTGTTTGATTGCACTTAATGAATAATTGTTGCCTTATGAAAAGTAACAGAACTTTCAAGTATTCAACACTATGTTATTTCCGCTATAAGCTTTTTAGAAATCTCAGCAAATGTGGAAACCCGACTTCATTTCTACATCGATGATCAAGTTTATGAAGAAAACACTGAATTCCTTGCACAACTTGTTGTTTAACAAAGAGGATTTATAAAACAACCCAAAAGGTTCATTGCTTATACCAAAACGATATTTAAAAAAACCAACAAGACTTATTTCTTAAAAATTCAACGTTGAATGATACAGGGAAGAGAGAGTATTCAAAATTAGAGATGATAGGCATAGGTTGTAGATATCAAACTCCAAATTTATCTCCGAATATAACTCCTGTCTAAAAAACAAGCAAATCATATGCAAACCCTTCAGTACATGATTAGACGTGATTGTAACAAGAAATTGAACACAACCCTTTACTAAATAACAGCTAAATTGTTATATCCGTCTGATTCTTAGTCTACACGAGAAAGCTCAATATAAGCGTCTGGGATTGCCAGCAGGAGGGAATTCCACCGCGGGAAAAAAGCCAGAAATAGAACATAGTGCGTATAATCAGTGTAAGGTTTTACGGAATGATTATCATGATGATACGTTTTTGAACAGAAAACACAGACATTGGATGAGGAAACTGGTTTCCGTAATCTACGTCAAACGGTTGGAGACTGTGTGCTGGTGATTAATTGTAGAGTGCTGTCACGTGTGCAATAACCTCAAACGGTTGGAGACTGTGTGCTAGTGATTAATTGCAGAGTGCCGTCACGAGAACAATAACACCAAAGAATTGGAAGCTGTGTGCTGATGATGTGCAACGCCAGCAAGAAACTAAAACCTTTCAGAAAATACAACAAAACAGAGCTGGATCCTGTTGCAAATCACATCGCCATGAGGTACGTGCTTCTTCCATTCCAGCGTAATTAATAAGCTGCCCATATGGGTTTTCCCCCATGAGCATATGTGCGTGGGATGTATTCCCACACCAAAAAAAAAAAATACTGCAAAGTGCAAACTGCTGATTAGCATGTGTTTTTTTTCCTTTTTGAAACCACAGCGTTCTTATCTTTCCATCCATGTGACTAAACTGCCATTTACCCCATTAATACAGAACTCCTTATGTGATATTGACAGCAGGAGCATCGGAATAACACAGTGCCTGGTATAATCTTATATGCACCATTAAATCCGGGTGTCAGCTTTTAAAACCAATTCATCATTTCATGATAAGTGTGTTATTTCTCCACCTGATATCTATGATGTCGTTTTTTTTTTGTCCCCTTAAACGTAGGAAATAAGATCCCCGCATACCAAATTGAGCCGTGTGTTTACTGTTTTTTTTTTTTGGCGGGAAAAGATAACAGCCTTTTTATTAATTAATAATTGCTGGAATTTTCCGTTTAACCCACGTAGCCAGCGTCAAGGCTGATGTACAGTGCTTTTGCCCACTATCAGTGTTGTTGTTTTTTTGTCCTAAGGTTCAAAATATGTGGTATTATATAAAGGGGCTCAGGTGTTACTTTTTTTAACACTCTATTTTTGTAACTTTAAACTTTATAGTATATATGATTATTAAGATATATAGTGAATATATGTATAGAGTAAACAGAAACCAGACTATTAGTATAATACACTAAGCTTACAACCAATAACACATATCCACAATGCAAATCTTTGTTAAAACTTTAACTGGTAAGACCATCACTTTAGAAGTTGAATCTAGTGACTCTATCGACGCTGTCAAATCTAAAATCCAAGATAAGGAAGGTATTCCTCCTGATCAACAAAGATTGATTTTCGCCGGTAAACAATTAGAAGATGGTAGAACATTATCTGATTACAACATTCAAAAAGAATCCACTCTCCATCTAGTCTTAAGATTAAGAGGTGGTTCTTTATAATTGTAGTGTATACAATGATAATAAACTTTAAGCTGAATTACAGTGTTATAATCAACACCATAGTTCCGTTATTTGTTATATGTGTATTATAACAATTTAATGATCCAACTGACTTCTTTTTTTCTTTTTCTTCTTTTTTTTTTTTTAAAAATCAAAAAAAAAATTTAAAACAATCTTATATGCAATTATTATATATATTTGTAATTACTTTCTAATAAAATGTTTATTTGACAACTATATAACAGTGTATTCAATGCATGCTTTATTCCATTTTCATCCTTCTTATCTACGTTTTCTTTTAACAAAAAAAGTATCGTCCTTAAACGCGCTTATCATACAGCCGTGCACTAGCAAAAATAAAGGGTTTCATCTAGGGGAAAAACAGTGTATACAACATGTTTCAGGATAAAGCTTATGTCCGAAGAAGCGCTACCAATAAACAAATTTTTCAAAGTAGCAAACTATACACACGTAATATAGAATTTAAAAACTTAAAAAAAAAAAGGAGAGCAGTTAAAAGGCTAATTGTATAACCAATAACAGCAAATAAGCCTTTAATATTAACTAAATACAGGATAACAATGTTAGAGTCATTTGCAGCAACGTTTTTAAACAAGTTTTTAGGGTCTTATGTGGAAAATTTTGATGCCAACCAACTAGAAGTAGGTATCTGGAATGGAGATGTTAAATTGAAAAACTGTAAAATCAAGAAAGATTGTTTAGACAGTTTGGATTTGCCTATCACTATAGAACAAGGAATTTTGGGGAATTTAACTATGCAAGTTCCGTGGTCAAGATTAAAGTCATCACCAGTGAAAATTGAGATTGAAGATATTTATTTATTAATACGTCCTAATTCTTGGGAGAATTACGATCCAACAGATGCCTTTGAAAGAGAATTCAACAGAAAGATGAATAAACTTGAAGAATTAGAACTAATTAATCAAAATTCTTCTTCTCTTGCTGAAACAAATGCTGAAGACACAAGCAAAGATACCGCAGCCAGTGATAAAAATACTGATGGATTTACTACTTCATTGATCAATAAAATTGTTGATAACGTACAAGTATCCATAAAAAACATTCACATAAGATACGAAGATTTTGATTCTGTGTTTTCAAGAGATCAAACATCTATTGGTATTTTTTTACAAAATTTATCAGCAACAACATGCAATGAAAATTGGGAAGAAGTATTCATTGAAACAGTTAATGATATTTCTAGAAAAATTGTTAATCTAGATAATCTTGGTTTTTACATCAAAACTGGTATTAACACTGGTGACAGCTTGCTAGATGAAGATGTCGACGTATTTATTTCAAGATTTAAAGAAACTGTTGTTGAGCCTGTTCTGGTTGAGCAATTGATCCACCCTATTTCTGGTGCTTGCAAACTGTCTATAAACAAAAAAGGGTCAACAAAAGAAAACCCAAGATTTAAGGCTGATATGGATTTTGATGCAATTGGTTTGGAAATTTATGATTCTCAATACCAAATACTATTAGACATCATGACCAATATTAAACGTTTCAGCAAGTCATGGAAGTTTAAAGATATTAGACCACAATCTAGAGTAATTCAAAATCCAAGGGAATGGTTTAAATACACAATCAATTGTGTTATTACTGAAATCAGAGATAAAAACCGACAATATACCTGGGATAATATGAAACACTTTTCAAGCTTAAGAAAAGAGTACATTGACTGCTGGAAAAAGAAGTTGTTGGCTCAAAGAGATAACGTCACTGTCAGCAAGGTTACTTTAGAAAAACTAGATGAACTTCATAAGACGTTATCCTTGGATGAAATTATGTTATTCAGAAGTCTAACGAAAAAACAAATCCTAAAAGATAGAAAAATATCTGCAGAAACAAAATCAAATGAAAGCAATAGTAGCTCTTCTCTATCGGATCAAAACATAAATGAAGACAATATGATCGCTGCTCCAGAAGAACCTATTGAACCAGCCAAACAAAAAGGATGGCTTGCATCTTGGTGGGGTCCTTCTGACAATGACAAAACCAATCAAGAATCCTTGGAGCTTACAGAAGAACAAAAACAAGAATTTTATGATGCTATTGAATATGATGAAAGCAATAACAAGCCTTACAACAAGAGTGTATCAAAGGATGTTGTTACATTAAACGTTAGTAATAATATTAAATCAGGGTTTTTGAGATTGAAAACAAAGGCTCAAAATGAAACCCTTTCTGAGTTTACCTTTGTTGGTGCCAAGACTAAATTTTATCAGAAGCCAGAATCATTTGGATTTAATTTTGAGTTGAACTCATTTTCTATCAAAGACAAAAGTTCTTCATCTACATACAGTAATATTGTAAAGTGCAATAGCGATTTGAACGATAATGCTGAAATTGTTGACGATTTTTTCAAAGTATACTTTGAAAAAAATCCTATTGATAATGTTGATGCTGATTCTAGCTTGACCATAAAGTTGAATACAATGTCCATTTATTACAATCCTCACTTTATTAAAAAAGTTGTTCAGTTTTTCAAAACAAGTGATGAGCTTCACGATACTCTGTCCGCGATAATTGCATCTGCAGGAACAACTGTTGAGGGTTGGGCTCAACAGACTAGACTTGGTTTAGAATCTGTATTGGAAGATCACAAAAATATTGATGTAAACTTAGATTTAAAGGCTCCTTTAATCATTTTACCTATTGATTCTAATAAGTGGGATTCTGCTTGCGTACTTTTAGATGCCGGTAATATCAAAATCACATCTGATTTGATTTCTAAATCTATCATTGAAGATATTAAAAACTTATCAGTAGAGGAATACAGTCACAAAGAAAAGGAACATCCTGGTGAATTTCAAAGATTTATGTTTGATAGATTCAAAGTTAATTTATCTAAAACCCAACTATTAGTTGGACCTGATATCAAAACCACTATTGAATCCTTAAAGCAATATGAAAACGGCAAAAAAAACAGTTGGTCAGTCATTAACAACTCTTCATTAGACATATTATTTGATGTTTCCATATTTCCAAAGGCTTTAGAATATTCTAAATTCAAAGTGCAAATGGTACTACCTCATTTGGATTTGGAATTAAGTGATTACCAATACAGGATTTTGTTGCAAGTTGCTCAAGTATTTGGATTCCAACCAACTCCGGATGACGAAGTGTCTGCTGAACAATTTAACATGCATACTAATAAATCAATGCAAACTTTTTTGAAAGATACCAAAGAATTTTTATCCAAGTTGAATAAAAATCAATTGAATCAAAAGCAATTTGAAATGAATGTTGAAGTTGGGGAAGTGTCTTTGAACTTGAAAAAAAGAATGAATTTAGAATTGGATGATTTTTTACTAATATCATCTATTACTGGTTCCAATATGCAGTTAGCAGTTGACAAATATTACCAATACATGGATGTCCAAATTAGCTTGCATGAATTGTTAGTGACTGAAAATACCACTGGACAACTAAAGAAAATGGTTTACTGCACTAACTCAGACAAGAAGCATCCCTCTGATTTATTTAAAGTTTCTTATAAAAGAGAGCAAAGAATAGTTCAGTACAATGAATTCTTAATTGATGTTTATGATCAGTTTGTTGACATTGGGATGAGCTCTTTGGAGTTAAATTTAAACAGCAACTCTATTTTCAATATGTTAGCTTATGTCAGAAATACTTTCACTGATGTTAGTAATGCACCAATGCCAACTGACATTTTGAAACACAATGACGATTCTAACAACGATGAATCTCCACAAAAGATGATTGTTAACTTTGATTTGGAAAAAATCAATCTAATCTTTGAAGAATTAGATGATGAAAAAATTGCTGCTTTATCACTTTCAAAGTCCTCCTTGTCTGTTTATATGGTTCCTGAAAAAATGAAAGTTAGCGGTAAATTAAAACACCTTGAATTGGTTGACTTGATATATTCAGATTATAATCCTGATATTAGAAATTTAATATCCATGGATAATTCAGATGGATACTCAGAGCTGAAATATGAAACTTTTGATTGTGAAAACTCTGATTCTGATATAACATCTTCACTATATTTGAAAACTTCATCTGTTAAAGTAAAGTTTATGGAACAATGTTTTGGTAGAATTGTGGAGTATTTCAATAACTTACAGAATATCAAATCTGTCTTTGATAAAGCTAGATCTATTACTTTTGATAACAGTCCTGATTTGGATTCTATAAAGAAAATGAAAATTGATGTGATTGTTGAGTCTCCTATTGTTGAATTCCCATCTATTATCAATCCAATTGATAATATATGCGATAACCTTATTGTTCATTTAGGTAAGTTCACATTATCGAATAACTTTAAGGCTGATGATTTAACAAGCTACAGTACAAGTTTGACAAACATGAAAGTTGCTTCATATTTCAACTTTGTAGAGACTACGCAATTTTTGCATATGATTGAGAACTTAGACATCAAGTTAGATATGGCTGTTCTTAAAGATTTGGATGTTTCAAATGATAAAACAAAGCATATTGATGTTAGTGGTATTATTTCCAATTCTGAGTTGAAGTTGACTAATTTACAAATTGATTATGTTAGAAACATCTTGAAAACAGTTGCTTCTACTTTCACCTCAAAAGATAGTTCCAATTTGTTGAACGATGAAGACTTGGAAAACAAAAACAAAAATTTGAATAATTTATGGGATGTCGCTATGGACGCTAATGCAGTAATTACACCAAGTGCTGTTTATAAAGCTGACTTGAAGGAAAAATCACCGAGTGTTGATTTGACTGAATCACAAACTTCCAAAGAAAGTGAAAAGAGTAGCCCTCCTTCGGTGAACTTTACATTGTCCATTCCAATAACAAGTTTGACTTTATATGATAACACTGAAAATCAAAAAACTGTTGATGAATGTAGCTTAACCAAAATTGCATTAAACGGAACTAGTTTAACTTTAAAGAAAGATTCATCTGCCGAAAAGACTTTGGACTTTCAATATACTTTAGATTCATTTGCCATAACTGATTTGAGATCTGATAAAGAAAATGTTCATTCAGATTTGATACCACTATGCTCTGACTCTAAGCATCAAGTGAATATTATTTATTCAGAAAACCAAGAAAACCACAAAAGAGGTCATTTTATTTTAGATAATATGAAAGTAATTTTGGCTGTGGATTATTTGATTGCAATGAAAGTCTTTTGGAACAAATTGGTTATGTCTCCTGTTTCTGATATTGATCAGCAAATTGTAAATGTATCCTCTAAGAGTAACATTACACAATTTGGTGACATTGAAAGTACTGGTGTTAGTGCTAGTGAAGCTCATAAAAATGTTGAAACTATTTTAACTCATTTTACCGTTGAAATGTTGAATCCAAGTATTGTATTGTTGGCCAATCCTGATCTACATGACAGTGAAGCTTTTGTTTTAAAGCTTGAACATATGATCCTGAATAAAATAACAGATCAAGATGGTGACAACATTTCAATGAATTTACTAAATGCTGGTATGTTTATGTGTAATATGAACACTTTTGATAAAGCTCACATAAGACTGGTAGATGATTTCAGCTCTAACTTTTATTACAAAAAAATTCAAGATGCTACTTCTTTGAAGTTAGATATTGAAGACATGATTATTAGAGTTGCTTTAAGAGATATTAGATTGGGTAATAAGATATTCAGAAAAACATTGAATTTGGCTACAACAAGTGGACTATTTGGAAGTGCATTGGCCGAAAGATTAAATGAATTTGATCAACCGGGAATTAAGTTTAGTAGAGAATTTAAATTAGCCTTGGCTAAGTATGCTCCTAGTGTTTTATCGTCATTCACATTTATGTCAGATGAAAACCAAGATTTAGGTAATTATTCTGGAGAATTCAATCAACCAGATATTTTAATAACTGATGAAAACTTTGAAGCTGCCTTTGGCGGAGCTAGATTAGTCATAATTGGTGATGTTTCTGAGTTGCCAATGTTGGATTTCCATACGAATAAGTTTAACTTTTTTATTAAAGATTGGACTACAGACTTGAACTTTAGTAGTAAAATATCATTTTATACTAATGTATTTAATTATACTAAATCTGATTGGGAGCCCTTAATAGAGCCATATACTTTTAGTATTAACGGTTTTAGAGGAAGAAAAAATGAAAACGATACTAGTACAGCTGCCATGAATATCAACATTGAAAGTGAAAATTCCTCTGATATTACTATCTCACACCAATCTTTGAAATTATTGAAAATGATTCCTGAAAGTTTATCTTTAAGCACAATATCAGGTTTGGTTCAATTGTCAAGGGATGAGACAAAGCCTTTTAAAATTCAAAATGATACTGGAATTACATTAGAAGTGTGGGTTTACAACTATCAAGACAAAACTAAAAGAAGTAATTTTACTATAGTTAAAAATGGTGAGTCAATTCCTTGGGAATTTGAGGATTGGATTAAGTTGAGAGAAAACTTGGATACTGATAATAACAACTCAACCATAGTGTTTAAACCAGAAGGAGATGACTATAACAGCACCTTCAAAATTAATACTAAAACTGAAATTCAGACTTTGTTTAAATTGGAACCTCCCATTGATAATATACATTCAAGAATTGAATGTACTATCAAATTGAACGAAGAAGGAGTCAAAGTCATTCATTTTACCTCTCCCTTGAAATTCACCAATGCTACATCTACTGATTTGCAGGTTTTCTACAATGAATATGATTCATTAATTATTAAAAAGAATTCTACAACTTGTATTCCTTTGGATAAAGTATATGATTCAGTTTATCAACTGAAACCAATTGTTGATAACGCTGATTATTCTAAATCATATGCTATATTTGGTTGGAAAGACGTAGTTGAAGCTCCTACAAATATTAAATCCAAATGTTATAATGATTCTACTGGTGAGTACTTCTATTTTAATGTGTCTTGTCAATATAATCCTAAGGAGAAGTTGGCTAAGGTATTCCCACATATGGAAATCATTATTTCTGCACCATTTATGATTGAAAATACTCTGCCTGTTGAGTCTCATTTCAACATTGTCTCTAAGGAAACAGGAGAAAACATCAACTTCAATCTAAAGTCTGGTGCCAAATTGTCAATACATAATATTAACTTTGCTGAAGATATGGTTTTTATGAAAGTCTTTCCATTTGATACTGGCTATACACCAAGAGAGTATACTTTGATTCAAGCACCATCAAAATTCAATTTGCCTCCTGAAAACATAACTGCTTTAACTAGAAGAGAAGCTGGTATTATCAATGAATTGAAGCTTTCTTTGTCTTACAAAAAAGATTTTATTACTGGGTCAACAATAGTCAAGATATTTGCTGCCTTCGTTATTTTAAACAAAACTAGTAGACCTATTTACATCAAGGAAAAAAATAAAGAGAACTTGTTTTTATGTCCAGTTGATACCACTGAAGATGATGATACGTATTCTACAATTCAAATGATTTCCTTGGAAAACTATGCTAAGCCAGGAAGTAATGATGGAAAAAAGAAGAAGGGTTTGGTGCAATTGAAAATGAACGATACTGAATGGTCCTCCAATATTTCTTTAAATACCGTAGGTAAAACTTTAGATATAACTTTGCCTATTGCCTCCAAGACTACTGGAAATGAAATAGGAGTATCCATAGAAGAGGGATCTGGTGTCTTTTCTGATACCAAAATTGTTACAATAACACCTAGATATATTGTAACAAACTTTACAGAATGTAGTTTGGTTTTCCATGAGACTATGTGCATGGCTGAATTTTTATTGGAAAAGAAGCAAAATATTCCTATTTACAAGATGTCAATGAATGAAACTAAATACTGTAGAATCAAAATGTTTGATAAAGATGGTTTATCTGAATATTCTGAGCCATTTGAATTGAATATGAAATCTGACATTGACTACATCAAATTGAAGAATCCCGAAACTGGAAAGCATACCTTGATAATGATTGAGAAGTTGATAGAAGGTCCAGCAATGTTTATCAATTTAAAAAACTCACAAAGTCAGTGGCCTTTTTCTGTAAGAAACTTTACTGAAAACAACTTTACAATTTATCAAAGGGATCCAAGAATTAGAAATTATACTATGAAAGATGAAAGCAGTAATAATGATTACAATATTAGAAAATCTGCAGATATTGGGTATTATAGATCTATGAAAAACTTTGAACCTAAAAAGTACAATTTAACAGAGTATTCTATAATGCCATTCTCATGGGATTATCCATCTGCTAAGGATAAAAAGTTGATTGTTGAATATGGTAAGCTAACTAGAACTATTAATATGGAAATGATCGGTTCATTGAAACCAATGATACTTAACATGGGCAACAATGAAAATGGTGGGCCAATTATAGTTGAAATAAATATTTTGGCAGATGGGCCATGTTTGGCTTTGGTCTTTACCAAGTACAACCCTGAAGTTTCTTTATACAAAATTAATTCATCAACAATATCTGGCAACAATAAACCACCATTACCTGCCAGAAGAAGAATGCCTGCTAACAATTCGTTGCAAAGAACTGATAGTTCACTTTCATTGAATTCTAATAGTGAAATTGAATCTAGACATTCATATGATACACAAAATAGTGAAAAAGATATTCGTATGAAGAAAGTATTTAAGACACCAGATACTGAAAAGTCTGACATTTCTTCTTTGAAGGTATTGGTTAATATAAACGGTATTGGTATTTCCATTATCAATAAAAAGCTACAAGAACTTTTATATTTGAAGGTAAAAGGAGTGGAGGTTAGATATAATGCTTCCAAATTTTTCAAGTCAGTTTCTTGGAAATTGAAGTGGTTCCAAATTGATAATCAATTATTTGAGGATAATTTCAAACATGTTTTATATCCTACTGTTGTTTCAGATAGAAAACAAGATATGGAGAAACACCCATTGTTGTCAGGTTCTATAACAAGAGTTAATGATGAGACAACAGGAATGACTTATATCAAGCATGCAACAGCCTTAATTCAAGAACTTTCTTTAAAGTTAGATGAAGAGTTTGTTATTGAATTACTGCAATTCTTTGACTTGATCAATATACCCAGCTCTATGTTGAAAGCCAGTGACTTTGATAGCAAAATTGGTGGTTCTAGTTCATATACTGACAACTTTGTTATTCCTTATTTGGACATTGTTAAACAAGAAGCCGATTTTGATAAAGATTCTAATGGCTTAGGTGTCAGCACGGATGATTACTATCACCTGTCTTTGCCAAAGTGTAACAAAAAAGTTGAAAGAAAGAATTTACATTTTGAAAATTTGCACATTCAACCTACTGTCTTACATTTCTCATTTATGAGAAGTGAGTCAATCCAATTAAGGGATAATGGAATGGATTTGGTAGCTTTAACTCAAAAGAAAAAGGCAAGCTCATTCTTAAATGCTTTGTATATGACATTGGGTAATATATCAGATGCACCAGTTGTTTTGAATTCTTTGATTATGGAAAACTACAAAACCAGTTCCAGTGCATTAAAAGAAAGTGTTGTTGAGCATTATAACAATGAAGTTTACAGTCAATTGTTAAAATTGGTCGGGTATGCAGATGTCTTGGGTAATCCTATTGGACTTTTTAACAACTTATCCAATGGGGTTGCTGATATATTTTATAGTCCTTATCAAAATGGGTACTACATGAACGATAGACCTGAGGAATTGGGTATATCTATCTCAAAAGGTGGTGCATCATTTTTGAAGAAGTCTGTTTTTGGATTTAGTGATTCATTTGCAAAGTTCACAGGCTCTGTTGCTAAGGGATTGACAGCAGCTGTCAATGATAAAAACTTCCAAAGAGAAAGATACTTACAACAAAGAAAAAATAGAATGAGTGATGATCCAAACTCTTTTGGATCAGGATTTAATTCTTTGGTTCAAGGTGTTGCTTCTGGATTTAATGGTATAGCTTCCAATCCAATGGAAGGAGCCAAGAAAGAAGGAGCAAGTGGATTTTTCAAAGGTTTGGGTAAGGGTTTGGTTGGAATGCCAACAAAAACAATGATTGGTATTTTGGATATGGCCAATAATGTTTCTGATGGTATTAAAACTTCAACAGGAGCTTATGATCCAGATAATGTTTATAATTCTAAAAACGGTCACTATGAAAATAATGTCAAAAGCTTACGTTATCCTAGATATGTCAGTAAAGGGTTGGCTTTTTATGTAGACGCTATGGATGGTTTGATTACACCTTACGATGAAGCTAAAGCATATGGACAATATGTACTAAAAACATGCAAAGGAGGAGAATTCTTGTACGATAATTACGTTGACCATGAGTACTTACCAGGAAATCAAAGAATAGTGATAGTATCTGAGGAGCATTTGCTAGAGTATAACTTAGACAGTAAACAAGTAACGTTCGTATTAGATATGGAAGAAATGTGCAAAGTTGGAGCACCAATAGATGATGGAAGACAAATTATAGTCAGAGGAAGGGACAAAAATTCCGGTAGATTGTGCCAAGGTAGATTCCCAATAATAGACCTGAAGGCTAAAGAAAGAATATTGACCAAAATACTGCTGGCTCAAAGTAAAGTCATAAAGAATATGGATACACAGTTATGAGAGGATCACTTTATATAAGAGAATTAATCAAAAGCAAAACGTGATGTCCACTAAATCCGAATACTATTTCTGTTGATGGAATTCTTGACTCTTATATCCAAAGACGCTGAACAACAACTTTAGGTCACGTGCAACATTTTTGTTTAAATTTTTTGACTCTTATGTCCGGCACTTTTCGGACATAAACTCTAGGTCACGTGTCGCTTTTTGCTCTTTGTCGTATACGAGAGTTTATCACCGATATTCGGATTTTTAAAGGAAAAGTCTCGTAAAAAAATGACTTTGCAGTGAATTATTGACATAAAATGCAGTGAACAAACCTGCTAATGTCGTTCAAAAAAAAAAAAAAACATACCATTACCAACAGTAAACTCCTCACATTCAAGCTATTCTGATCACATGTCCCATCTCTTCACTTATCATGATCTATACTCCGTAATCTATCAAGTCCTCGCACTACCTCCGCTACCGTTGTTACCTCCGATTCTCTCAACTAAAACCGCAATTATACGGGAAAGGTCAACAGCATTTTTTTTTTTCCTTAGTGTAAAATTTTTCTCTCTATATTTCAAATTTTTTTCTTGTTGGCTAATACCGCATTGCTTAGACATTATTACTGTTATTCCCTCAGGACTATTTTCTTATATAAATTAAAAAAGGTATAAATGATACGTAAAAGGGTAGTATAAACACCAATCAATCATTGATTTATTCTTATTTATTACTTCCTACTAGTAACTTATTTATTTGGGCACATTTTAAAGTACCATATTTACTATTTATTTATTGAATTGGCTTCTAAAAGGAAAGAACGAAAAACATAATCGAAAGGAAATTTATTTATTATAAACACATAATGTCAAGCGTAATCACCAAGAGAATCACTCAAATAACTCAACTAAACAGCATTTTGGTTTCCAAGAGATTCCAATCCGTTGCTGCTCCAGCCAACTTAAAGACATTCAAGATTTACAGATGGAATCCAGATACACCAGAAGTTAAGCCAAAGATGCAAGAATATAAAGTCGACATGAACAACTGTGGTGGTATGGTTTTGGATGCTTTAATCAAAATCAAAGACGAACAAGACGGTACTTTGACCTTCAGAAGATCCTGTAGAGAAGGTATTTGTGGTTCTTGTGCCATGAACATTGATGGTAGAAACACTTTAGCTTGTTTGTGTAAGATTGATAGTGAAAAGGCCTCAAGCATCAAGATCTATCCATTACCACACACCCATGTTGTTAAAGATTTAGTTCCTGATTTGACTCAATTCTACAAACAATATAAATCTATCCAACCATACCTACAAAGAAAGGAATTCCCTAAGGATGGTACAGAAATTTTACAAACTGTTGAAGATAGAAAGAAACTAGATGGATTATATGAATGTATTTTATGTGCTTGTTGTTCTACTTCTTGTCCATCATACTGGTGGAATGCTGAAGAATACTTAGGTCCAGCCGTTTTAATGCAATCATACAGATGGATGATCGATTCCAGAGATGAAGCTAAAGAAAAGAGAAAAGAAATGTTACAAAACTCCATGTCTGTTTACAGATGTCACACCATTTTAAACTGTACCAAGACTTGTCCAAAGGGTTTGAACCCAGGTAAGGCTATTGCTGAAATTAAGAAATTCTTAGCTTCTGCTTAAAACTAACAGTTCTCATTTTTATAATAGTAAAAAAAAAAAAAAATAGACTTATTATAATGAATTTATGAGTTTATTATATTTATATGACATATATTTATTTATTTATTTATACCTTTTTTTTTTCCTTTTTTTAATTTAATAGTAAGTTATAAAGCAATTAAAGTTATGGTGATACAAGACGTTTGATTGGTTACAATTAAACCCTTGATCAGTAGTTCAAACATAAGTGGTTTCAACAGAGGAAGAAAATGGAAATCACATAGGTGTTTTTTGTTTAAAGTCATAAGTATTAAGGTTTTATTGAAGCATAAGGCTAGACTATATTATCATAGACTTATAGCAATGGTAAAGTACTTAGTCTTTAATAGTCTTACGTGCTTAAATATGTTTAGTCATTATGTTTTGATCACGTGTGTGTCTGTTTCTTTTACGCTACCAATTTGTTGCAAACCAATAGATGGTTAACAAAAAAAAAACTCATAAAGCAAAAAACAAACACACACAAGCACATAATCGATTATAAGACAGAAAAAAACAACACCACTTAACCAGTTGACCAGTTAAACAATGAGTGTGAATTACAATATAACAAGATCTCAGCTTATTCAATTAGAAAATAGCACTAAAAAGAAATTAGGTACTTATTCCAGCAAGTACGCACAGTATGTCACCAAAAAGGCTACTTTTAAGGAAAAGGAGTTGGATGAGAGCATAGAGAACCTTATTAAAGAAAGAGGCCAATTAATAGAAAGCATAACCAAAAATATTGAAGATGGAGACGAGGAGCTAAGATCTAAATATTTAAAACATAAATCGGAGTTAAACAACGATCAAAAAGAATTGAACAACTTAAGATCATGTATAAATCAAGAAAGAAACCATTTGAATTTATTGATATCTGTGAAAAAAGATATTTTGGCTGAGAATAACAACTTTTCCTCCACCGAAGAATACATGAATGATGAAAGTATGAGAATTGATAAACAAACAAGTGTGATGGACAAGCTTATACAAGATGCTTTGAACAGTAGAAACCAAATAATGGAGCAATCTAATGAGATTTTGTTCAATAGTAACTCAAGAGTTAATCATTTATTGCAACGTGTTCCAGGTATAAGCAATTTGTTGACTAAAATCAATACTAGAAGAAAAAAGAACATGGTGATTATGAGTTGCTTGATTGGTGTTTGTATGTTTTTAATATTCCTTACCTTTTAATTTTATAAAGACTTTTCTGTTTGTTTAATTTTTTTTTTTTTTCGTGTCGTCATCTATAAAACTGTAAGATATTAATGCCTAGCAATTAATAACCTCTTTATGTTATTCAAAAAAAAAAATGTTAAACTTATTGAAATTATAAGCTTAAAAAGTGTTGAATTACAAGTAATATCAACCATTATAAGGGATTAAAATCACGACGGGAAAACCCCTAACAAATTCACAATGGCTTATCTGAAATGACACCCAGTATATTTTTTCCGCTGTTAATATTCAAATTTTGTTTTTTTAATATTGTGATTTATCAGCTAAACAGGTACGTTATTCAAGCCTATAAATACCGATTTAACTCTTGTTCTAATTCGAAAAAATTAATTAGTTCAAGTACTTCTATATCAGCAACCATACAAACATATATACCTCATTCAAGCAATGGCCTCTTTAAACTTTTCAAAATTTCAAAACAATATCCTGGATAAAAACGGCGAACAAATCAAAATCGGGTTTGGAGTTGGATCTTACTGGAGAATTTACAAATCTGAACACAAAGTAAACTTTGTACCAGAATTGGTAGAACAACTGAAGACCGCAATCAAATCTGGATTCAAAATGTTGGATGGGGCTGAAGCCTACAATACATACGAAGAAATCGGTGCTGCTTTAAAAGAAACAGGAGTCAAAAGAGAAGATATTTGGATTACCGATAAATACTTGACAAAATCCTATGACTTGAGAGGCAGCACCGGACCAATCGACTCTTTGAACAGAGCTTTGGGTCTAATGGATTTAGATTACGTTGATATGTATTTGTTGCACACACCTACAATCACTAAAGAAAATGCAGGCATAACTTTAGAAGAAGCTTGGGAGCAATGTGAAAAATTAGTCGAACTGGGTAAAGCCAAACAAATTGGTGTCAGTAACTTCAGAGTTGAAGATTTACAAAGAATCATGAAGGTGTGTAAAATCAAGCCTATGTGTAATCAAATTGAGTTCCACCCTTATTTGCAATCACAGTCTCCTGGTATCAGAGAGTACTGTTACAGCAACGGAATTCAAATCGAAGCGTTTTCAGTCTTAACTCCGCTAACCAAGTGTGGTGATGATCCAATCGAAAACCCTATAATTCCTATAGTCGAGAAATTATCCAAGAAATACGGCAAAACAAATTCTCAAATCTTGTTAAGATGGTCCACACAATTAGGTATTTTGGCCTTAACAACAACTTCAAATGCTGAAAGAATCAAGCAATCTCTAGAAATCTTTGATTTTGAATTGACAAAAGAAGAACTTATCGAAATCATTAATACTAAAGACGCCAAGTTTTTCCGTGGTTGGGGAAAAGACTTTATGCCTTATACCCAAGAAGAATGTAATGTTGGTTTGTAAATGATCCTTACTATTCCCTTATCTCCTATCTATATAATCTTTCAATAATAGTTGTTAAACGCTCTCGACTTTAAATTTTAAAAAAAAATTTCAATATTTTAGACTGAAAATAGCTTGGTTGTTTATTTTGGGACGCATTATAGCTTCTTGATATTTTTTCTTAGACACGACTAAAAATTAACGGAAAAATGACATTTATAAGGAGAATAACGAGAGTCGTCCTTTTTTTAAAAATTTAACCAAATATTCACTATAAAATACTATTAACAACCGACTAAGTTTGCACTTTAATATAGAATAAATGGAGTCACACACCTCCGCAAATAACAACGAAGATCATCAAGATGACATCAACTCTTTAGAAGAAGGAAGATACAGCACGGATCACGATTACAATGAGATATCGTCATCGAAATCCCAAAGAACAATGAGATCACGTAAGAAGACCAAAAGAAGAAACACAATATTTTCTAATGGAAATAGACCAAGAACCAATTCATCTTTTCAATATCCATCTAATATGTCTGTGTTTTCCACAGGTGTTTCTGTGAACTCTCCAGGCGGTGAGAGTATAACAAGTCCGGCGGGAAAGCCACCCCTTCGTGTCCAAACAATGCTTCCAGATACTTATCATTACGAAATTGTTCCAACTTCTTTTCCACATTTTGAAGAAGATAAAAATTCAGATGATGACGAACCTTTATCTGGTCTTCATGAATCCACCGTAGATGGTGCCAATGACAGTCATGTTCAAACACTAACACCGCATAATGTGAGAACAATAAATAATGGATCTAAAGTCATAGTGAAACCTAAGCAAATTCATCAAAATCCATTAACCCCAGCAATGTTGCCAAAGGGGTTCACTCCAATTAATCATTGGGGGAGAATCAAAAGCAGATATCACAAGGAATGGCTAGCGGAGTTTCTTAGGCACTCTCGTCTTGACAATTTTAGGTGATGCTTGTTCAGTTCAAAATACTCTTACTATGCAAACAAAGATATTGAAGTATTACAAGTACTTGAAGGAAATGCAAGATGTGACCGATGTAAACCAGGTTGATTTGATGAAGGGGATAAGTATTATCACTCAAGGTTATAGTATCAACGTACAACTAGGATGGGCTGGAGCTGTTGTTTGTGGGTATTTTGCTGCTGGTGGTTCTTCCCTTTCAGGTGGGCATTTGAATATGTCTGTTACTTTATCAAACTTCTTTTTTAGAGGCTCTCCCAAGTGGCACTTGGCCATTGCCTACATTATTGCACAATTGCTAGGTGCCTATGTGGGCGGGTTGTTACTTTTTGGGTACTATCGAAGAGTCATTGAAGAAGTGTATCCAGATTGGAGAACAAACACTGATTTTCTTTCAAGCTTTGTAACTATGCCGCTGGATTACTTGTCACCAGGGAGACAATTCATCAGTGAGGCTGTAGCCACTATGTTTTTAATCATGGGGATATTTGCTATGACGGATCCTTATAATAATACATCGAATGAATTGTTTCCGCTGTATCTTTTCATGTTGATCTTTACCTTAATGGCTTCGATGTCGTTACAGACAGAAGCAGCTATAAACTTTGGAAGAGATACAGGTCCTAGATTAGCTCTTTATACATTGGGTGCTAGTAGAAAAGTTCTTTTTGAGTCTTATCACCATTACTTCTGGGTTCCCATAGTTGGACCAGCGGTAGGTGGTTTGATGGGAGCTATGATATACGACTTCTTAATTTTCAGAGGTCACGAATCATGGGTGAACAGACCTATTTACCAAAATATAGATTCTTTGAAAAGAAAATGGTACAAAATCAAAAGAACTGTTAACAAAAGACGTAAAAACAAATACACTGGAGATGATAGCGATGATGAAGCCAGTGATGAGAATGACTACGATTCTGAATATGATGCTATGAGTGCTTCAACTTACGGTCCTAGCAGTGAAATTCAAACGATTAATAGCAGTTCTAGTAAAAAGCACATTGTAGGAAAGGCAATAGGAAAAGCTGACGACCAAAAGGTGAATTTTGAAGATGAACACATAGAAAAACAAGGGCAATACAACGATAAAGCTTCTAATGCTGGTGCTGATACATTTTCATTGAATGATATTCCTGAGGAGGATCTGGATGACATTGAAATGAATGACATTGATGTGTACAGATACGAAAGACCTCACTTAAATGGCATTTTAAACAAACCTGGCTCATATAATCCAAAGAAGAAGAATGTCAAGAGAAATGAGATCCACTTTAAATCCAGTGGTAAAAACAGAAGATTCGTGCCTACTCTGTAGACTAAATGAAATGCAGAGGGAAATGAAGAGGGGGAAAAAAAAAGGTCTCCATTTAACCATTTATGATCCTGACACAAAATACGCCTTTTATGAAACAAAAACTCATCTCCTTTGGTCCAATTAAATGCACAGAAAAATGGTGAAACCGTTAAAACCGTTAATTGACTTCAAATTGGTTATTGCTAAGCTATGAATATATATGAACAACAAGAGCAATAGTTTAAGTTTGTTTTTATTTTTTTTTGGGTTTCTTGTTCTCTTCTCTCATCAGGTTCGTAGTTATAGTGAGACCAACGCATATCACTTCTTCAATTGATATAATTCCCCTACAAAAGGAAAATATTGGTGGAGTGGTTTACGGCTGACACCAAAAAAAAATACATAGACAGTAATATCGCAGCCTACATTAGTATTATTAAAGGAGTTTAAAAAAAAAAACGTCATTGCAAAATTAGAGTTGATCCATTAGTTGTAAACTGTTTATATTTTATGGTTAAATAACAGGACTAATAAAATTGATTTTGAAATATAATTTTTCTTTTCTATATACATATTCAAAAGAAGAATACGGTCAAATACATTCCATCAGCTTGATCAAGATGGTGAAAAATAGCAACTCAGATGGAAATGACATTGAACTGAACTCAAATGGAGAACACAATTTCGATGTTGGAAGTGACATGGAACAAGGTTTTTATGATCCATCAAACAGAAGTGTGACTCCTTCAGTTCATACAAACAACACAAGCAACAAACATAGAAAGAGCATGTTTAGTATGAGATCAGGCAGAAGCGGCTCTTTTGCTGAATCAAATGCCAACACAACCCATAGCATGTCTAAGCCAACACCACGAATGCAAAGAAAAAGAAGAGATTCCTCCTTTAACTATACAACATATTTACCACAAGTTTTCAGCGACGAAGATGACCGTCGTTCGCAATCGATCAAAAAACGTTCAATGGATACATCTGAAAACAATCGTGGAATCTTTGATATTGAATCTAACAGATCTTCTTTTATGGGCCCTCGTAGACAAAGAGATAACACAATTTATAATGCACAGTACCAGTTTGAAGTTATTCCCTCGGAAATGCCACAAATGTCAACTCGTTCCTCAATTTCCTCATCTTCAACTGGGTACAGCCGCAACAAGAGAAATGGTACAATAACATCTAAAAACGAACGAGATACTCAAAAGCAAAGTATGTCCAGTTCTAATGGTTTGGAAGATTACGATGATGAAGAAACCATACAAGATGATGATAGCGTTTATGGAGAAAACAAGCATCACATACCTCAACAGCAGGTTTTACTAAGACCAAAACAGATCCACCAAAATCCTTTGACCCCTCATGTCTTACCGCAAGGGTTTGCACCAATTAATGATTGGAGTAGATACAAGGCTAGATACTTTAAAGAATGTTTGGCTGAATTTTTAGGAACATTTATTTTGATCTCTTTAGGGGATGCATGTTCAATATCTACTTTGCTAAATGAACAAAACAGAATCAATGAATACGAAGACATAATTAATGGGTTAATTAATACCAATGCTGATGAAACAACAATTGCTACCATGGGTGCAATGTTGAAGGGTATGAGTAAAATAACCCAAAATTACAGCATAACAAATCAATTAGGATGGGCAGGCTCTGTGGTTGCTGGTTTCTGGGCCGCAGGTGGTTCATCACTTTCAGGTGCTCATTTATCTTGGTGTGTTACTTTGATTAATTTTCTTTTTAGAGGATCACCAAAATTCAAGTTATTCTTCCCATACTTGATATCCCAGTTGGTTGGTGCTTATTTTGCTGGTTTAGTTTTGTTTGGAGTATTCTATCCTGTAATTTTGAATGTCTTTCCTAATTGGAAGCATGATAGAGACTTTGTTGGTATGTTCACAACGCTTCCTTTAAAATATTTGAGCTCCGGTAGACAATTCATAAGTGAGTTTATTGGTTCGTTTTATTTGATCATTGGAATTTTTGCCATGACTGATCCCTACAACAATACCTCTCCAGAAATATTTCCAGTGATGTTGTTTATCTTTATTTTTACAATCAATGCTACATTTGCTCTACAGACAGGTGCTGCTTTAAATTTCAGTAGAGATTTAGGTCCTAGATTGGCATTATGGACTGTTGGTGTTGATCACCACTTATTATTTGATGACAATCATCATTATTTCTGGGTACCTATGGTAGCTCCTTTAATTGGTGGATTGTTGGGTGCATTCACCTATGATTTGTTAATTTTCAGAGGTCAAGAATCTTGGGTTAATAAACCATTTTATCAAAACATAGCTTCTTTGAGAAAAAAGAAAAGAAAGGTAAAGAAATTCTTTAGAAGATTGATATTTAGACACACCAAGTATCGTTACAAAAAGAAAAAAAGAGATTACGAGTATGATTCAGATGATGAAACTGATGATGATTCAAACACAATGACTGATTTTAATGGATCAAATAACGACAATTACCACACGTATGCTGACTCAAAGACCAGTCCTCATGATGAAGACGACGACATTTACTCTCAGAACATGGAAGTTTTTTCTGCAGGAGACCCTTTGGCAAATGAACACAACACAAGATTTGCAAATCGTCGTAACACTGATGAGGGCATGGGTGATAGAGTTAAATTTGTTGATGACAACACTAGTCTAAATACAACCTCTTCACTTTCTGGTGATAATGAAACACTTGATGAAAATGAGAATCCTGATATTGGAAATAACGATCATGGAAATCAAGTTTTGAATAATATTCCTGAAGAACATTCCATAGATAGTGATATGGATGTAAATTCAATTGAAGATGATATTAACCATGTTTATCAGGATAACGCACACAGTAAATCTAAAACATCTGTAAAAAGCAGAAGTTCAAAAAATAAGAATAGTAAAAATATCAATGACATAAAGTTTAACTACTACGATAGCATGCCCACAAAGCCTCAGAATGTGTTCAGAAGTTATAACACAATGCATCCTGGTAGAAATTTTGATCATCAATTTCCAGGTAGAAAGAAAAAACATATTTCTTTCAAGCCTAATAAAAGAACAAGATCATTTGTACCTACCATTGAAAAAGAACATGAAATATAGACTGCACTTTTATATAAGTAAAAATAACTTTTTATAGACTAAAATTTATTTAATGATTGGAATTTATTAAATTGAGGTAATTTTTATTGATCAGCACTTGTTTGGATTTTATCTATCTTATTGACTAGGTAAACAATGAGAAACTCACCTTTAGTTAAGAAATGAGTGCTTGCAAATGATAATAAAAATGTTCTAATTTAGTATATGTTTAAGAAAATCCAACATTAATAGCAATAAAATCTGACTAATAATCTGAATTTCAGATTTTAGACTTACTGCTTATATATAAGTTGCAAATTCAAAATACAACCGAAGCTACATGCACATTTATCACAGTAGTTTGAGCAAACATTAGTAGAAACCCTTTTTTTGCAAGAAACAGGACCCTATTATATTTTTCTTGTATGCTTATATTTGACTTTATATTAGATTTACTACAAAAACCTGGATTGCCTTTTCTTTTACAAAGTTACCGGTCTAATTGATTAAATCTGATTTACATACCAACTTTGCTGGTATGAGTGCTTTTAATTAAGTTCACCCGAAACATAGATTTTTCTTTTATATCCGAAGTTCTCACGGTCTTTTCATATGATACTGTAGAGAATAACAAAGTTTATTCAACTCAGCTATATACAGAGGTCTTTAAGTAATAGTCAATAACCATACAGCAATTATAGAACATAAAATACATATATATATATATATACGATATTTTAACTAATAAAACATTCGCCACCGACTAACTACAAGATTTTAACTTTAAAAAGGGAAAACAAAGTTAATTTATAATACTAAAAACACATAGCATTACAAAATGAAGCTCAAAACAGAAAAGGAGAAACAATATGAAGATAAGCTAGAACTATACAAAAAAAGGGTATTGCAACTTGGTATAGATAACCAAGACTTTCTCAAGGCCAATAAACACTCTGCCCAGCAATATATCCAACAATTGCTAAAACTGGGCATAGATACATCTGTTATTACATCTTTAAATATATTCACTGATGAAGATGAAAACTTGACTTATTTGGTACATTTTTTTAAAATTGTGTCTGAAAACAATGAATTAAACGGAGGCTTGATTACTTTGAAGGAACTTCAATATCATTTTTCAAATTTTAATATGATGATTTCAAAAGAAAGATTGATTTCGATTATGAGCATGCACTTAGATAAGTGGAAAACAGGAATCTCTTTAATGTATCTTGAAAACGACAGTAGAACCAAAAGGTCTAAAGTTCCTGTAATCAGATGTTTTCCGATGGAAATCAGCAAGGATTCTGAATACTTGTTAAATTACATAAAATCTAAGGACGAAGGATTTATAGTCAAGACAGAAGTTGAAGAGATTTTGGGATGGTCAAAGGTTAGAACACAGACAGCTTTAGTGGATATGGTAGATAGGGGAATTTTATGGATTGATATTTGTAACGAAAATACAGACGGAATAAAGTATTGGGATTATAGCAGTATATACAATTAAGAAGATTCTTTTTTAGCTTTCTTTTTGTCACGCCATTTTTGGTTTACTTCTTCAAATGCTCTTTGTCTATTTCTCTTATGAAATGGAGTAAGCTTGCTCAATCTTTTATGTTTACCATCACCTAGATTGATGTAGTTTGATCCAAAGGCTTCTTTATCAAACGATACCTTTCTGTTCTCATCATCATATGTTATACATTCAGGGATATTGAATTTGATTAAGTTCTTACTCATTTCCAGCTTTATTAGCTCTTGGTAATAAACAGAGTACACAGTGTCATTGGTGGCTTTTTTGAAAGCTATAGTTTCATTACTATTTTCAAAATCATTCGCTCTCATCCATTTGATATCGTCTTCATTTTTGAAAATGCAGTCGTATAGCACTAATGGAGTATCATTAGCCATGGTGTAGTCAGGTTTAGAAGGGTATTGATTTTCTACATCCATTAAATTTTTTATAATAGAAGGTTGCTCATGTCCCTCAGCAATTTCAAACAAAACAGCCATCATGCATCTGACTTGATGCCATAAAAATGCAGATCCTTTCAAGTCTAAACAATATACTTGTTCATGTTCATTAACCAAAATGATATCACAGTGAATAATAGTTCTTTTGTAAGATACTATTTGCTTAGAACCATCAATCTTACAAAAGTTTCTGAAGTCATTGTCTACCCCAAGAAAGTTTCTACATCCCTCTCTCATTGATTCCAAGTTCATGTGTTTTTCAAGTTTGAAGTAATATCTATAATGTCTGTACGCACAAGAGAATCTAGCATCAAAACTGCTGTCACAGTTCAAACTAACACTATGAAGCCAGATATCATTAGGAAGTGATCCATTCAATGCCTTTATGTAGTTGATTTCTTTAACATCGTTGTCTCTATTATCTATTTCTTCTTGGGTTTTCAAACATGATCTCAAATCCAAACTGATTACTTGATTCATGGCAGATACTCCTTTGTCTGTTCTTCCACATCTAGAAAAATTCAATTTCGCCAATGTTTTTGGATCGTAATCCTTGATGAATTTCTTTTGTTTTAGGACTCTGAATATTGTCTCTTCAACTGTCTCCACATCAGTGTCAGCTTGGTATGCTAATCCACTGTAGTTATAACCCAAATAGGAAAACTTAATGACAACTTTTCTTGTTAAATAATCAAAATCTTTGTCAACTTTCAGAGATTTTGTTTTTCTCTTGATGGGAGTTTCAGTTCCTTCAAGCTTCATAATCTTTGCTATCAAATCCTTTTTATCCCAGGATTGGTAATCAAGTTTTGCTGCAGTATTTGTCATATATGTATTCTTCTTTATTATTGGTCTTAATGAGTTTTTGAATATATGACTAAACATATACTAAAATATAGTGATGTTGTTGTTGGTGTTGTTATATGTCCTGTCTGTATCTTGATACAATCGTCGTGAATAATTTCAAAATATCGATTATAGTCCATTTTGAAATTTTGAAATACACGTGACTTTTACGGGCATCTCCCAAATAGGAAACTCATCTCAAATATCGTATTTTGTTTCTTTTTTTTTTAATTATTTTTTTATTTCACGTTTAACTTTTAGTATTATGAGTGAAAAACTACAGTTTGATCACTTAAATTCATGGTTTCAAGTCCATGCCAAATAGAAACCAAAAAAAACATAACATTTAAATGTCTAACAAAGAATCTTTATCTTGGAATAATTTAGATTACACCTTGCTTCCTTTCATCAAAAGAGCTATTGAGGCATATGATTTCGAACACTTAACACCAGTTCAAGCAATGACTATACCAATGTTATCGAGTAATAGAAAGGATGTCATTGTTGAATCATACACTGGAAGTGGTAAGACACTTTCATATGTGATACCAATCTTAGAAAGATGTGTAAGAGATTATTCATATGAAACCTTGAAAGACACGGATCTTCCGCATAATGGACCAAGATTGAAAAAACCAGTAAATAATTCTTTTCATACCATGATTATTGTTCCTACAAGAGATTTGGCAGTACAGGTTGAGAAGGTTGTAGATTTTATATTATCATTTTATAATGATAAGTCTACAGTTGTGCCAGATGATGATGAAAAAGAGGAAGAAACATTTTACAATGCTCCTAAAACTTTATTGCTAGTTGGTGGTGATAAAAAACAAAATATGAATGAAGATTTGCATAAATATAAGACTTCTAAACCTCATATTCTAATTGGAACACCAGGTAGAGTTTTAGAATTTTTGAAAAAACCTATAGTAAACACCAAGGAATGTGCATATTTGATTTTAGATGAGTGTGATAGACTGTTACTGGATCCCTCATTTGACAAGGATATACAACAAATTCTATCTATTTTGCCAAAACAAAAGAGAACTGGTTTATTTTCCGCTACTATCAAAGATCCAAAGTTCTTAGTAACCAAAACAGCTATGAGAAATCCATTCAAGATCACTGTAAATGCGTTAAATAAACCTAAAGAACTGACTTTAAAATACGTTTTAACTAAAACTAATAATAAGTTAAACCAATTGTTAGCAATTCTTCAAAAGTCCGAATACAAGAAATGTATTGTGTACATGTCATCTGCTAACGAAGTGACATACTTCCACAAAGTAATAAATCAATTTGTTAGATCGATTAAAGATAACCAGTTGTTCTATAAATTCCCAAGTGGAAAAGAATTGCCGATATATTCTATGTCAGGAAAGTTAACAAATCAACAAAGAGAAAAGAGTCTTGAACTATTCAAAAACGATACAATTTCAGGAAAGAGTGTTTTGCTAACAACAGATTTAACCTCCAGAGGTATTGATATAACTGACGTTGACTTGGTAGTTCACTTTGATGCACCAACAACTCCGGAAATCTTCTTGCATAGATCAGGTAGATCAGCCAGAGGTGGTAAAGCCGGTAATGCATTGTTGTTTTTACAAGAAGATACCAAAGAACTAGGGTACCTTGACTTCTTGAAGATTAGATATGGTATAGATCTAGAAGAAATCTATTGTAATTTTGATATTGATGGATATTACGACATAAAGCAATTGTACAAGTGGGTTTTGAAAGATAGACTAAGATTTGACGAGAGTGTATCTGGATTTGTATCATTCATTAATGGATACAGGGCACATTCTCTTCAATCCATATTCAAGGCGAACTCAATTAACTACTTGAAATTAGCTGAATTATTCGGATGTATAAGATTCCCCAAATCGCCAGAAGTCGATGCATTTTTGAAGGACTACCAAAAATTGGATTGTTACTTTGACGACGAACAAAGAGAACACATAACAGCTATCAAGGAAAAGAACGGCTGGTTTGTAGAAAAATTCAACATGGATGACTACCCATACTCCGATAAAACCAGAGAAGAAAAGAGATTGAAGGAATTAGAGGAAAATAAAAAAAACAAGCAAAGCAAAAGCAAAAAGCCTGCTGAGACTGTTGCATGGTCCAACAAGGTAGAAAGCAAGGAGAAAAGACAGGAAAGAAAGAAAAAGCTTGTTGAAAAAAGAGAAATTATCGTTCAAGAGATGAAGAGAAAGGCCATAGAGGATGCTGAAAACGGTGTTAAGTCCGAATACAAGGACGACATCGAAGAGGATTGGAAGGCAATGGTCAAAAGTAGCAAGAAGCAGAAAAAATCAGATAATGATTTTTTCGGCGATATGTGAGTGTAGTCAAAAAAAACGTCATATATGGAAACCTAAATAACCTTCAAGCACACCATTCCCTACGATTGCGACCAATTGTACGACGTGTATTTTTTTTGGTAGCTTTCCCATTTTTTTAGGGGAGCACGAGTGGTGAAATAATTTGTGCTAAAATGGCTGTTTTGCCCCCTTTGTTTTGACGTAGGACCGCTAGGAAAAATTTTCGTTGTACGCGGTCTATTTAATAGGCTGAGCTGAAAATGGGGACGGGAGTACATTGGCCCCCTTAAAAAAAGGATTGAAAAAAACAGCAGTATTTTCGCTTGGTTTATAAGGATTTTAAAAACAAACATTACTGTATAAAGGAGCATTAAGTTGTAAGAGAGTATATAGTATAACCCAAGAGGAAAGTGCGAGATTAATAATTAATTAAAACAATCCAAAAAAAATATATATATTTTTAAAAAAAAAAAATCCGAAATGAACAGAACATATTCTATGAGATCCAACAGGGTTCCTACACAAGCAGAAATCCAAAACCCACCACCACCAAGAGCCAGCACAGTTGGTAAAAACAAATTTTTTGGAGGTAGTTCTTTATCCACCCAATTGAGATCAAAGACCGCAGGAGCAGTTGGTCCAGAATTAGCCAGAAAATTAAACACCTTGATCAAATTAGAAAGAGGAGTTGAAAAGTCTTGGGAATTGGTTGTCAATGAAAAGAGAGATTCTGCTTCCCAATTATCAGTTTGGGGTGAATCCGGAGATGACGACATTTCCGATATTACTGACAAATTAGGTGTTTTGATATACGAATTAGCCGAGTTAGACGACCAATTCATTGACAAATATGACCAATACAGACTAACCTTAAAGTCTATCAGAAACTTGGAAGCCTCAGTTCAACCTTCAAGAGACAGAAAGCAAAAGATTGCTGACCAAATTGCTCATTTGAGATACAAGACCCCAGAATCCACCAAGATTGCTGTTTTAGAACAAGAATTGGTCAGAGCTGAAGCTGAATCTTTAGTCGCTGAAGCCCAATTATCTAATATCACCAGAGAAAAGTTAAAAGCCGGTTTCTTCTACTTGTTTGATGCTTACAAGGAATTAGCTGAAAAGAACGCTTTGATTGCTGGTTACGGTAAAGCTTTATTGGAATTATTAGATGTCAACCCTGTTGTTCCAGGTGAACAAAGACCTCAATACGATGGTTACGATGCTTCTAGACAAATTATCATTGATTGTGAACAAGCCTTAGATGCTTGGACCTTAGACTCTGCTGTTGTTCAACCAACTTTGTCTATTCACTATGGTCCTGAAGATGTTTATGCTTCTGAAGGTGAATACGAAGAAGAAGAAGCAGAAGAAGAAGTTGAAGAAACTGAAGAATAAGTTCTTCTCGTGATGTAAAATCCCAAGCAGTTTAAGGCCTATAGTGTCTTTAATAAATAAAAATATTAATATCAAGCTAAAACTTTAATAAAAAAAAGAAATAAATATCATTTTTTTTTAAAATATGTATAATTATTACTATGTATTTCTTTTGCCTCAGGTAAATTGATTAACCATAAATAAAACAAAGAATGTTGTATTTGATAAAAAGTATATTTTGTTTATTTTTGAATGACTGCTGTAGCAACCTTGAAACAAGGAATATGTGAATTTAAAATTGTAAATTTACAACAGTTTGAAAGCGCTCACCCCTTAGATTTTGTTCCAAGCGATAAATGAGCACGATTGGCGGACTCAAGCAACAAAACAGTGTAAAGTCACGTGATCTCCAAAATTTAATAATATTTTTTTTTGTGATGTGCGGAGATAAGAGCAAAAGATATACATCTGTTATAAAACTGGAATCAATGCACATGTGAACTTGAGCATAGTTTATTAGGCTATATACGATAATATGTTATTGCAAATAGTGACTTACAGCAACATGAAAATACCACCTTTTTAAAGTTCCTTAACAAACCTTAGGGCATTTCATCATAATTGACTTTTAAATTACCTATTTAGGAAATAATCGCCTGGCTTTGATTTATTTCTTTTTTTTTTTTTTCTTTGCTGTTTTTTTTTTTGGTTGTGCTACTTCCCTTTTGGGCCTTCATTTCCTCTTCTTTGAATCCCACATATTGAAAATTCGGAAATAGATGATCGTGAGACATATTGATTATACATCTTATAATAAAGTAAATAACCAAAGAAAAGTACTAATAACAAAATACCGAAAGCAATATGGGTACCGCTAAGAGAACAAAAAGACAATCCTTGATGAAGGAAGTAACCCCTGAAATCATGTCAAACAGTCTAGCAGCTAATCAATTATCATTCAAAGGTGACAAAAAAACAGCTAAACAGGATCCTTCTTCAAGAGCACCATCTAAAAAGGAACAAAAAAGAGCATTATTATACGGATCTCAAAGAAAGTCTAAACATCAAAGAGAACTATTAGCCAAAAGAGTAGAAAAAAATCTACCTATTTTAAATAAGTCTATAAAAACAGGTTTGAAGATAAAGACTGGTAAAAAGGGTAAAAAATTCATAAAAGATAATGATACACTAATATTGCAAAGAATAGCTAAGACAATTGGAGATAAACAAGACGAAGTAATCGAAAGTAAACTTGAAAAAGACAGAAGATTAGAAGAAATCAGAGAACTAAAGAGAATGGAAATAGAAAGAAAAGATAAGGAAAAGGAAGAAAAATTGGAAAATGCAAAACTTGATATAAAAGCCAAAGCCTCCAATGCCAGATCGTCCAGAAGAAAAACTAAAAGAGAACAATTCAAGAAAGATAAACAAGAAGAATTACTAAGAATGACTGAAGATAATGAAGCTCCTAAAAAGAAAGTCAAAAAGAGTGTTGCATTTGCCGGTTTTGATTAGATTCTGTGCTTTCCTACATATATATAAATACGGTTATTATTTCTTAGACGTCATTTGAAAGTAAATAAAGTGTGAGTTGCTTCATTCCATTGGCCTCTTATTACAGTGACTTGTCTATGTGATCACGTGTAACAATTTTTCACCCCAGTTTGTTAACTCCGACAAAAAACATGGCAGAAAATTTTTCAATTTCAGCTTAATGTTTTTGCTTAGGTTTTCTTTCTTTTTTTTAAAAAAAAACGCTATATATTTTAAATAACGTTTGTTTATGTTCATCGATTATATAGAGAAAGTAGGGTAGCAACAAGAGACCATAAAAGCAAAAACATACAAGTAGTTTTCAATGTTTAATTTTGGTAATAAGGCTGCAACACCAGCTTCAAATGGAGGAACCACATCATTAAATTTTGGTGGATCCAATACACAGCAAGCAGGTGCAGCACCAGCGAGCACAGGTTTTACGTTCGGTGCTAAACCTACTACCACCGCAGCTACTGGTTTTGGTTCAACAGCTCAACCTAGCGCAACTGCAACTACTGGCTTTGGCTCAACAGCCCAACCAGCAACTACACCAAGTTTTTCTTTGGGTGGTCAGCAATCCAATAACACAGCTTCGACTGGTTTGTCATTTGGTGCTAAGCCTGCTGCCACAACCACAGGATTTTCCTTGGGTGGTCAGCAATCCAATAACACAGCGTCGACTGGTTTGTCATTTGGTGCTAAGCCTGCTGCCACAACCACAGGATTTTCTTTGGGTGGTCAGCAACCTAATAACACAGCCTCAACTGGCTTGTCATTTGGTGCCAAGCCAGCTGCCACAACCACAAATACATTTGGATCAGCACAACAGCAAAGCAACACTGCTGCCGATGATGAAAAGACCTTTTTGGCTAAAATTGAAGAAAGTAAGTCCAAGATTCCTCAAAAGTCTAAGATCAATAGATTACTTGATGGATGCCATTTGTTACCAACAAATGAAAGTCTTGAATCAAATGTTTCCTACTCTGATTTAAATGTAAGAATCACACCAAGCTTGAATGAGTTGTGTGAAAGCACAAACTTATTGAACCAAAAACTATCCAAAGCTGGTCCTGATTTAACAAGGGCCCATTACTTATTATCAGGATCTGGCTTCAATATTCAAGAAGCTGAACAATTTATAGAGGACTTGAAAAAGGTCAGTAAAGCTAAAAGATTGAACAAAGCTGCTAGAAGTGTTAATGCTAGAACCAATGCTGCTAACAAAAGAAATTCCTCAGTTAACGAAACTGTATTGGATAATTACTTGAGGGATAAAAAACAAGAACAAATTTTAAGCTCAATTGAAAAGAGTTTGAATGATTCAAGTGCCAGCAATCCATTATTATTGGACAATACTAGCTACGCAAAAAAGAAAGATGAGTTAAAGACTCTTTATGGTATAAATTCTGTTACCAAAGGAAAGACAACCACAAAATTCGATGAAACCAACAAAAAATCTGGGTTAAGTTTCTTTGATGAAACTTTTTCAGAAGGCTCAATCAGTAGAAAATCTAAAAACGCTGCTAATAAGAAAATGGCTTTATTGCAAACATTCAACAACTGCAAAATCAACGTTAACTCTTCTCAAACTTTAAGAAAATCTTTTGAAGAGTATGCCAAGATTGTTTATAAAAATAACTCTAAAAAAAATGATGCTGATGAGAGTTTAACAGATATGATATTAAAATATGTTTCATCAAACAATGAAACTTTACAAAGCAACAATAGACACATTTCTGAATGTTTAGAAATATTGAAGTTCCAAGAAAATCCAGAAATAAAAGATTTGTCTTTAAACAAAAAGTCTCAAAAGTTCTTGGAAGCTCAATTCCACAAGTACATTTTGGACTTTTATGCCAAGAACTCAATTAATGAAGGAATTCCAACCATTGCTAACAAATACCAGCATTACATATCCATGAAATTCAAAAACTTAGCATCTGGTGATTGGAAGTCATCCAACTTGACTATTGTCAACGATAAGCCGATTTGGTGTATAATGTATTACTTCTTGAGAGGTGGTTGTTTAAACGAAGCTTATTCTTATATCATATCAAATAAAACCATTTTCAACAAGATAGCCCCACAAATAAGCCAATGTTTCAAGCATATCATTCAAGAAGGTTATTTAGATGCTGATCTACAACAAAGAATTTTGCTAGAATACAAGACCTTCAATAAAGAAGTAAACGTAGATCCATATAAGCTTGCAGTATACAAAATTATTGGTAAGCTAGATCTTTCAGGAGAAACTGGCTCTAAATGTGTTGGAGAAGTCATTGAATCCATGGAAGACTGGGTATGGTTCCATTTAGCTGTTTTAACCAAAGGACAAGACGAAAGTAAAGATATTTACAAAGTCAGGGAATCTTCTGATCAATTCACATTCCAAGAATTTAAGGAAATTGTCATTTTATTGGGTGAACAACAATTTGGATTGAAATTGTACTTACAAGTATTGCTATTGTGTGGCTTATATGAAAACATGGCTGAGTTCATCAGTAATGATAAATCCAGATTCAACATTGACACAGTACATTTGATATTTGCTATTCACAACAGTGTTAGCTTAGACTTAGATCAATTTGCTGAGGTTGGCTTGCCTATTTGGAAGTTTTTTACTTCATACATGCAATATTTTATCATTTCTGATCCTAAGATTGTCATTGAGTACCTGATCTTATTTTATAGACCTATTAGTGTCAAGAATAAGGACTCTAACAAAAAGATATTGCAACTTACACAATCTTTGATAAAAGATTTGATTTCCTATTCAAAGGATTACACAGCTATTTTGGGAAAGGTAAATTTAAAGACTGGTTCTATCCAACAAGGCTATTTGGAAAAAAGAGCTTCCTTCTTTAACATAAACAGTGGGACTGAATTATATTCCAAGATAACCGAGTCATGCGCTTTTAAAGCAGAAGAAGAAGGAAGATTTGAAGATGCTATTTTACTTTACCACTTGGCCAATAACTTAGACTCTGTCTTTACCATTGTCAACAAAAGTCTGGGTGACTTTTTGAGTGGATTGGACTTTATGCATTCAGAAGATTCCATATCAAGCTTTGAATTGCAATCCCAAGACATAAATTCTATTCTAAACAAGGCTATATTAATCAATGAAAACTATGCCAATTATGGTTCATCTGCCTCCAAAAAGATATCTTCTGAAAACAAACTGGCTTTACCTGTTTTATTGAGTATTGCTGATATCTGGCAAAGATTTATAGTTGGAGATTATGCTAAGTGTTTAGACAAATTAAGAGCCTTAAACTTGGTTCCTATTTACGATACTTCTGAAAATGCTACTTTTGTAATTTTGAGCCAAGGAAAAGAGATGACTTCTTTATTAAACATTGATCCTGTTTTGAAGAACTTATCAAATGTGTTGATTTTAACAATGTTCTCCATTCAACAATTAAAGGAAAAAATGGTCACTTTGAGAGATCAATCTGAATCTATCAAAGAACAAACCAAGAGAGAATTGAACCAAATATCCAAAAACTGTATGACTTATGTTGGTATCACTCCTTACAGGTTGAGCAAGCAAACTTATACAACTTTGTTATCGATAGAGTCTGAACTTTATAAGTAAGATTATATATAAGATTTTTTATTTTTACTTTTGTTTATTAGTATAATCTGGCTGTATTTCGTAGCTATTTGAAGGCACATACTCGCTTTTTTCCAAGTGTTCTAGTTCTCTTTTACGTCTTTCTATTCTTTTGGCTCTTCTTTCGCTATATGTCAGGTTTTCCTCATCTTCGTCCTCTGAAGATAAGTCTTCTATTTCATCTTCTTTGGATTTAGGTCCATGAGTATGTGTGCAGCTGGCTTCTTCCTCTTCATTTGGATGGTATATGCAACAAATTTTGGTTTTCTTTTTGTTCATATGTTCGTTATCTACGGTGTCCTCGGTAAAACGAACTTGGTGTTGACCACTTTCATCTGAGTGGTTTTGTCCTGTAAGATTTAAAATAATAGGATTAGGTGATGAAGACACTTGTTCTTCCTGATGAATAGTATGTGATCTTGTTTCAACCATTTTAGTGTGGATGTTATATGTTAATCGGTAGATGTATGGTTGGTAGATGAATTTTCATAATCGTTATGTTACTCATTTTTCAGGGGCTTAAATGCGTAGATATACACTCTTGTTAGTATAGTGCAAAAATTTGTTTACCTAGGTCACATGACTAAAGTTATATACTTTACATTTTAAATTTTTAAAAAAGGGACAGTTAATAAAAAGTATATAGCAACAATTGGTTTGTCAATATTCTTAATTGTAAAATTTTGGTATTGTTGGTGTTGGATTTTGGTGTACTGTTTTGTTAAAAGCTTGTTTTTAAAAATTTTTTGTTTGGTTACTACTGCTAGTTCAGTAAAAGTTCATGATCTCGTGTCTCTTCAATATTGCACTGGAATGTTAAATCATAGACGGTATAGACAACTGGCAGTTTTGTTTTTATATCTTTGAAATGCTACTATACAAATATGTAAAATGTTTTTACTTTATACTGGTTTCGATCGTGTTGCCATATATTTTGCAGCTTCAATAGCGTTTTATTCACTCCCTCGTATTTGATTAAGCTTCGGCTTTAACCACCAAAGCACGTGACCGTATATCCGAAATCTTACACCATTTTTTGGTTAGCGTTTAGGAGAACAAAAAAACGACACCAAATTTCACGGTGGCAAAAATATCTTCTAATAAATACACTCACATGTATCAAGTACAACTACTACATTAAGATAAACACGTTCAAACCAAAGAAAAAGTTATATTTATATAAAAGAAACCAAGATAAAAATGAATCGTTTATTATCACAAATGGGCAGCATGAAGGGTGGTATGTCAGGAGGAGCTCCTGTCGATGCCAATTTGGATGACTCCAAGGAAACAGTATACATATCCCCGATTGCGTTATTAAAGATGTTGAGACACGGTAGAGCCGGTGTTCCTATGGAAGTCATGGGTTTGATGTTAGGTTCTTTTGTTGATGAATATACAGTCAATGTTGTTGATGTCTTCGCTATGCCACAATCCGGTACAGGTGTTTCTGTTGAAGCCGTTGATGATGTATTTCAAACAAAGATGATGGAAATGCTTGAACAAACAGGAAGACACGAAAACGTTGTTGGTTGGTACCATTCTCATCCAGGGTTTGGTTGCTGGTTGTCTTCTGTTGATGTAAACACACAAAAGACTTTTGAACAACTATCTCCAAGAGCTGTAGCCGTTGTGGTTGATCCTATTCAATCTGTTAAAGGAAAAGTTGTTATAGATGCTTTCAGACTAATGGATCCAGCAACTATGATGAAATTTGGAGAACCAAGACAAACTACTTCTAACATACCATTTTTGAATAAACCAAATCTAACAGCATTAGTACACGGGCTAAATAAAGCATACTATTCTTTGAACATAGATTATTTGAAAGATACTGAGGAAATGAAGGTAATGATGCTACTACATATGAAACAATGGACCAATGGGTTGATTTTGGATAAGGGTGAAGATTTAGAAGAAAAAGAAGCATTCTGTAATCATGAAAGAGACCTTGAAAACCTTACTAAATTGACCAAATTATACAACAAGAAGGTTGAAGAGGAAATAAAGAAGAAGGAAACCGTTGAAAGTAAGGATAAAGAAGAAGCCAAAAAAGAAGAATCTGAAGAAGATGATGTTAGATACGTTGGTAAACAGGACCCTAAGAAGCATTTGAAGGACTTGTCTGATAAGATATTGCAAGATAACATAGTTCAAGTTCTTACAAATGAGGTCAATGCCAGTGCAATCCAATTGTAATCTTTATATACACTAACGCATAATCCCCTCTGGTACCAAAGCCAGCACGTGACCCTCCAATTATAATTCTTATATACACTAACGCATAATCCCCTCTGGTACCAAAACTAGCACGTGACCCTCCACCCAAGCTGCCTTCCTTTTTTTTACGGAAAAGCAAAGCGCCGTAGGCTTTAACACCACCTAGAAATCAACCCAAAAAGGAATACAATCCCCTCCATAGGGAAAATTTTTTACTACACTTTTTTGCTTAGCGCCTGGGTAAAAAAAATGAAGCACTTAATCCGAGGTGAATATTCAATATATGAAATATTAATATATATGAATTTTTTTAAAATATTGAATTGAATATGGAGGATCGGTATATGATTATAGAGGAAGATTACACGACCCAAAATAGGAAACTAATATAAAAAATTTTTCACATAAATATAATGTTGAGTTCTACTTATCACAAAGCTTTATTTTCCACAGCTTCTAGGCAATTAGCCAAAACCGCCAAGCACGATGTTGTTATTATTGGAGGTGGACCAGGTGGTTACGTTGCAGCCATCAAGGCAGCTCAATTAGGTTTCAACACCGCCTGTATCGAAAAGAGAGGATCTTTAGGAGGTACCTGTTTAAATGTTGGTTGTATTCCATCTAAGGCTTTATTAAACAACTCCCACTTATACCACGAAATGAAACACGATGCTGATAAAAGAGGTATCGTTGTTGGTGATGTTAAGATGGATATTCCAAAGTTCCAAGCAGCCAAGGACAAAATTGTCAAGGAATTAACCGGTGGTATTGAAATGTTATTCAAAAAGAACGGTGTTACTTACTACAAGGGTAACGGTTCTTTCGAAGGTGAACATCAAGTCAAGGTTTCCCCAGTTGAAAACGGTGTTAAAGAAGAAGTCTTAATTGATGCTGAAAATATTATAATCGCTACTGGTTCTGAAGTTACTCCTTTCCCAGGTATCACCATTGATGAAGAAAGAATTGTTTCTTCCACTGGTATCTTAAGCTTAAAGGAAGTTCCAAAGAAGTTAGCCATCATTGGTGGTGGTATCATTGGTTTAGAAATGGCCTCCGTCTACTCCAGATTAGGTTCTGAAGTTACTATCATTGAATTCCAACCTGCCATCGGTGCCACCATGGATGAAGAAGTTGCCAAGACCACCCAAAAGTTCTTATCCAAGCAAGGTTTGAAATTCAAGACCTCCACCAAGGTTTTAGCTGCCTCTAGAGACGGTGACAAGGTTTCCGTTGAAGTTGAAGGTGTCAAGAACGGTAAGAAGGAAACTTTAGAAGCTGATGTTTTATTAGTTGCTATTGGTAGAAGACCATACGTCCAAAACTTAAACTTAGAAAAGTTAGGTTTAGATGTTGATAAGAGAGGTAGAGTTGTTATTGATAAGGAATTCAATACCAAATACCCACATATTAAAGCCATTGGTGATGTCACCTTTGGTCCTATGTTAGCTCACAAGGCTGAAGAAGAAGGTGTTGCTGCCGTTGAAATGTTAAAGACTGGTCATGGTCACGTTAACTACGGTAACATCCCATCTGTTATGTACTCTCACCCTGAAGTTGCCTGGGTAGGTAAGACTGAACAAGAATTAAAGGCTGAAGGAATCAAATACAAGGTTGGTAAATTCCCATTCTTGGCTAACTCCAGAGCTAAAACCAACATGGATACCGAAGGTTTCGTCAAGGTTTTAGTTGATGCTGAAAGTGAAAGATTATTAGGTGGTCACATTGTTGGTCCAAGTGCTGGTGAATTAATTGCTGAATTAGGTTTAGCTTTAGAATACGGTGCTTCCGCTGAAGACATTGCTAGAACTTGTCACGCTCACCCAACCTTAACTGAAGCTGTTAAGGAAGCTGCTTTAGCCGCTCACTTCAAGCCAATCAACTTCTAAGTTTGATATGAATAAACTTGAAAATAATTCTTTCTGAAAAAAAAAAAAAAAAAAGAATGTATTAAATTCCATTTATAAGTTAATCATATGTTTTTCTTCTTTATTACGAAGCATTGTTTTCAGATTTGAGGTGCCATATTAAATAATGACACATTGACCAATATCATTTTAGATAAATCCGTTTTGTGAAAGTCTTGTGTTTTTCATTAATCATATTTGTTTTTAATTTGATCTTAAGGCCTAATTTATGAAATATTCAGATAAAATGAGAATAAAATTTAACAATTTAGTATAAATCAAACCATGAAAAGAAGAGAGTAAATTATATATTCCATTTTTAAACAAAATCTAAAAAATAAAATAAAATTAAATAAAAACAATCAAACTGTAATAAAGCCAAAAAAGAAAACGTAGCTATAGATTGGCTTCTCTGAAAGCTCTATTTAACAACATCATAACGTGATTGGCTGCTCCAAAACTACATTCAACACCATAGCCACCAAATCCATAACAATTGATTATTGGGTAGTAAGTTTTCAAGTGGAAACTTGCTTTATGTTCCAGATTAACAACCGATCCGACTTTGCTTCCAGGTCTAAAACCAACATTAACCCTTTCTAATATCCAATCACCATCTGTGAATAAATTTGGAAAGATTTCTTTTGCATTATTTAGAACATAGTTTATATCAGCATTAGAAATGTTCTTATCGTAACAGTCAATTTGTTTGGTACCTCCAATAATAAAGTACAATCGTTTTTTAAAGTTCTTGTTCTTTTTTGGAATTGGTCTTTGTATGACAAATGACCACTTGCTTCCATTTTGATATGTGATAGTATTTTCAGCAAACTTTTGGTATTTTGGTGTATTTGGAACCGATACAAGCAAGGTCTGACCTCTTATAGGAAAGTAAGAAGTGACTACACTATCATTGCTGCTGTTCCACAACAGTTCTCCTTTTCCTGAGCAATTTATTATCACAGGCTTAGGAGTACTGCTTAGGGAAACAACGTCTTCCATAAAGTTGACATTGTGATTGAAGTGAAACTGTAAGTCTATATTTGAAATAGCATCGGATTTCTCACAACAAGATCTATATAAAAATCTCATAAACCGCGGTGTGTTAACAACATAAGTGTCGTATGAAGAAATCATATCCAATTTCTCTTGAATACAAGAGGGAACAACTAGTTCACTAAGTGTTTTATCTTGTTCAGTGAAATTGACCAAGTTGTTTGAATTGTACCCGTCGTTTAAATTTTTATAGGCTTCAATAGAAGAGTCAATCAAATCATAACCTCTACAAAATTTAATTGTGGTTTCATAGTCATCATAACTCCATTCTTTGCTGTTTTTCAGCTTGTTCAAAAAATAATCAAATGTTTCTTTAGTGTATAAACTTTCTCGTCTTTGATAAGTCAGCGTTTCATTGCCGCTTGCATATTCAGTTGGAAATGGTCTTTGATGTGCACCTGCGTATACTGATGCAAAGTCCTGATCAAATATAACATTATCCAAATCACCCTTCAGAGATAGTATTTTTTTGTCAATACGTGTCACAACATGGATTTTGTAACAAATGCTAGTTGACTTTTTCTTTTCTATGTCCTCAATTAATCTGTAGAGAACCGATAATCCTATTATCCCTGAACCTATGATAATAATGCTTCTAGTAGTTAAAGAATTTTGACTCATTGGTTCAATTAATTTATAAACAAGAAGATTATTGCTACAAAATATTAGGGTTTTATATAAGTAAGCTGACTCAATACGGCAGTCTTATTGCTCTCGGTTCATGCTTATCAACTCGGTATTGATCCAAAATTCCGTCGGAACTGTTACACGTGATCATCGGATATAAATTTTAAATGGGGTTTCAAAATACATACAAACACGTGATCATGTAGCGCTTTCCAACATATACATGTTCATTTTTTGAAAAAAGAAAAAACAAAATGTCAAAGCTTTAAACTGTCTAAAGTAGAAATACAAGTTATATATATAAGAGAACAAGTTGTTAAAACCCCAATAAAGTAAGCTATTAAAGAGTTAAGATTAAACAAATTTAATATGTCTACACCAAATAATGACAAAAAAGTGAGAAAGACAAGGTCTCTATGGAAAAATAAGTACAAAAAGAAAAAAGATATAATAAAGCTCTTTATGAATGAAAATCTCATCAATAAACATAATTTAATAGCTCAGACAAATAGCCGACATTTATTTCCACTTACAAATAAACATAATAAATCAGTGATTAACAGTAGTATCAAGAGCAATCTGCCCATTACCCAAACTAAAACTAAACAAGCAAATCCTTTGCCAATATCGCCCGATAACTCGGATAATGATATAGACTACTACTCAAATGAAGTAACCGAAAGCAATGCTGATACTAAAAAATCTATATCATTAGAATCCAGTATACCAAATTTAAATGATGATTCTTTATCTTCTACTAACGATAATATACTTCAGTTGCTTAAACTGGCCTCAAAACCACAAATAGCAGATCTCTTGCTGCTGCTAGATAGGCATTTAGTATCAGACTTTTCTAAATTACTTCCACAGAACGTATTAACAAGAATATTTCAGTATATGCCTTTAGCGGATATTTACACATGTATGACTATAAACAAAAGATTTAAAGAACTCATAGAGAAAGATGACATATTATGGGATTACATAGATAAGAGAGAGAACTTTTTTAACATTCAAACAAGTGAAGACCTCTTAACTAAAGAAAAACGCAAGCTATGCACCTTTGTTGAATTTAAGAAAAAAGAATTGCTTTATAGGAATTGGACTAAAAAGGGATGCTTACCAGCTATCAAAACAGTTGTAGCACATGACGTGGACGTAATTACATGTTTGGAAATAACGCCGGAGTATGTAATAACAGCTGCTGATGACACCTTCATTAAAGTATATGATTTGTCTGGTGAAAAACAAACAACACTTAAAGGACATGAAGGAGGTGTTTGGGCATTGAAGTATGATTTAGAAACAAATTTTTTGATCACTGCTGGAACAGATAGATCAATCAGAATATGGGACTTGAGTACTTTCAAGTGTATTTATGTTTTCAAAGGCCACACTTCAACTGTAAGATGTTTGGAATTAAGTTCAAATGAAAAAAACGGGAAATTCATCCTTAGTGGTAGCAGAGACAGTAACATTATGGTTTGGAGATTGCCTTCTGAAGCATGCCAAGAGACTGAAGATGAACTTGTGTACAATGTTTTTCATGTCAACCCTTATTACCTAGGAACACTTAAGGGCCATACTGATTCAGTTAGATCAATGTCTGTTTATAAAAACATTTTGGTTACAGGCTCATATGATGGAACATGCAGAATTTGGAATATCAGTGACTTGAGATGCATTTGTAGAATGGTAGGAAACGGATCAAGAGTATACGCTGTAGTTTATGATCACAAGAGAAACAAAGTCTACTCAACAACCACAGACTTTAAGATATTTGTTTGGGAGGTCAAGAATTACAAAAATACAGGCCATATAACCAGGTATCCGAATCAGCCAAAGATGTTGGTATTGAACTCTCCAGCCCTGATTTTACAAGGACATGCGGGTTTAGTAGGGCTACTAGAACTAAAAGGTGACATCCTCTGTTCAGCAGCGGCTGACGGTTCTGTTAAAGGATGGGATATCAACAACTTTAACATATTGTTCCAATATTACCATAATGGTAACATACCAATATCCTCTTTCTGGTTTGATGATAACTTTTTGATATTGGGTTCCGAGATCCAATTCACTGTAGTCAATATAAGAAACGGCGATATACTATTCAATGATACCTTGCATTTTGCCGATAACGTATGGGGCATAAAGTCCGATGGTAAAAGAATATACACTGCAATAGTAAAGGACCATAAATCCTATTTGAGTGTATTGGACTTCACTAAGCTAGAAAAAAAGCCGTCCCATGCGAATATGTATCCTAATGTTTTGCGGGGGTCGCTTAGTGTGAGTAAAGAGTACATGTTCAGACGAAGATTATCTCCGCAAAGATATCTAAAGGACAATCAAGAAAACAGTTTAGCTGATGAATGTGATACTCCGTTGGTGTATGACTAGATAGCATCATCATGGCTTATATGCCGAAGTTGTTAGCATTGTATTAAGAATATTTAGTAAGAAAACAAGAAAAAAATATAGCCAAAAAAAATATTACCCACCAAGTAAAATTTACACCCCGTTTAATTAAGACGATGCTTTCCCCTCTGATGGAGATGAAGAAGCGGTTCAAGAGTTTGAACAAAAATTAGATGATTATATTTGTGGCAGGAATATTATGATATCTAGAAATGTTCTAAGCTGTGGACCATAGCAACGCATTCAATCATGAATTCATCTTTTTTACAGTCCGAAACATCTAATAATAAAGTTTACCACAGAGCAGGAAGTGCATCGAATAGCACCAATAAGAACGTATCCTTGGAAGAAAAGCTTTTTGGACCTTCAAGGCTTCAAAGTGCTGAGCTGAAGTTGCCAAATGATGTTAACAGTAAAGTTTTATTAGTTTCATTTGCCTTGGTTATGACATCTGCCACTGTATTCATTTTAGGTGTCATTGTGATCATTCAATATAGAACTTTACCTTTGCAGGTCAATGCAAAGATGGTGTTCAATGCTTCCATAATAGTTGCCTGCATAATGAGTATTTTCTACCTCCACACACTAAATGTTAAACTTTACAAGTACGTCTGTAAAAACAGTTCTGGTGTCTACCATAAAATATTGAATACCACAGTAAATGAAGATATTGAACTCGAAACTATGAAGTAGCTTATATATGAACCATGAATAGCTTATAACTTGATATTTTTGTCTATTTTCCTAATCGGGTGATGGTCACGTTTTTGAATTTTGGTCATGTGACAGACGCGTAAAAACACATGATCACCAGAATTTACACGTATATGTTTTGCAGCGATTATTGGCGTAATGTTTTCAGTTTTTCAATTATTTTTTTTTTTTTTTTAAATATTGTTATGGAAAATGCTAGTTTATTTTGATTTAACATAAACAGAGTGAACCATACATAGAGTCTCAATATATAAAGTGCAGTTATCATGGGAAGACTTTTGAATTTAAAGCTAACTAATTTTAAGTCCTACAAAGATGAGGTAAACATTGAAATCGGGACATCAAATTTCATCTCTATCATTGGACCAAATGGGTCTGGTAAGAGTAACATCATGGATGCCATATCATTTGTTTTGGGAGTTGACACCAATCTTTTAAGATCATCGTCTATAACACAATTGATTTACAGGGGCAAGAGATCAAATGGAAATGAAGACGATGAAAACGATTCAAATTCAACCGTTTCAAGAGCATCTGTTGAGGCAAAATACCAAAAAACAGACGGTTCTATTGTCAAGTTTTACAGAGATGTCGATACTGATGGAGCTTCCAGATACAAAATTGATGGCAGAAGCTCTAATTTCCAAAAATATGTTGAAACTTTGAACAAAGAAAACATTTTAGTTGAGGTTAGAAACTTTTTGGTATTTCAAGGTGACGTTGAACAAGTTGCTTCAAAAGATCCTTATGATTTAACAAACTTCTTTGAAAGAATTTCTGGTTCAATCAAATACAAGAAGGAATACGACGCACTAAAAGAGGACTATTTGAGAACAGCCAATGAATGTGGTGATGCAATTATTGAAAAGAGAAGACTTCAAACTGAAATCAGTCATTATACAGAAAGTGCTAACAAAAATGACAGGTATAATGAAAAATTGGATGAAAAACAAAATTTAACCATTCAATTTCATTTGTTTCAGTTATATTTAATCGATGATCAATTAAACACTGTGGATGAGGAAATTGACAATATTCAAGCTGATATTGGAATCGTTGAAGATAGCTTGAAAACCAAGGAAGAATCTTACGATGCTGCTTTGAATGAAAATGTTAGATACCAATTTGCTTTAAAAAACAACAGCAAAAGCATTAAACAATTTTTGGCAGCATCAAAAAAGCTTAAAGCTACTAGTTTGAACAAAACTCAAAATGAATCCAGATCATACGAGACTATAATCACTGATTTGAAACATAATCTTGAAGTATTAAACATCGACTTGAACAACCAAAATAGTACCATTGACGATTTGGAGAATACAAAGCAAACTTTAATTGACACCAGCTCGAACATTAAAACTCAAATTGAAGAAATTGAACAGGATCAAGTTAAATTCACAAATATTGATGCTGACGCTATAAATCAAATCAACACCATAAAGAGTGAGTATATTTCCGCACATGGTGGAGATATCATTGACAGAGAAATTCAATTGAAAACAAACAAATTGGATGAGCTAAACATCAATTTGAGAAAAATCAACAAGCAAATTGGTGTTTATGAAGTATTAATCAAGGAACAAGAAAATGAAAAAATACAAAAAGAAAAAAACATTCAAAAATCTGAAGAATCTTCAAAGACAAATGATATTGAAATTAAGTCTTTGGAACAGCAAAAGAAGAAGATTTCCGGCAGTATCGAGTCTTTGAACAAAAAAGTTGATTTTGATAACATCAAGTTGAAAAATACTCTTTTGAGAATTGATGAACTCTCTGCTGAACAAAGAGAAACCAAATTTGAAGAGAAACAGAGAGACATGTTACGTTCTTTAAAGAACATATATCCTGGGGTTAAAGGATTTGTTATTGACTTATTTAGACCCTCTAATGCCAAGTATAACTCTGCAGTAAGTTTATTGATAGGAAGAAATCTATACGCTATTATTGTTGATACTGCCACTACTGCTAACGCATGCATACAGTATATGAAAGCCCAAAGATTAGGTATTGCCACCTTTTTACCTCTTGATGTAGTATCAGGCAAGGCTCCTGACTTTGGATTGAATGATAAAAAGGCTATATTTGCTTCAGATATAGTGTCTTATTCCAATGAGTTCAAGCCTGTGATGAGATACATCTGTAGAGATACCGTTATTTCTGATGATTTGAAAACTGCGCAGAAGTTGAAGTGGCAAGATGACTTAAGTTGTAAGATTATTTCATTAAATGGCGATGTTATTCAAAAATCAGGTATAATGACAGGTGGTAGTGCTCAATCCAATGGTAGTGAATCAAGATGGAACAAAATTGAATACCAGGATCTAGTAACCGCTAAGGATAAATTGATGGATAATTTGAAAATATATCATGACAGCATTAATTCAAAAGAGTTACTAATCAAAGATTTGAAAAGTCAAATATCTGAATTACATAAAGAACATAATGAAATTCATTTAAATATCAGCTTTACCAAAACTGAAATAGAAAATTTATCTAAACAAATAGAATATAACAAAGAGAAATTAGCCAAGGAATTAGAAACCGAAAAGAAAGAGTTGGAAGAATCTATAGCATTAGTTAATAACGAGCACAATAAGCTGGTTGAAAAGAGAAATTCATTACTAGAAAAGCTATTCAGCGACATTTCAAACCAATTAGGATTTTCTGTTCTTGAATATGAAAATACTACAGGTAATTTGATAAAGGAAAAAAAGAAGCAATATGATTTGTTATCTAGAGATTTATCTGAGATTACAACAAAAATATCTTTTGAAAACAAGAAAAGATCAACTATCTTGCTTTCCATTGCCAATGTTGAAAAGGCTATTACTGACAACACAAAGTTGGTAGAAGAGATCCAAACAATGATGGATAATATCAGCGAAGAAATCACTGGTTTAAACCAAAAGACTGAAATGACTACCAAAGAAGTGGATGAAATCAAATTAAAGTTTGAAGAAAACAAGACTCTGGTCAATGCCTTATCTTTAGAAATCGATGAACTAAAGGTCAGAAGAGATAAATTAAATGTTGATTTATCAGAAAAAGAAAGCATTTATGATTCCTATGAAAAAGACAGAATACAGATATTCAAAAACTGTAAGATGAACGCTGTGGAATTACCGTTGATAAACGGCTCTTTCAATAACGAAGAAAATGCTGACAATGTTGAATTTGATTATTCTGTGTTGGTTTTAGACTATGCAAAATTAGACAAGAAATTGTTAAAGAACAAAAACAAAAAACTAAGCAATGCTGATGTCCAAAAAAACATTAATACTAAGTTGAGCGATCTTGAAAAAGAATTGCTAACATTGCAACCTAATGTTCATGCCAAGGATAGATTGAAAGAATTGACGGAAAAGTACAATAAATACAACAATGAAGTTGTTCATGACTTAAAAGAAAAAGAAAAGAAGTTGTTGGATAAGTTCAACAAGGTAAAGAAGCAGCGTAGACAAACCTTTGAAGAAACATTGGAGTATGTTATGCATAACATTGACTCTGTGTACAAAGAACTAACAACGGATGCTTCATTACCTAGTGATTCCAATGCCATGAATGTTCTAGTTGGTGGTTCTGCTTCTTTAAACCTAGAATTCAATGAAGAAGATGAGGACGAACCTTACCTAGCAGCAATGAGATACCAAGCAACACCTCCAATGAAAAAATTCAGAGAAATTGAATATTTGTCTGGTGGTGAAAAAACTGTTGCTGCGCTAGCTTTGTTGTTTACAATCAATAAGTTCAAGCCCTCTCCCTTCTTTGTTTTGGATGAAATCGATGCTGCTTTGGATACTGTCAATGTCCTAAGAGTAAGCAACTACATCAAGAACCATGCAACTGAGAGCCTACAGTTTATAGTCATATCCTTGAAAAACAGTATATTTGAGGAGTCTGATTCATTGGTGGGTGTCTACAGAAACCAAAAACAAAACAGTTCTAAGGTCTTGACGCTAGATCTATCAGCTTATGAAGCGTAGTTGTATGTTGCTAATAACTAGCCTTAGTTCTGTGAGGGTCTCTTAAATCCGATCAGCTTATGAAGCGTAGTTGTATGTTGCTAATAACTAGCCTTAGTTCTGTGAGGGTCTCTTAAATCCGATCAGCTTTCTTTTTTTCCAATGTTGATGTATTTCTCATCCAGTGTGTATTCAATATATATATATTTTTTTCATTTTAAAAAAAACGTTCCTTTAATTAAGGTATATATTCACTGTAATGTGAATGTATAGTTTTGGTTAAGAGAGCTTAAATCATTACCCAAAAAATAAGTTACTGCAACTAGCTGAAAAAGAACATTATTATTTTGAATATGAGTCTTCCTCCTAACGGTAACGGCGGTACAGACGGTAATGCTCCGTTGATGCATAAAGCAGTCACGAACTTAATTAAGAATAAGACGACTTCTTCTTCAAACTTGAAGAGATCTTATTCAAACGATACTTTTTATGGTGGAAAGCAAAAACTAGTTAAAGGAGTTTCTAGCGCTTCAACTCAAAATTTGTCCAGAATGAACTCAAACACACCACAAAGCAACATTTTTGATCCTGTAAATCTTGAAGCTTTGATGAATGAAAGATTGAAGTTCTTTAACTTGGATTTTGGCGATGATACTCCAGAAGAAACCTTTAGAGATCCAAATTCTAGATATTTCACCAGAGATTTTGGCTACAAATACAATGTTGACGACTGTATTCCTTTTGAAACAGAAGGTTTTTCCCAACAATCAAAGTACTTATGCCATGTATTAGTGAATTTGTATATTTCCATATCTTCTAGAGACATCCAAGGTATTGTTCCAATATCTGCTAAGGATATTTCCTCTTTCAAAAGCGATATTGAAATGGTATTTGGTACTGATATGCTACAATTAAACACATCCGATTACGGGGACGATGAATCAGTCGTTTCTCAAGGTGATTATGACACTTTTGAAGATGAGGAAAACGATGAAGAAGCTGAAAAAGATGCTGCTCATGGTGTTGGTGTTGGAGGTAAAATAAACGTTAAGTCATCTACTATTGTCAACGTTGTTTACTGGACCACGGAATTATCAAAGTGTTTACACTTTGAAATTCCAGTTAGTTTAAGAAAAAGTTTGTGTATGGTTTACTATAGCTTAGCTTTGTCAAGAGGGCAAAAAATAAACAGGATTTTGTTTGTTGATACATTCGTTGATTTACTAGAAGCTTTGGGTGAACAATCATACAATTGCTATAGAAAAGTATTAAAGCAAAGTGGATTGTTATTGGATTATAAACCACTTTTAGATTACTTTTTAGATTTTTTGCCTGATCCAGAAGCAAGCTACCAAAAAAGAGATGTTGAAAACAGAAATGACCACAAGTTGTTAAGATTGCTTTTAAAATTAGCCCACAATGCCAGAACGTTCTTTGATAGTTCAAGTGATAAATGCTTAACAGATATTACTCAATTTATTGTTTCTTCATTATCCCCAAAAACTGTATCTTCTGTGCTACCTATTTTAGCCTCTATCGTTCCATACCATTACTTTGAAAACAAATCTTCAATGGATTTGTTTAAATTGGCATTTTCTATATGGAAGAACTCAGTTATAAATGCTACTATTGACGTACAATGGTACCAATTTTTATCTGAAATGATATCTGAAGGTTACACTCAAATGATTACCATTGAAAACCCTGATATAATAGCTAAGTCAAAAATTGAGTTTGGTGAATTTGGGTTTTTAAATGAAGAACAAATTGATTTTATTTTCAACAGATTAAGACTTTCTATGATCAAAGAATCATCTGTCGCTTCATTTAGTGCAATCATTACAGCAATTATTTACTCCATAAATAGTGAAAAGATGCTAACTAAGGTTAAGAATTTAATGAATTCAATGGCCACATATTTCCATCCATCTAATACCGATGTTTGGTCTTCTTTGTGTGCTAGATTTGTTATGACATTTATCAAAATATATCATGAAAGATGCAAGCTAGAACAACAAGAATCTTCTAAGTATAGAAAAGATTTGAATTTAAAACTAGCTGATCACGCTACTTTGGTTGATATATTCCAAGGTCCTATTCTTCTAGGTTCTTTCTCTAAAGATTTCAAAGATGCTACCTATCACATCTCATCACTAGCCTATTTGCTAGACTTGAATCCACCTAACAAAAGTCAGTTAATGGATAAAATTTTAATGGAAGTATATACTCCATATCCACATTCTATAGAAAGAGAAGGTATTGCTTTGAAACAATTTGGTAGAATTGCCAGATTCTACTGCTCTACTGATATCTACAGAATGCACATTACCAATGTCATGACTATGATTATCAACAAAATTGATGCAAATGATCCTGATATGGGAGTTCCCTTGCTGAACTGTTTATTATGCATTGTATCTTTTACTCCTATAGCAGTCATTGATGAATATAAGGATAAGGACTTTTACTCAGTAACTCAGCCCGCTCTTGATGCTCATTTACAAAATATAAGACAAGGCTACCATGAAACTGAGTATAATGATGAATTCAAATATGCCTTTGGTGTATCCACAACATTATTCAAACCTATTGTTGAAGCATTAATCACCAAACTTTTTACATTTGTTCCCTCCAAATCTGAAGAATCTTTGCTTTTCAAAATTGCTCAATTGTTTATGATTTTAATTGAATCAATGGATAAAAACATGTTTGATTTCTTTAGCCAAAACTTTATCTCTCATTTAATTGATGAATCATCCTATTTAAACTGTAAATCTCCTAATGTTGACATTATTGCTGAAATTACTGGTTATATGTTGAAAAGAAATGGTGATCTATTTCCTCAATTAATCAATATGTTCTCTCTAAAAGTTGACAGAGAAGTTGAAAGAAGTAAAGGTAATGTAAGAAGTAAGCAAATTCAAGAAAGAGATAACAAAATAGTCTTTTGTGTTAGAGTTCTAGATGAAATTTTTAGATGTGGTATGCAACAAATAGTTGAACACAAAGAAACTGTTGAGCAAATCTTGTTCAAATTCTTTGATGAAGTGCACAATCCTCCTGTTGATATGATATCACCTACACTGGTACATAATATCTTGTTTTCTTTAGTTTACCCTGAGATTATTGACTTCAAGTTGTTCCCAGATGATTGTAAATTATCTCCAGAAGAAAAATGGGGAGGGTTTACTTCTGATGAAAGAAGATTCTCTCCTGAATGTATGAACTTCAAATGGCATCTACCAACATATGAAGAAGTCAATTATGCCATAAGTTTATCAAAGAAATTGGTAGATTATGCTTCTACAAACATCACCAAAATTATTTCAAGTGAGAAACTGTCCATATTAGACAAAGACAAAATTCAAAAATACGTAATGATATTGTTACATGTCATTAGTGGTTTATCAGAGTTATTTGATTCTGACTACTCTGAAGTTAAAAAGAACCAAAGAAAGAAAAACCTGGATTCTATAGGTCAAAATAAAGAGAAATTAGCTATTTTGAATTACGTTAGAAAGAAAAGTGTTGATGCTAATGCTATTGAAACTGGTTTAGAGCAAGAATCTGCTGCATTAGACGAAGACGATGACGAGGGTATCGATATTGATTATGATGCTGCTGGAAACGGCAACACAGGCAACTCATTGTTTGAAGATTTAATGTCTGTTGAAACTACTCCATTGCCTGGTGATTCATATGAGTTTGAGCAAACTAAGACAACAGGTGCTAGTGCAGGACTGGTTTTGGGAAATGAGAAAATCACAATTCATCAATTATTTAATTCATTTGGTAAAACCGATTCTGAAAAGTTAGCTGATCCAAGATATGATGAAGTTCATGCCATACATTCTAAGATTGGTGAAGTATTACATACTCTTGTATCCTTCTTAAAAACTAAAATTGAACATGACAGTGAGTTATTGGTTGTTGTTTTACAATGTATGAAATGCTGGTTTGTGGATAGAGGTATTGAAACATTTTTTGGAGAAGAAAATGACTACATGATTGATTTGACTTTGTTAGAAAACATTCAATCTTTGGCTCATGTTTTTGAGCCTTATACAAGAACATGTATTGGATTAAGAGTTCATATGGATTACAAAGCAAGAACCACAACACACTCTACAAGCAGAGTTGCTTCTCCTTTGGAAAAGACTTTACTCCATGATATTCTTTCTTTATGCATTTCACCATATCCTCATGTTTGTGGTAGTGCTCAATTTGGTTTAAATGATATAATGAAGCAAATTTTAGGCTCTCACAAAATCTGTGTAAAGTTTTTACTGGAAAATTTAGAGCAAAGTATTAAGAAAAACGATGATTTGGTAATTAAATCCATTTTGGAATGCTTAACATTGCCAAAAATCAGTATGAGAATAGGTACAGATTACCATAATTTAAGTAGACTATTTGATTTATTGTTGACTTGTAATAGTCATTCCAATTTTTCAGTTGTTTTAACCAGTGAAGAATTGTTGATGCAATTATCAAGTAGTATAAAGGTTCCTTCATCTATATGTCTATTTAACTTTGACTCTTTAACTGGAATAGCACCAGATGATAAAGCTTTACAAATTGAGATAGAGGCTGTTACCAATGCCAAAAACCAAAAAAGAAAGGAAATTTTTGCCTTGTTAAAGACATTTGAAGAACATGTTAAAGAAAAAATCAAAGGTATCTCTGATCCAAAATCTCCTAGCAATAACAGTGACAGTGAAGCCATGGCTATCTCTAATGAAGAAGAAGATGAAGATGTAGACATGGAAAGTGATCACGATTCCAAAGATGAAGAATTGTCAGAATGGAAAGGCCAATTGTTTTTGGGTGAAATCATTCATAAATTACAAATATCTAATGAGTATCCTATTGATTTAAGCTCTTTGAAACAATTATTTGATCAAACTCTGTCTGATCATCCTGACACTAAACAGAAGTCAATGTATTACTTTACAAACTTAGTGTCAAATGTTTTGGTTAGGGCTGAGATAGGTTATAACAACGAAATAATTTACTCTCCTTGTTTCAAAAGACCTTTAATTAAAACTGTTGATACTTCTGAAGCCGGATTTAGAGAATACTATGAACAACAATTAGTAAATTATGACAATCCAGACTTCTTTGTTGATGCTAAACCATATTCTGGATTTGTATCTCTAGGTTGGCCTTTGTATGCAGTATCTTCTGACAAAGCTGAAAGATTGAATCTACAAATAAAGAGCGGAGATAAAGCAATTTTGGAAACTGTTTGTAAAGAAATTACACCTGAATACTTGACCAACACCATTGAGTACTTAATTAAAGACAAGGAAACTAAGTCTGAGTACACCCCGGTAATTGTATTTTTCTTTGTTTCAATTATTCAAATGATAAATCTTGGTATTGCTAAGTTAATTACTTATGATGATATTTTGGCAGCTTGTGAAAACACTTTTGACAGAACTTCCAATGCTAGTATTATAACATCTGGTGAAATTTTTGCTTCCTTGATTGTTGCAAGTAATTACACCAGTGCTGAGAATATGGCCAAAAGAGATGCTTTCATTGAAGAGTTTATGAAGAATCATATATTGAAGAACATCAATACGAACATTCTTGATTCTTATGCTGTAATGTTTTGGTGGCTTCCTGGTCAAGTTGATATTAGAAGATGCAAAACTTTATATGAAAAAGTGGTTTTATCTGTGAACGAAGTATTATCTGAAAACCGTGGTAATGCCATTTCTCCTGCTTTAATTGCTGGAAGAATAAATTTTGCCAGATATCTGTTGATGGGATTGAACTCTACTTCAGAGCACAATCAAAAATTAGTTAAAATGTTTGGAGTTTTCAATCACCCAGATGAACCAGTAAGAAAGGCAATTGCAAATACAATCAACTTTTTATTACTGACTGACACGCAGAAAAAATTTGATAGTGTTGATCATTTGATGAGTTATGTTTCCAAAAATGATGAAGACAATCTAGGAAATTCCATTAAAGCAGCTCCTGAGTGGTTCAATGATTTGATTTTGGAACAATTTGATTGGATTTTCAATGAATACAAAAATAATGAAACTTACTACACAACAACAGATGCTGTTAAAATCATCCACAGTGAATTCTTCTACAGAGCAAGCACAATCTATTTGATTTTTGCAGGCTGGAGTCACAACAACTTACTTTCATTACCACACTACTTTGAACAAATTGCTAAATTTTTGTCTATATTGTATGGAATGAAGAATGTTTGTAACATGACAAACATTCACCCTGAAGTATTATTTGAACAATTGGGGTCATCAACCATGACCAAAGTTACTTTAGAGATAGTGTTGGATGGGTTATTTGACTTTAAAAACAAAAAGATCTTCAACACTTCGCACGGTTACAAGATTCAATTGAATTTCATCCAAAGCTTGTATTCTTCATACATCTACTTATTGAACCCTCAACAAGTTGAAGATATAGTCACTTTTGTAAAAAACATGCTAAGTTATCAAGGATCATTAGAGGTTAGAGAGTTAGCAGGTAAGGTATTATCAGGAATGATTCATACCATGGGTGAAGACTCATTCATTGTATCGGAGTTATGTGATACCTTTGGTGATATTATCAAAAAGGCTGGCAATACATTGGAGAAAAAACAAAAATACGTAGCTTTAAGCAAAAAAAACGAAGCTGAAATACATGGTGCTGTAGTAGGGTTGAGTTCTGTTGTCAATGCCTTCCCATACATCCAGCCAATACCTAAATGGATCCCTGAAAGTTTAAGTATACTGTCTGGATGGACAAGATTTACCGGATTTATAGGTCAAGCGGTTAAAAACGCCATAACGGACTTTAAGAAGAATAGATCCGATACATGGCACATAGATAAGGAATACTTTACTCTTGATCAACTAGAGGATTTGGAAGGCGTTAACTGGAGAAGCTACTACGCCTAAAAAAAAATGTATATATAAGTAATATAACGTCGGTATTTTGACTGTTTGGCTATACACCATGATGTCAAATTATTACTCAAAAAGGAAATCATCCAAATCTCGGTGTTAAGACACTTTGATTATCTCTTTAGAAAAAAAACAAACGCAGTGTTCAACAGATGGGCGTAATATTCCTGTACCCATGGAACTTGCGGTCCGGCTTTAACAGGCCCAATTCTATATGTGTGTTTTTTTTCTCTGCCCTTCATTTTGTATATAAATAAGCCAAAAGACCCTTTCGAAATTGTTTGTTAAATCCGCTTTTCTAATTTTACTAGTTTTTTTTTTTCTCCTCCTGTCATCGTTGGATGACCATCCCTCTAAGGTGTTAAGATTCTGTTCAGTTACACCCATTCAACTAGTTCCTTAGTATACACTGATTTTTTTCTATTAGCTAATACGGTGATAATACTAACGCATTTATTAGCCTTGTAGACGTTTCGATTACTTTACTGTATAAGCACTCAATTTATTCTGCTATATCTGAAACTATTAACTGCGACTTTTGCTGTATCTGCTGAAGAAACAAAGCATAATTATTCACTAATTTTGAACGTAACAGAACCAAAGTCAACACTGTTTGTTATTGATACAACAATAAAAGTAAATCAAAGGTAAACTTAGAAATAACAGATCTATACTATACACCGTTTTGTTTCCAGTACAGCAGTTAAGAAATAATCACACGATGTCACCTAATTCTGCTGCTAAAACCCCTATTAAATCTCAGGAGGATGATTTTTCATCTATAATAGACACCAAGTCAACACAATACAACGATGAGTACTCCTCCCCTAGTGATTTCATGAATCAAGAAGACATTGAAAAAGTCGTTGATTCAAATATTTATTTACAACATAGAATCTTTTCTTTCCTAAAAACAAAAAAAATACCAGATATTCCAAAAGATGATTCTGAAAGAAAAGAATTTGCTTATTATGATGCTAATATCATTTCAAAAATCTTTTTTCTTTGGTGTTTGCCTATGATTGGTGTTGGTTACAAAAGAACCATCCAACCATTGGATCTTTACAAATTAAAACCAAAGATGAAAGTTGAAAGCTTGACTGATACTTTCCAAAAATTTTGGAAAGAAGAAGTTAGATATCTCATAAAGAAGTATAAACTTGAACATCCTGACGAAGAACAGCTTGAATTTGAAAATGAAGAAAACGAGTTTCATCATTACTATGGGAAGTTAACCCCTGATCGTTTAAGTTTAGTCAGATGTTTGTTCAAAACTTTAAGAGAAAAACATTTAAGAGCTTTGACTTATGTTATTTTAGGTAATTGTTGTGCTGCTTTAAATCCATTAGTAACCAAAAGATTGATCAACTTTGTAGAAAAAAAACAAATGTTTCCACATTTGCATGTCAATAAAGGTGTTGGTTATGCTATTGCTGCTACCATTCTTATGTTATTAAATGGTATTTTCTTTAACCATTGCTTCCAAATGTCTACTTTGAGTGGTACTCAAACCAAAGGTATTATGACATCTGCATTGCTGTCTAAATCTTTCAAACTAAGCAGCAGTGCCAAAAATGTTTACTCCAATGGTATGATTACCTCCATGATGTCCACCGATATGCAAAGACTTGAGTTTGCTATTGCTTTGCAACCATTTTTATGGGGATTCCTACCACCTGTTATTATTTGTTTGATTTTATTGCTTATAAACATCGGTCCTGTTTGTTTAATTGGATTTGCAGTTTTCTTTACTCTGATTTTCTGTACTATTAGAGCTTTCAAGAAAATCATTGCCATTAGAATTAGAGCTAATAGACACACAGACGCCAGAGTTAGTTATATGAGAGAAGTTTTGAATTCTTTGAAGATGATCAAATTCTATGGTTGGGAAGATGCTTATGAAGAAAGCATTGTTGAAACCAGAAAAAAGGAAATTCGTGAAATTAAAAAAATGCTTTACACCAGAAATTTCTTTACTGCTTTAGGTTTGATGTTACCAACCATTGCTACTTTGGTCAGTTTCTTAGTATTGTACAAAGTTGGTTGGGGGTCTAAATCTGTTGGTTCTATTTTCTCTTCTTTATCCTCATTCCAAGTTTTGGCAATTTTGGTTTTCTTCTTCCCATTGGCTTTGTCCACTGGTATTGATGCTTTGATTTCTCTAGGTAGAGCTCAAACATTTTTATTAGCTAAAGAAGAACAAATCAGTGAAGAAAGATTACCATGTGAAGTAAAGGACAATGCTTTAGAATTGCATAACTGTGATTTTGAATGGGATGCTTTTGATGCTGATTCTGAGGATGAAGATGAACATGTTGTTTTGCATAATAACGACTTACAAGACAGTCATTTGGAATTATCCTCTTCAAAAAAAGAAAAAGTTGGAAACAATAGCTCTGAACTTGATGAAATTAGTGAAGATACTGCAAATGAAAAGCATCAAAATGATGATGAAATGAAATTAAAGTTTAAAGGATTTCATAATACTAACTTGAAAATTGCTAATGGTGAGTTTGTTATGGTTACCGGTGCTATTGGTACTGGTAAGACTTCTTTGTTAAATGCTTTAGCTGGTATGATGCCACAATTATCAGGTGAAATCAAACAAAATGGTAAACTTTTATTATCTGGTCAACCTTGGATACAAAATACCACATTGAAAAACAATATCTTGTTTGGCTCCCCTTTTGATCAAAAAAAATATGATGATATTTTAGATGCTTGTTCCTTGCTTCCAGATTTAGATATTTTACCAAATGGAGACCAATGTGAACTTGGTGATAAAGGTGTTAATTTGTCAGGTGGTCAAAAGGCAAGATTAGCTTTAGCTAGAACTTGTTATAAAGATGCTGACATCTATTTGTTTGATGATGTTCTTTCTGCTGTTGATTCTAGAGTTGGTAAGTACATTATGGACAAGTGTATGCTTGAATTATTAGCCGGTAAGACCAAGATTTTAGCTACTCATCAACTTTCCTTATTGGATAGAGTTGACAAAGTTATTTTCTTAAGTTCTCATGGTAGTGTTACTCACGGAACTAAAGATGAATTAATGGCCACTGAACCTGAATTTGCTAAATTAGTTCACTTTTCTCAGAGTCAAGCTGCTGAGGAAGAAAAAATAGAAGAAGCAGATCCTATCATTGAAAATGAAGTAAACGAGATCATACCTACTAACTCTGATAATGAAATTAAAAGTTTTAGTCCAGAAGGTATTGATAACGAATATGATGATTTAGCCAAGTTGAAAAAAGAGATTACTGCTAAATCTGATATTATTGTTGAATCTTCTAACAAGGAAAGAAGAGCTTTTAATTCTGTTTCTTTTTCTGTCTATAGAAAATACATCACTTCTGGTTGCGGTAAATTTACAATTCCTGTACTCTTGTTGTATGCTTTCACTGTAGTTGCCACTACTTTCTGTATGTTGTTTTCTTCTGTTTGGTTATCTTTCTGGACCAGTGAGAAGTTTGATAGACCTGCCTCTTTTTACATGGGTATGTACTGTTTCTTTGTCTTTGGAGCTTTGCTCTTTATGATTATTGAATTTACCACATTGTGTACAGTTTGTCTAAATGCTGCTAGAGCATTAAACTTGAATGTTGTTAAGAAGTTATTGCACACCAGAATGTCATTTTTGGATGTTACTCCAATGGGAAGAATTTTAAATGTTTGTTCTAGTGATACCAATACCCTGGACAATGAAATCAGTGAACAAGTTAGACTATTTGTATACCAATTGGCTAATTTAATTGGTGTTGTCATTTTGTGTATTATTTACATGCCTTACTTTGCTATTGCTATTCCATTTTTGTTAGCTTTGTATATGTTTATTGCATCCCATTACCAAGCTACTGGTAGAGAAGTCAAGAGATTAGAGGCAATTCAAAGATCATTTGTTTACAACAACATAAATGAAGTCTTAAGCGGTATGGCTACTATAAAGTGTTACGAAAAAGAAAAGGCATTTATTATGAAAAACAACTTCTTGATTGATAAGCAAAACGAAGCTGCTCACATGTCCTTCTCTTTGCAAAGATGGGCTGCCTTATTCATTGATATGGTTGCTTGTTTGTTTGCCATTATTATTTCCTTATTGTGTATTACTAGAGCTTTCCACGTGAATGCCTCATCTGTGGGTGTTATGTTGACTTATGTTTTACAATTACCTGGTTTATTGAATATGTTATTAAGGGCTATGACCCAAGCTGAAAATGATATGAACTCTGTTGAAAGATTAGTATCTTATAGTACCGAGCTACCTCAAGAAGCTGCTTACAGAGCTGATGGAAATGGTGTTGTTGAGCCACCAAAGGAATGGCCAACTAAAGGAACAATTGAGTTTGAAGATGTATCTATGGCCTATAGAGAAGGTTTACCACTAGTGCTAAAGAATTTGAGTTTCTCCATCAACAATGGTCAAAAGATTGCATTGGTTGGAAGAACAGGTTGTGGTAAGTCATCCACTGTATTAACATTGTTTAGATTGGTTGAGTTGTCTTCTGGTAAGATTACTATAGATGGCCAAGATATTTCCAAATTAGGTTTGTATGATTTAAGAAGAAAACTAACCATCATTCCACAAGATCCTGTTTTATTCAAGAGATCTATAAGAAGAAATTTGGATCCATTTGGCGATTACACTGATGATGAGCTATGGGAAGCCTTAGTTAACTCCGGTGCCATTGAAAGATCATTGTTAGAAGAAGTCAAGAGCCAAGTAGTACAAAAAGATGAAAAGGAAAATGATACCGTACATAAGTTCCACTTGGATCAAATGGTACAAGAAGACGGTGTTAACTACTCAAATGGTGAAAGACAAGTGTTGGCTTTGACAAGAGCTGTTGTTGCTAAATCAAAGATTTTAGTTTTGGATGAAGCAACTTCATCTGTTGATTACGAAACCGATGCTAAAATCCAAGCAAGAATTACTAGTGAATTCAAAAACAGTACTGTTATAACCATTGCCCATAGATTGAATACAATTCTATCCTATGATAAAATCATGGTACTGGAAAAAGGTGAGATAGCTGAATTTGATGAGCCATTGAATTTGTACCACAAGCCAGACGGTATCTTCAGGGAAATGTGTGAAAAAGCTGCTATAACTGAAGCTGATTTTTAAGTTAATCATTTTTATGTAATATCATCTTATATATATTCCTTCAATCCCCATATACTATATCTTATTTATATAGGTTACTATCGGAGTTTAGCCATTTCATTATACTCATAGGGGCTCATGTTTTTTTCTTCAAGATCTCCACATTGTATCAATTTTTTCATTTATAAGAAACGGTGTGTAAAGCACCTATATTTCCCACGTATTTTTTTTCCTGCTTAATAATTCGTTATTTAAAGGGGATATATACTAAGGCAACCATACAAGAAATAATATACAGAGATGTCAGGAAACAACTCTAACTTTCATGCTATGAGAAAAATCTTATTGATCGGAGATTCAGGAGTAGGAAAATCCTGTTTGCTAGTAAGGTTCGTTGACGACAACTTTTCACCATCCTTCATAACCACAATTGGTATTGATTTCAAAATCAAAACTATTGATATCAATGGAAAAAAGATCAAATTACAGTTGTGGGATACAGCAGGCCAAGAAAGATTTAGAACAATCACCACTGCATACTACAGAGGTGCAGATGGTGTTGTTTTGGTTTATGATGTTTTGGATGAAAAGACCTTTGCTGATGCTAGGGATGTTTGGTACAATACTATAATGGAAAATGCCTTACCAGAGTGTCAATTGATATTGGTTGGTAATAAAGCTGATGATACAGAAGACAGTAAAAGACAAGTTAGTTATGAAGATGGTGAAAGTTTAGCCAAATCTCTAGGGATGAAGTTTGTTGAGGCTTCAGCTAAAGATAACAAAAACGTTGATGAAATTTTCTTCACCTTAGTAAAGATGATTGAAGAAAAACTAGATTCAAGTAGCTCAAATGCTGGTAAGAAAGGTACCGTTAAAAATGAAGGTATTAATTTAAAGAGCTCTTCTAAAAGTAAAAGCAACAATTGTTGTTAGATGTGTATATATGTCTTCATATGAATCTTATAATATTTAAAAAAAAAAGCTATATATAAAAAAAGACGACTATAATGGTAGCATAAACGTGTTGTAATACCAATCGTTTCATTAGGTAGATCATATATTTTTTTTACCCTATCGTGAATCTACATTTCCTAATTGGGTCAAAAAACATCCATCATAAATATGAGTGGTGGATTTCAGCAAGTTTCCGTTTTGAGACACATTTTCTTGTTTAGGGAAAAACCGACAAACACTTCCATAAACGGAAAGACGTAAAAACAACTCATCTTTAAACGTTTCTTTTTTTTTTTTTCAATCTTTTTTTTTTAAAATTAAATTTAAATTTATATCAGCTCTATAGGAGCATGGCTATTCATCTAGTATATAGCATATAACAAAACCAAATAAAATTAGTTAGAAATAAATAATAGACCAATTTGTTTAGTTGGATTTGAATTTTAATACCCATATCATTCAAACTTAATACTAATCACTTTACAACCATGGATATTTATAAACCAATTGGATCCGAAATCCAAAACATTGATTTCTCTATTTTATCTTCACAAGACATAAGACAGTTATCTGTTAAACAAATAAACAACCCTACTGTTTTAGATAACTTAGGTCATCCTATTACCAATGGTTTGTACGATTTATCGTTAGGTGCCTTTTTAAAGAACTTATGTTCTACTTGTGGTTTGGATGAAAATTCTTGTCCAGGTCATCAAGGTCACATTGAGCTACCAGTTCCGGTATACAACCCATTGTTTTTACCCCAAATGTTCCAATACTTGAGAATGAGTTGTTTATACTGTCATCATTTCAGATTAAAAAATATCGAAGTTCATAGATTTGCTTTAAAATTGAAGTTATTGCAATACGGATTGATTAAGGAAGCTTATGAGCTAGATGAGGTCACTGTTTCCACCAATATTGATGATGTTGATGAAGCTGAAGAAGGTGAAGAAGCTGATGATGGTGTTTTCAAAAAGAAAACCAAACAATCCGAATATGAATTAACCGAATTAAAGAACAAAAGACAAGAATTTGTTGAATTAGCAATTGCCAAGGCCTTGTCCTCAGGTGAAGTTTCTGAAAGAGGTGTCTTTACTGCTATTGTCAATGATGAAAGAAAGAAATTAATTTCTGAATTCATCAAAAAGGCCTTAGCTAGACCTCATTGTGATAATTGTGGTATGTTTTCCCCTAAGTTCAGAAAAGATGGTTTCTCCAAATTATTTGAACAACCATTAAGTGAAAAGCAATTAACCAGTAACAGAATCAAAGGTATTCAAAGAAAAGATATGTTAAAAGACTCTAAGTCAAAGGAAGGCTCTTCTGATGAAGTTGTTAAGCCAAAAACCGGTTCCACTTATATCTTATCAACCGAAGTTAGAAATATTTTGAGATCTGTTTTCAAGACTGAACAACAATCTTTACAATACGTTTTTCACTCTAGACCTAATTTGAAAAAGACTTTAGTTAAGGCCGATATGTTCTTCATGGAATGTATAGTTGTTCCTCCAACCAGATTTAGATTACCATCCAAATTGGGTGATGAAATCCATGAAAATGTTCAAAATCAATCTTTATCCAAGATTTTAACAACTTCCTTATTAATTAGAGACTTGAATGAAGAATTAGCTAAAATCAGATTAGGTAAGGTATCATTTGAAGACAAAAAAATTATCTTCAACAGATTGATGAATGCCTTTGTTACCATTCAAAATGATGTTAATGCCTTTATTGATTCCACTAAAGCTCCAACCAATGGTGGTAAATTACCAAACCCAGGTATCAAGCAAGCTTTAGAAAAGAAAGAAGGTTTATTCAGAAAGCATATGATGGGTAAGAGAGTCAATTATGCTGCTAGATCTGTTATTTCTCCAGATCCAAATATCGAAACCCACGAAATCGGTGTTCCTCCAGTATTTGCCAAGAAGTTAACATATCCTGAACCTGTTACTAATTACAACATTGCCAGCATGAGACAAGCTGTTATTAACGGTCCAGATGTCTGGCCAGGTGCTACTCAAATCCAAAATGAAGATGGTACTTTGGTTTCTTTGGTAAGTATGTCTTTAGAACAAAGAAAGGCTTTGGCTAATCAATTGTTGACTCCTTCTTCCACCAACAACCCTAACGTTCAAACTTTATCTAAAAAGGTTTATAGACATATTAATAATGATGATATTGTCATTATGAACAGACAACCTACTTTACATAAAGCTTCCATGATGGGTCACAAGGTCAGAGTTTTACCAACTGAAAAGACATTGAGATTGCATTATGCCAACACTGGTGCTTACAATGCCGATTTTGATGGTGATGAAATGAACATGCATTTCCCACAAAACGAAAATGCCAGAGCTGAAGCTTTACACTTAGCCAACACAAACAGTCAATATTTAACTCCAACTTCTGGTGCTCCAGTCAGAGGTTTGATTCAAGATCATATTTCTGCTGGTGTTTGGTTGACTAATAAGGATTCTTTCTTCAACAGAGAAAAGTACTACCAATATGTTTATAGTTGTATTAGACCAGAACATGGTCACACCTCTAGAGAAAGAATCATTACTTTACCACCTGCTGTTATCAAACCTGAACCTTTATGGACTGGTAAACAAATAATCTCTACTGTTATCCTAAACGTAGTTCCAAAGGATATGCCAGGTTTGAATTTGATTTCCAAAAATAAAATCAAAAACGAATATTGGGGTAAAGGATCCTTGGAAAATGATGTTATCTTCCATGATGGTGAATTAGTTTGTGGTATTTTAGATAAAAATCAATTCGGTGCTTCTAAATACGGTATTGTTCATTCCATTCATGAAATTTACGGTCCTGATTATGCAGGTAAGATTTTATCTGTTTTGGGTAGGTTATTCACTCATTACATCTCTACCAATGCTTTCACTTGTGGTATGGATGATTTGAGGTTAACTGATGAAGGTAATGCTTGGAGAGCTGATATTTTGAAGGAAGCGGAAGATGTTGGTAGAAAGGCTGCTTGTGAAGTTACCAACCTACCAGAATCTGAAACTTCTAAGACTGATCCTGAATTATTGAAGAGATTACAAGAAATTACTAGAGATGATTCTAAATTAGCTATTTTAGATGCTATCTCCTCTTCCAAGAACAACGCCATTACCTCTAAAGTTGTTTCTACTTGTGTTCCAGACGGTACTATGAAGAGATTCCCTTACAACTCTATGCAAGCTATGGCTTTGTCCGGTGCTAAAGGTTCCGGTGTTAATGTTTCTCAAATTATGTGTTTGTTAGGTCAACAAGCTTTAGAAGGTAGAAGAGTACCTGTTATGGTTTCTGGTAAGACTTTACCATCTTTCAAACCATATGAAACTGAAGCTATGGCTGGTGGTTACATTAGAGGTAGATTCTACTCTGGTATTAAGCCACAAGAATATTACTTCCATTGTATGGCTGGTAGAGAAGGTTTAATTGATACTGCCGTTAAGACTTCTAGATCTGGTTACTTACAAAGATGTTTGACCAAGCAATTAGAAGGTGTTCACATTGCTTATGACAACACTGTTAGAGATGCTGATGGTACTTTGATTCAATTCTTATACGGTGGTGATGCTATTGATATTACTAGAGAATCTCATTTAACTGAATTTGAATTCTGTATGGATAACTACAATGCCTTTATCAAGAAATATAACCCAGCTGCATTACTAAACAATTTAGACATTGAATCTGCTTCCAAATATGCTAAGAGAGTCAACAAGGCTAGATTAAAACAAAAAGATATTACTTTCAATCAACAATCCATTAAGCATGACCCTGTTTTGTCTAAGTTTAACCCATCCAAGTATTTGGGTGCCACTTCTGAAAAGTTCCAAGATATGTTAGATAACTTTGTTGACAACAACGGTGCTTTGTTCAAAAAGGCTAAGAAGATTAATGGATTGACTGAAAAGAAGTTTAAGGCTTTGATGCAATTGAAATATATGAGATCTTTGATTCACCCTGGTGAAGCTGTTGGTATTATTGCCGCTCAATCTGTTGGTGAACCATCTACTCAAATGACCTTGAATACTTTCCATTTTGCTGGTCACGGTGCCGCCAATGTCACATTAGGTATTCCTAGATTAAGAGAAATTGTTATGACTGCTTCTGCCAACATTATGACTCCTCAAATGACTTTACCAATATTACCTGACGTTACTGATGAACAAGCTGAAGCTTACTGTAAGTCTGTTGCTAAGATCATGTTATCTGAAGTTTTGGATAACGTTGAAGTTGTTGAAATGATTGGTAAGAGTAAATCTACCACTACTGTTTCTAGATCTTACAATATAAAGATGAACTTCTTTGATGAAGAAGATTATGATGATGAATATGATATTAAGAAGAATCAATTAGAAGAAGTCATCCAACAAAAGTTCATTGCTTTATTGGAAGCCGCTATCGTTAAGGAAATTAGAAAACAAAGACAACATGCTTCAAGTCCGGATGACTTGAATGTTGCTGTTCCAAAGTCTCAATCTGCTTTAGGTGTGTCTGCTGCCACCTCTGCTGTCAACTTAGACGGTGATGAAGATGCTGATGAAGAAGAATTAGGTAAGAAAAAGTCCAAGGCTGCTTCTAACTACGACGATCCTGATGAAGATGAATTAGATACTATGAGAAACGCTGAAAAATCAGATGCTGAAGATGAATCTAGCTCTGATGACGAAGCTAATGATTCTGATTCTGATATCGATATGGATGCTAAGGCTAAATCATTTGAAGCTGTCAATGCTGATGATGATATGTCTCAATTACAACTAGACAGACAAGCTTCTGTTATTACCTCTTCAAGATACGTTACTTCATACAACTTTGATGATTCTGAAGGTAAATGGTGTGAATTCAAGATCGAACTATCTGCTGACACCGAAAAGTTATTAATGGTTAACATTGTTGAAGAAATTTGTAAGAAATGTGTTATCAGGGAAATTCCAAACATCGGTAGATGTGTCTTCCCAAGAAACCAAGATTCAAATAAGATAAGAACCTTAACCACTGAAGGTGTCAATTTCCCAGCTATGTGGGAACATGAAGCCTTCATTGATGTCAATGGAATTTTATCCAATGATGTTGCTCAAGTTTTGAAGACATACGGTGTTGAAGCCGCCAGAAATACTATTGTTAATGAAATCAATAACGTTTTCAGTACATATGCAATTAGTGTTTCTTTCAGACATTTAGATTTGATTGCTGATTTGATGACCAGACAAGGTACTTACTTAGCTTTCAACAGACAAGGTATGGAAACTTCTACTTCCTCTTTGATGAAGATGTCTTATGAAACCACTTGTGGTTTCTTGACTAAAGCTGTTTTGGATTCTGATGTCGAAGAATTGAAATCTCCAAGTTCTAGAATTGTTATGGGTAAACTTTCTAATGTTGGTACTGGTTTATTCGATATCATGGCCAAATAATTTATATAGATTAATTTGTTTTTATTAAATAACATAAAAATTATTGCAAAATTCAATTATTATTTTCTTTTCATTCTAAAAATTTATACATTGTTGATATATAATAAGTTATTAACACGAAGCAGGTCTTTCAAATTTTGTTTTTTAAAGCATCTATTCAATTTGGAAAGTTGGCTTTAATTTTTTGATCAATAACCAATCTGTCTTTGGAACCTTGTCTCTGAACAATGGATCCTTCAAAGTATCAATACTCTTTCTGGTGATGTGAGAATATAATACATCCTTTTCATCAACATGCTTACCCCAAATAGGTTGTGGAGAAGAAGGATCATCTAATCTCATGGCAACACCTGCATTGGTTTGACCCTTCTTGACTTCAGTAACGGATTCATGGTTTATTTCTAATGAAGCAACCTTACCTAACACGAAAACGTTCTTTTGCTTGGTTTCAGGATCAAGTCTGACAGCACATATAGGAGTACCAATCTTTAAGGTACCTTCAGCAACGTCAACACCAATGATCATAGGACGTCTCTTATTAATGATTTGAATGGTATTCAATACACATGGGTATACAACTTGGGTAGCATATTCAGCTCTCTTTTCATCATTTAGTTTTTCTTGGTAAGCAGTGAAAGCATCGAACAAGTGATAAATAACTTCAGCATTGAAAATCTTAACACCTTGTTCTTCAGCATATTGTTCAGCTTCTTTGTCAACTTTAACATCAAAACATAACATAACGGCAAATTCTGGAGCTTTTTCTAACATGGTAGCACACTTCATGACATCTCTCTTGTAAACTGGACCTAAACCAACAGCTAAAACAGGAATCTTCATATCTTTTAAGAAATCTAACAAGGCTTCCAAAGAACCTAAAGTAGAAGCTTGAACAACAACACCCTTTCCTGTTTTGTCTACTGAGTCTAATAAGTTAGTAATATCATCCATAACTTCATCCATCATTTCTTCTTCATCGTCATCTGGACCAACAACCAATAATCTAGAACCGGAAACAGCCTTTTCTAAGTCATTGGCAGCAATCTTAACACCTAAAGCAGCAGTGACTTCCTTATGATGAACATATTCACCCTTGATTCTCATTTCCTTTAGTGGTTGAGGAGTCAATAAGGCTCTAATGTTAGTGACAATAGGACCATTCAAACCACAAATAACAATTTTATCACCTTCTCTCAACTTACCGTTAGATAAGATGACATCAATAGTTGTTCCTAAACCTTCAACAACTTTAACTTCCAAAACGGTAGCTTCAATAGTGTCAGATAAGTATTTCAATTGCTTGGACATTCTCTTTTGGGTTAATTCTAAAACTAACCATAATAAATCAGGAACACCTTCACCAGTAACAGCAGAGGTAGGAACAATAGAAACGTACTTGGATATGTTTTTATTGTTGAAGTATAATTCAGAGTTCAAACCTTGTTCGGATAATTGCAATTTGATCTTATCTAATCTGGTATCAAATTCATTCTTAACAGCCTTGGTTTGTCTCTTTAAGGAATCTCTGAAAGAATCATTTGGAACAGATTCCCAACCGAATAATCTATCAATTTTATTTAAAGCAACAACAAATGGAGCCTTTCTGTCTCTTAATAATTTGATAGATTCAATAGTTTGTTGTTCTAACCCGTGCATAATATCAATAACCAAAATAGCAATGTTACATAAAGAGGAACCTCTGGATCTCAAATTGGTGAAAGACTCGTGACCTGGAGTATCAATAATCAATAAACCTGGAACATCCAAAATAACTTCTTGGTATTTTTTCATGACTTCAGTCTTCTTTTCAATAGCAGAGCCTGGGAAGTAGGTGGCACCGATTTGTTGGGTAATACCACCAGCTTCACCACCTTGAACATTGGTTTGTCTGATCTTATCTAACAATTTGGTTTTACCAGTATCGACATGACCCAAAATAACACAAATAGGAGATCTTAAGTCGTAAGCCTTTTTGTTGACAATAGCAGTCTTGGTAACTGGAGCTACAATTTCTTCAATGACTTCAGGTTCAGCAACTTCTTCTTTTATTTCTTCAGGTTGAGTTTCTTCAACTAAAGTTTGCTCAACTTCTGGAGCAGCTTCAGCTTCATCATCATCAGACAATAAAGCTTCCCAATCATCAATGACAATTTCTTCTTCTTCCTTCTTCTTTTCAGCTTCTTCATCTTTCTTTTCAACCTTCTTCTTCTTACCATAAACAGGTTTCTTTTTCTTTTCAACATCAACATCCTTCTTCTTATCAAAGGCAGCAACCTTAATAAATCCAGATTGTAATAAAGCATTTCTCTTCATTTCCATGATTTTCTTTTCTTCTTTTTGTTTTTTAGTCAAATATTTACCTTCAGCCTTCAATTTTTCTTTCTTTAATCTTTGAGCTTCTTTCTTTTCTTCTGCTTTTTTAAGTTCATCTTCCTTGGCTTTTTCAGCTGCTAATTTAGCTTGTTCTTCTCTTTCAAGTTCTTCTTCCAATTGCTTTTGGTATTCAAGTTCTTGTTGCTTTTGAAGTTCCAATTGCTTCTTTAAAGCAGCTAAACCAGCTGGACCTTTTTTTTTCTTGGCAACTGTTGGTTTTGGAGCAGCTACCTTTGGTTCTTCTTTGATTTCTTCCTTGACTTCTTCCTTTATTTCTTCTTTAACTTCTTGCTTAGGCTCCTTCTTAGCTGCGTTGTTATTCTTCTTAGCTGCGGCTTCTTTTTTCTTTTGCTTTTCTCTCTCCTTCTTTTCCTTTTCCTTCTCCTTCTTTGACTTCAAAACCGGCTTCTTAGTTTCTTCAGTTTTCTTCTTTTCAGCTGTTTTCTTCAAGGTGGACATGAAGTCATCTTCTTCAGCTTGTTCAACCTCAACATTGGTATCATTTTTGACTTCTGGTTCACTAGTCATGTACATATCGTCATCATCTTCCCAAGATGAATTTTTTTTATTATTCTTCTTAGCCATTATAGGTTAAATATGCGAATCTTGGTTTTGGTATATATTATTGGGCTGTCAGTAGATATTTCACTTGAAACTGAAAATAGAGATCTGTTCGCCACTCAAAAGGGAAAATTTTTTCTCTTTCCTCTTTCGGCATCTAGGTCACATGACTGCGCGGAGTTAACCTTTGCCAACAGCAAAAAAAAAAGAAACGTTTCTTTTTTTTCCGTTTTGAGCCGTATTTTAAAATTTTTACTTAGCTTTAGAGAGCTATAAACGTGCTAGTAGGATTTATTAAAAGACGTAGTATACGTTAAGCTATTTTTTAAAATAAGGAAGTTGAACATTAAAGACCAAACACACACATATACAAGAAAAAAAAAATGACGACCAAAAGATCCTTGGATCTTACAGCTTTCAACACAAACGAATTAAAAGCATACAATTTCATACAATCTATAAACAAAAAGGCAAAAATCACCAAACACAGCGATGATCTATTTTATTCAATAACTACAAAGCTTTATGTATCTCTAGCTCCTATGTACATCAACAATCCTGAAGAAGGAATTATAAATCAACACTTAAATCACAAGATTATGAAATACGACAACAATGTTAATGCAATCATCATAGGATTTAAGAATATCAAGATTCAAGAAGATCTACTAAAGCTAAACTTTGAATCGCCTTTCATTTTCTTATACTGCACTGTTGATTTCATTGTTTGGAATCCAAAAAGAAACGATACCATCAAGGGTTATCCATTTATTCAATCAGAATCTCACATTGGTTTCTTAATCCATGATTTATTCAACTGTTATATCAACTACAAGACATTCCTGATACTTGGAAGTTCATCTACGACGAAGATTCAGATGACAGCACCAACATTGGATACTGGGTTGACGAAAATGAAGAACCTATAAACGGTAAAAAAATTGATATTAAAGTTAAACAACTAAAAACTAATGGAAAAATGGTATCTATCGAAGGGTCTTTGATTTTTGGTGATAATGCTAAGTCTAATAACAATGTTAACAACTTGACTATTGTTTCTAATAAAAAAATTGTATTTGATGATGAAGTCAGCAAAACTAACCAAGATGCTCATAAAGATTTGACCTTAAGCAAAATTGAAAACAATGACGGTAGTGAAGTCATATACGATGAATCCAAGTCTGAACAATCCAAAGACGACAATTCTTCTGATTCTGATAATTCAAGCGAAGCTTCTGACTCTTCTGAATAAACTACATATATATTGAAGTTATAAAAATGGGGTTAAAAATGTTGTAAAGTCAACATCGAACAATTGTAATGCGTTCACATCTTCTTCCGTCCATATTTGTTGCATGGAATTATCTATTTCTTCCGCATTGCTGTCTAGTACCATTTGGTTGTACTTGTTATACCATATAGCTCCTACACTTTCTTGATTGTTGACGTTTTCATTCACAGTTCCTTCAACTTCAGTAGGCACATCTCCAATAACTGATGCTGGTTTTGGAGTAATAACTGCCTCCAGGTTATTCAATGAACAGCTATAAATGTTTCTAAAGATTGTTTCAAATTCTCTAAAATGAATGTGGGGTTGTTTATCATCTCCAAACATGTCAACATTGTAAAATCTTTCCACTATGCTGGTGAAACACTTCAATAAATCTTTTGCATTATATTCTAAATCCAATGGCAAACGTTCACCTAATAAAACCAAAGATATCATATGTGATAAGATATCATCATGACTGTAAATGCTTTGTTCTTCAACGCTTCTTAAATTCATAAAAGCTTCTAACTCCCTGTATCTATATAGCATTCCATAAAATGTTATACCAATTTTATCAATCAAATCTCTTTGTACAGATAACGAGTGGAAATATGATAAATGATTTAAATCTATTTTTTTTGTAACTTTATTGTCAATGCCATGAATTATTAATTCCTTTGGCTGTAAAGAATTTTGCCATTTTTCTCTCATAACTATGGTTATTGCCAATGATGAGAATGTGAATCCAAAAAAGTAAGCAAAATCGATGTTTTGTAATGATCTGTCCGAAGTCAAATGTTTTAACATATGGATGGTCAACTTCAAGTCCATCAAAGGCTCTAAAATAGAGTAATCAAACATGTCAATATTATCAATCATTGAAATATTGCAATAATTGTTTAATGGAATGAATTCTAGGTTTTCAAATTCTTTTATTTTGGACAACATTCCATCAAAGTCAGGCACGCCATATGGCTCATAAAAAGCATTAATGATTTTTCTTCCTAAAAAGATGAATCTTCTTAAAAGTCCATCTCTACCTCTTTCGGAATCGTTTAATTCCACAGCTTCTACTATTGGATCATATGGAATTATCAAAGCACAACCAGCTTCCAAAGCATGCATTAAATCAAAGTACAAGGACCACATGTATAAATTTTTAATAGTCCATTCCGGCAAATTGCAGTCTTTACTAACGTAATTGTGCACACCTTTATTTAATCCTACTTTCAAACACGTTGATGCTATGTGTTCAGATATCACTTTAAAATTAAACCCAAAGTCAGACATAGTCAAGTCAATATGTCTTTGTAAATAGCACAGAATAGAGAATTGCAACTTTGTGAACGACCAAATAAAACCTGAACTTAAACCATTTAAGTAAATTTCCATTAATCTAAACAAATCATCTTCACTTTCTGTAATATTCTTTCCCATTACTATTCTATAAATTTGTAATACAATAGCAACATTAAAAAAATTATCTGTTTGATTTAACTTAATTTTCTTTATGATTTCATCATTCTTTTTATTGTTTATTATCAAACCATCGTCATCAGCTTCTTGTTCTTCATTAGGAATATCAGACTTTTCAACTTCAAAATATTTTTCCAATGTATTCAATATCGAGACTCTATCAACAACTCTTACATGATTGTGAAGATTACTATTAAAAAAGGCCTTTATACACTCTCTCAATTCATTCATTGGTGGTAAGATGGCAACAATCCTATCCCATATATTGCAATTATTTTCTTCATGATTATATGAGTTTAATAACAATTTTCTATCTTTTTTGATATTTCCAATCCCATAATCGTTTTGCTTGTTTCTCTTTTCGTGAGATTTTTCACGTAAATGATCAAACAACACCTTGTGCTTTTGGACTAGCTTACTTTCTTCAAACCATGGTCGCACTGATATTGCTGAGCAAGTGAAAACCGATTCATCGTGAACACTATTCATGTCTAGCTTTCTTATTGGATTTTCAACCAATGTTTCATCATTTAAAGGAGTGTTGTAATACTTTTCTTTGAAGGATACCGATGGAGATATTTTCGGTATATCAAGGCTCTTGATATGTTCCAGACCTATCATGGCAGTTGGAACATTTGAACCAGGTGTCATGTTCTTCAATGGATGAATGGAATTTTCAGCAGGTCTTGGACTTTGCATAAACCCACCTTTGTTCTTTTGTAAAATGTTTTCTGAGAAATCAGGAGACAAATACGCTTGTGGCTTTAGAATGTGATTAATCTCTATTGGAGAATATTTCTTTTCGGCATACATTGAGTTGGTCAGCTGCAAATTGTTCAACCTTGGCAAATTATTTGTAGTATTAGGTGATCCTGCAATAAATGGAGCTGTTCTCATATTTCCAAAAATACCAGTGTTTTTGTTTGCTATTGATGATAAAGCTAAGTTTCCCTGCTGCTGATTGTTTTTAGGCAAAAATCCTTGGTTCATGTATGGAACTGTGAGGTTTGCCATCATTGGGCCAATATTGGGTGATGTATAATTGTTCATTTTGGCAGTGATAGGTTTATTGTAGCCAAAGTTTGGTGTTAACCCATTATTCTTTACATCATCTGCTACTATATCCGCCAAATCCTTCAAAGGATTGTTATTTTTGGCTTTATTACTCAAAGCAATGCCGTTTGGATGAGTGTCTGGGGAAAATGTTGCCATGTTATTGCCACTTCCAGCTAAATTGGTGGTATTATGATGAATGTTGCTGATTCCTGGTAATCCATTAGGAGTTAAATTATTCAAAGTACTTCTATTATCCAATGTGACATTGGAATTGAAAGGTGTAAATGACATTGTTTGCTTGATAGAATTTATGTAATTCGGCACAATTTGGTTGTGTTGATATTCAGTGGTTAATTGTGACTCATAAATATTGCTCAAACTCTTGCCTGGTGTATCTAACGGCTCAATATTCTGGTCCACAATATTTGTTGTTGGAGTGCTCGTCTTTTTGTCTGACAACGGCTTCCTTCTATTGTAAGGCCTCTTGTTGCTTGGTTTCTTTGGAGGAGGTGCAATTTTTTCAAAGTATTCACATTGAATGTTCTTTGATATACACCTTTTGCACGCTTGTTTCTGGTCATCATTGACACTATAATTCAATGAATTGATGATATCAGAGTCAGTTTCTTCTTCACATTTCACTCTCTTGTTCTTACACGACTTACAAGAAACAATTTGTCTATGTCTCTTTCTTTTACCTTGAGAGGCAGGTATTTCAGTATTTTCCATCAATCAAAAAAATATGATATCCACTATGGTATAAGCAGAGCAAAATATTCGGTGTAATTAGTCGTTTTTTTTTTTGGGTGTTTGATTGTTTGCTGTATATATATAAAGGATCCAATAAGCCGTAAATGCGTCATATAGGATTTTAATTTCAATATTTAACGTATTTTGATTTTTTTTTTATTCGCACCTGAGGTAAAGAGCGAAATTAGCAACAAAATCGGAGTAAAGAAGGCTCTAAAATTCACATCGAAAAATAAGGAAATCTTAAAGCCGAAAAGCAAGAAATAAGCATAATTTTGAACCGGGGTTTAATGTAGTTCTATATAAATGGTAGCGGGTTTGAATTATATAACTAATTTGCTCTTTAATAGATCAGTAACAGCTTCAATGGCGTTGTTTACTTCAGACAACTTCATACCGTTACCTTGGACGATATTACCTTTACCACCAGTCTTACCACCAATGAATTCACTGGACTTGGCAGTGACGTCTTGAGGCTTAACAGTTTCTAGCAAGGAATCAGGAACATAACAAGCATGGCCTAATTTGTTTTCTTCGTTACCAGTTATTAAGTACAATACCTTGTCTTGTTTGTTTTTTTTCAAAACAGTTATGGCTTCGGTTATGGCTTTACTGTTGGTACCAATGTTGACATGGGCAGCTAAGAACTTGGAGTCTTCGTTTTCGCTAAAGTGTTTGGCAACCAAGTCCAAAACAATCTTGGTATCTTCTTTGGCCTTCTTCTTTAATTCATCCTTCATTACCTTTTCAATCTTGTTGAACTTGGCAACTAAGTTTTGTTTATCAATGGTGGAGATTTGTAAAGTCTTCAAAGCAACACCTAATTCCTTCAATACTTTTTCTTTGGCAGCAGAAGTTTCCATCTTACCAGCAGATTCCAATTTAGAATCGTAATCAGCAGCAACTCTTTGAACTTCAACAGCTTCAGAACCAGAAACAGCAACAATTCTTCTGATACCCTTGGCAATACCTGATTCTTCAATGATAACAAATTGTTTGATATCACCAGTCTTAGCAACATGGGTACCACCACAGAATTCAACAGAGTAATTCTTCCATTCATCAGATTCAGGATTGGCAATTAAGTCTTCAACAGGTCTACCAACAGAAACAACTCTGACTGGATCTGGGTAAGTTTCACCAAATACGGCTCTAACGGAGGAAATCTTAGAGGCTAATTCTAATGGAACTTCTTTATAGTAAACAGGGATGTTTTCTTTGATTTGTTTGTTAACAATGTCTTCAACCTTGATTAATTCTTCTAAAGACAAAGCCTTCTTGTTAGAGAAATCAAATCTCAATTTTTCTTGAGATACTAAAGAACCCTTTTGGTCAACTTCATTACCTAATGTTTCCATCAAAGCAAAGTTTAACATATGGGTACCAGTATGGTTGTTTCTTAATGGGAATCTTCTCAATTCATCATAAGAGGAAATAACTTCACTACCAACCTTTAATGTACCTTCAACTAACTCACCGGTATGTAAAACGTAACCACCATAAACTTGAACATTAGTGACGTTAAATTCAAGTTCACCATCAATTACCAACTTACCAGTATCGTATTCTTGACCACCTTGTTCAGCATAGAATGGGGTCTTGTCTAAAATAACACCAAATTGTTTACCAGTTTGGCTGACTTCGTTGGCAAATGATTCACCATCGTAAATAGCTAAGACCTTTGATTGAACATCTTCTAAACCATATTTGAAAGAATCATTGGTCTTTGGTAAGTTCAAAACAGTAGAAGCTTCAGAAATAGCATGAACATCTAACTTCAAGACAGAAGTACCTTTGTTTTTACCTCCTCTCTTGGAAGCTTCATAAGATTCTTTCTTAGCAATTTCAAAACCTTCTTCATCAATCTTTAAGCCTTTTTCTTCAGCCATTAATCTTGTCAAATCAACAGGGAAACCAAAAGTATCATATAATCTCCAAACTTCTTTACCATTCAAGGTTTTTTCAGCAGATTCTTCAGCAACCTTGGCATAAGATTCAAATAATTTTTCACCTCTGTCTAAAGTTTTAGCAAAAGAAGCTTCTTCTTCGTTTAAGATTTCAAATAAGTAAGCAGTGTCTTTTTCAACTTCTGGGAAAATATCCTTAACTTGGTCAATTAAAGTAGGAGCCAACTTAGAGAAGAAAGAACCAATTTCATAGTTCATGTACTTTCTGACATATCTGGCACCTCTTCTTAAAATTCTTCTTAAAACATAACCTCTACCATCGTTGTTTGGAACACCACCATCAGCCAAGGCAAATACTAAAGTTCTGACGTGATCAGCTAAGACTCTGTAAGCGGTATCAATACCATCAACGTCTTCAGCACCAAACTTACCGGTGTATGGTCTACAGCCAGTGATTTCTTGAATCTTTTCAAATAATGGAATGAAAACATCGGTATCGTAATTGGATCTGACATCTTGTAAAACAGAAACTAATCTTTCAAAACCCATACCGGTATCAACGTGCTTGGCTGGTAATGGCTTCAATTCACCATTTGATTCTCTGTTATATTGAATGAAAACATTGTTCCAAATTTCCAATACATCAGGATCATCTTCGTTGACTAAACTAGAAGCGTTTCTGTTAAGTTTTAAACCTAATCTATCGTAATGAACTTCGGAACATGGACCACAAGGACCTTGGTCACCCATTTCCCAGAAGTTATCCTTGGCATTACCTGGAAGAATATGATCTTCAGGAACACCAACATCCTTCCATATTTGCTTAGCCTCCAAATCTGGTTCTAAACCATTCTTCAAATCACCTTCAAAGTAAGTGACGTAAAGACATTCTTTTGGAATTCCATAAACTTTGGTTAATAATTCCCAAGAAAAGGTGATGGCTTCTTTTTTGAAATAATCACCAAAAGACCAATTACCCAACATTTCAAAGAAAGTGTGGTGATAAGAATCCTTACCAACATCTTCCAAATCGTTATGTTTACCACCAGCTCTGATACACTTTTGAGAGTTAACGGCTCTTTTCAAATTGTAGAATAATTCATTAGAAGGATCAACGGTACCCAAAAAGATGGATTTATATTGATTCATACCAGCATTGGCGAACAATAAAGTTGGATCATCAAATGGAATGACTGGTGAGGATTTAACATAGGTATGGTTGTGTTTTTCTTTAAAGTAATCTAAAAAGGTTGTTCTTACTTTAGAAGCTGTCCAATAAGACTTGTTACCAAAATTGATGTCAGACATTTTTACTGAGATATGATGTCTTTTATAGAAGTGCAATGAGTTTAGTCTAAACACTTTGAATGGTATGTTTATTTGGTATATGCTCGAACATTGAACAGTTATTAAATTAAAAAAAAATATTCAAGAAAAAAGAAACGAACATCTCAAGCATCAAGGAAATCTGTCTACTAGCAAAACGGCCACGAAAAATAACATATATAGAAGGAAAAATTTTCTTTCAAAACGGTTAGCGGGAGACGAAAAAGAACGGATGTGGGCTGTTTGTGTTGGTGGGGCAAAAGACAAATATACCAAAAAGGGACAACGACAAAAGGAGATAAGCAGGCACGTGATTTGTAAGTATTGAAAAGTTTTTGCACGTGATGAGCACGTGAAACAACAATATTTAGTCAATGTTTGTTTTGTTGAGTGCACGTGGCAGTCACGTGCTTCTCATCTATAGCAATATTCCACAAACGCATATCATTTAATCAATGGATACACTAAGCAGCCTCAAATACAGTGAATGGCATGGATTCGTGGGTATTCACACAGCAATCTGATCCTCATAAAAGATCAAATTCTAAGACACTCTGCTACACCAAAAAAAAAAAAAAATCACAGCTTAAATATGTCCAGTCAAACACATAGGCGGCTTCAGAAAGAGCTTCTTCAAATTATAAAACAGGAGTCACCACCAAGGGGTATTTTTTTGTTTCCAAAAGACCCTATGGATTTATTTGTTTGGGATGCCCTTATAGAAGGCCCATCTAACTCCGTATATGCAGATCTTAAATTTAAACTTGAAGTATCTATTCCAAAGGATTACCCATTCAAGCTGCCCAATGTCATTTTTGTCACCAAGACTTTTCATCCAAATGTTGATAATGTCGGCAATATCTGTTTGGATATTTTAAAAGAAAACTGGTCCGCTGTTTACAACATCACGCAAATAATGATTTCTTTACAGGTTCTATTAGAGCATCCTAATAATGAGTCTCCTTTGAATGTGGAGGCTGCAAATTTATGGCATGATAAAGTAAAGTATCAAAATAAGGTTAAAGAATGGTACAATTATGAAGATGAGGTAAAGGAAGACGAACTGTTCAGTTCTGAGGATGATTTTTCAGATCATAGCTATATATAAAAAAAAAAAAAAACTTTGGTTTTTAAAAAGTATAGTGACCTGGTTTGATGAATTGTTCAAATTCTGGGTCATCGTTTAAGAACCACTTTTTGATAACTTCATCAACTTCTTCGTTCAACGAGAAATCATTGCTATTTTTGATAGTATTGAAGGCTTCTTGAGATGGTTTTGAATAATTTCCAGCATTTTTATCAACGGACACTGAGTATTTTCTTTTCTTACTATGGTATTCATTGGTTGCTGGTATTCCTACATTCTTTTCATTGAAGAATATATTCGGATTAGGCGTCTCAACCTTTGGTTCAGCTGTTTTTCTTAACCAGCTGGAAAAATCATCTACATCAACATTATATTGGTTATTCATCAACATGGATAGTATAACATTAGTATTCTCGGCAGCATTATGATTTTCATTTTCAATGTAATTAATTGGTTTAGTGTTTGAAAATGCATTACTGTTATTAATTGTTGGTAGCTCCTTTTTAAGCCTGGAGTTACGGAAATTGTCCATATCAAGGACAGAACTTGATTCCAAACTGCTTATTTCAGAGAAGTCATAGATGTGGAATTGTTTGATTCTTTCTGCATAATCATAAGACTTACTTAATCCACCTAAAATCTTATTGAAAAATTCTATTTTATTTTTAATATAGTCATTTAATTCATCATTATCAACCACATTTTTCATCTTCAACAATATATTAGAAGCAATGGAAACAGCAAACAATTGGTACAAATTAAATTTGTCGTGGAATTTACTAAAGTTTTCCAACATCATTTCCAACGAATCTATTGTGTTTCGAAGAACAACAATGTTTTCCTCAACGTGTGGTTTGTTAAAAGTCAACACCACAATATAGTAGTGGTACCAGAAATATGTTATTGTAGGGTCTGATGAAAAGCTAGGATCCATCAATGATTTCTTATCCCACTTCAAAAACCCAGGTAAAGACGATCTCCATAATTCAAGTTTCTCATTGAACTTGGCTAAATAATGCAATTTTTTTGCCTTTTCAATGTTATGTTCAATGAAAAACCCCTTTGTGAAAATTTCAACAATTCTTGACAAAATAATCAATTGTTTCAAAGGAACAGAAATGTTTTCTGGATATTGACTTTTGAATTTAAAATCTGTTGTTTGGTCATTTTCTTGCATTTCAATAGAGTCTGGAATTGTTGAATTAAAGCAAAACAATGTTGGATTTCTACCTAAAACCAAACAAATAAAATGATCCGTTAGGTAACATCCCCAATAAATTCTGGATCTGATTTCTATATCTTCTTGAGTTAAAACGTCATACCCGGGTATTCCACTTTGCAGGTGTTGCTGTTGATTATTATACAGTTTTAGATCAAACCAAGCAGATGGATCCAATTGAAAGGACATATCAAACCCCACTCTGTAAGCAATTCCAGACAGATAGAAACATTGGTTAAAATTACCATTCCCAAGCTCGTATAATGAAAGTGTTAGTAGTGTTTGTACCGTTGTAATTAATGACACGGAATTTGATTTGTCCTCAGGAAATACTCTGTTTTTAAGCACTCCATTTTTAGCAGTATTAAAATATAGATCTGAATATTGTTTCAAATCATCAGAAACTCGAGAACCCAATGCTGCAACGGCATACACTAATTCTATAGAACAATAATTACTTTCTTTGTAATTACTCTTGTATTCGTTGAAAAATGAATACAAAAAAGACTCTCTGTGAATGAAAAGCGTCAGACCTGGATACAAGAACTGAAAGAAATTTTTAATAGATTTTATGATATTAACATTTTGTGAGGGATTCATCAAGTTTTGGTTGATGTCATGATTGGTTGTTAGACTCTCATGAGACAGACTTTCCTTTATATTCAATAAATTTTCAAGTTCTACTATTCTCTTTTTCAAATCATCAACCTCATTAGCTTTGACTCTCTTCTTTCTTAAATCCAATGAAGCTGTCTCACATTTAATCCCTTTGCTTATACATCTTCCACAAGGTTGTTGACGATCGCAACCAACTCTTTTTGATCTACAACTATTACAAGCTAAATTCTTGTTTTTAGATGAAACATGTGTATCATCAAGCTTCACTTTTTTGTATGTTGGCATTGGGAGAAGTTTCGGTTTATTTACTTCATGCGTTCCATTGTTATGGGCTGGTGCATATACGACATTTGATTCAATAGCGGATTGATCAATAATAATTTTAGCTCCGTCAAAGTTCCCCAATGGTAGATTGTTCATGTTATGGATCATGGTATTTCTGGTTAGTTTATATGGATATAATCATTATTAATTACTCACCATGACAGAAGTCAAGGAAATTATTCTCCGTTCCAATATTAGGCTCTTGTTTTTTTTTGAACCAATTTTGAATATATACACGTCCGTTTTAATTATAAAAATATGTGCTGGTTTTTTTTTAGTGTGTCGGAGTTAAAGACAACAATAATGCTAATATGGGGTCACATGACTAACAATCTCTTATATAAACTACTGGTAATATATACACTGCTGATACAGAAACTATTGGTATGTAAACTGTGGAAATAGAAAAACTAGTGTGGCACACACTACAATTCATCCAATTCCAAGTCTTGGCTGAAGCTGATGCTGTTCATGGAAACTAAAACTTGGGCATTATTCATCAAAGATTCATCAAATCTGTTTAATGAATTTATGTCAGTAGTCAATCTTTGATAGTGGACTCTCAAAACATCACCATAGTTATTTTTTCTGAAATCGTTTAATTTCACCACATAATTATCTGTTTTATAAAACTTGTCCAGATCATTAGATTCTAAGTATTTCGTCCAATATTCTTCTGTTTTCCAGTACTTATCTACTAGGTCACTATCACTGTATTCTTCAAACCCTAATATATCGTCAGTAGTGATTAATCTATCTAAAGTTCCAGCTTTTAGAATTTCAATCCACTTTTCATCAATTTGTTTTTCCAAGTCAAGGAACAACAATTCATTAACTTCTAGTGGTAAATTTACATCAACTAGCATAAACTTGGCAAATTTCATTTGTTGCCTGATCAAGTTTGTTGGTCTTATCCAATCGGCCCAATTGAAGTTGATTACAGTCACATCATATTCAGCAGGTAAAGCGTCCAAAATGTTGTTTTTAGACAACCCTGAGCTTTCTGTATTCCAAATAAAGTATTTGTTATTTTTATTGATTAAAATATCAGATAACTTTGATAGATCTTGTTTATTTTGAACAACTGATAAAACAGATAATTGATCAAAGGTATTAATTTCACCTTCTTCATTGTTTTTTTCTACATGAACCAACACTGATCTTGTTAATAAATCTCTAGTTTGGAAATTTTCCCATACAGTAAAATCAGCATTCATATCTAAAGTCATTTCTAAAACATCATATTGAGGATCACAAGAAACGACCTTCAAACGTCTTCTTTCAGATGCAGGGATTCTTATTTGAGCATAACCAAAAGTGGACATTGTTGAAACCCTGCAAATTTCTTCAGCTCCCTCATCATCAACTACAATTGACATACAGACATTACTCAAGTTGGTTTCAACTGTTGTTCTGGTACATCCTTTGATTGATTTAATCGGCTTTTGTATGTACAAGTCAGCTAATATAACAGTATCAGATATGTTTTCAATTTGGTGATTTTCCAACTTTTTATAAACTGGAACTTTGTTGATTTCAAATTGATTTGAATTATCAGTTATTAAAGCTTGGAGGTTGTGTTTTTTCCCAAAAATTGTTTGTCTTGGGAAAAGAGTTAATTCAGTTGTAGGCATTAAAAGAATTTGCAAGTTTAAATACTTTTTTAAAGCCCTCAAATTTCTTACAATATCAATAAATTTGTTGCTTCTCTCTTCTATAGGATCAATTACCAATATCAAGTCTATTGGTTTACTCATTGAATCTTTTACAAAATTTTTAGAATTTAAAAATATATCCAAATTCTCATCAGCTTCTATGTGTAATAAAACTTGATTTAAAGGATGTCTTGTTTGAACTGTTTCGGCTGTATAGTGTACACCTTGTTGGAAGTTTTCTTTACCTTGTGATAACTCCCTGTGAGAAAAGAAAATCAAGTGAGAAACAATATCTTCAACAGTTTGCATTGGAATAATACTATTTTCATCAAAATTAAAAGCAATGTTTAAAGCAGTTACACATTGCAAAGTCTTAAAACTTTCAAATTTGATAAAATTGAACCATGACTGGGTGCTGATACTTTTAGTCACATCATATGAAGTTAAATCAACAAATCTACCATTCAAAACTACAAATCTTTGACTTTGAAGTTGTTTGTAAGATAAATCCAGTAGCCAGTTATTTAAATCAACAGTTTGTAGCAATGGCTTAAATAAGTTCTTTTTAGATGATTCATGTTTTTGAATGTAACTCAAAAAAACATCAGGTGCCTTGTATATTACTTCTTGTAGCTTCAACCATTGTTTGTTTGTTGGATCTGTTAAGGTAACTAATCTGATTTTTACACCAAACAAGTTATTTTGCAATAAAGTGTAGATGTTTTTCCATTCATTCACATTACTAAAATCAGCAACAAGAGTTATAGTATGAATAATTTCATATTCTGTGTCCTTTGTTATTTCAAATACATGGCCTAAATCTCTAAGTTCCAAAATGTAGTCATAATTGGTTCTAGTTACCATTGCATCACCAAAGTAATCTGGGGTTAAAGTCAAGTCTCTTTCTACAAAAGAAAAAGATTCAGAAAATAATACATCTCTTAATTTTAGATTATCATCATCAATGGATTCACCTCTATATTCCATATTTTGTAAAAATGTCTTTATGAACTGAATGTCTTTATTCATGACTGATGTAATATAGTAATTCCAAGTGTTTTCCCTGTATGGGAATATTTCACCATTGACAATTAATGCTTCATTTTCAGTAAAGTTCATATTTTCTAATAATTTAGCTATATTGGCTTGTAATTCTTCAGCTTTTGTCTCATATTTAGATTTGGCTGTTCTAACACTAGGATCTTTTAGCAAATTTGCCAATTTGATAGGACTCTTATAAACTTGAAGAATCTTGTTTAATAGTTTTAAATCATCAGTTAAAGGAATAAACCCAATTCTTTGAGGGAACCCATCTGATATAACAGTTATGACTCTTATAAAATCTCTTACCATAGAAGGATTGTTCATATCCAATAAGAATACAATATCGTTCCAATTTTCTTTTATTCCAGGAAACTCCTTTTCATGGGAAGATGACAAGAATTCACGAATATTAAACTTTAAATCCTTATATTGGAAGTCATTTTCCAAATCGTTGACAAATAACACAATGTCTGTATCATTTTTTGTCTTTTGAAGATCAAACTTTCTTGGTTGATTAAACATGGACAATTTGGAATACATGACTTCATATTCCAACAGCAGCTTTTTAACCGATTCTAATGTAATTCGGCTACTTAACTGAGGGAATACTTTTAAAATACTGTTTTTCAATCCATTCATCATTTCAAATTCATATATTATGGCATCCAAAACACCCATTCTGGAAGCATGATTGTTTAAAATATTAATACCGTTCACATATAATCCTATATTATCATATGATATACCATTTTGCTTTAAAGTATTCAAATCTCTTTGAATGATGCTGTCTTTTTTAGTTAGTACATCCTCTTTATTCAAATTGAAGTCCCTTAAAAGTTGTTGTTGGTAATCACTAAAAGGCAAGTCATTAGAATTATTAAACAAAACATCTAGTGTTTCCCAAGGATCACTAACATGTTGTTCAATAGCCTTTAAGGTTAAAATATTATCAAGATTAGACAAAAATCCCTTTTGGTTGCTTCTTTGTTTATCTTTGAATTGAGTATCAGAAACAATATCAGTACCATTCAAACTTAAACCTTCAACATTATCATACTTTAATTCATACAAATCATTAACAAAGTTTTCTTTTGGATCAAAAAATGTAATATTAGAAGTATCATACCAAACTAAGTTGAATTTACCTTCAATTGCTTCCATTACAAACAATTCAAAAAACTCTTCGTTTAAGCTACAATGTAATTCAAGTAGAGGCTTATCATTGTTAATGTATTTGGCTTGATATAACCTTTCATTAACCTCATTTTCTTTTTCTCCTAAATTTTTAATCAAATTTTCAACACTTCCTATAATAGGTTGTTTGCTATTTTCAACGTTGTAATGTTCTGCATTTGGTACCAATTTATCACTTTTTAAGTAGTAAATTTCATCCAAATCAAAGCTTTCCCCATTTAAAATAAATTGTGGTTTTTGATAAGGAGATTTGTTTAATATCAACGGCATGTTTAGATCATAATAACTTTTATACACATTAGCCAACATAGGTGACTTGTTATATAAATATTTGTAAACATTTGAATGTATACTAGCATCTTCTTCAACTTCTTGAAGCATCAACTCTTCAATAATACTGTTTACTATATCTTGTCTCTGTAAGAAAGACTCGTCACTGTTAATTACACTCAAAAGAGGATACATCTTTAAAAAAGAGTTCCATACCTTTAAAGAAGCAGCTTCTTCAGACACATCTAGAGAAAAAGACGAGCTGAAGATGCTTATCAAAAAAGCAGTGTAGTACACAAATGATTTCAATAGCATGTTTGGTTAAGCTCTTTTCATTTGTAACCTTTATATTTGTTGAAATATCCCCCTTTAAAAACAACAAGAATGTATATAGAAGTGAACAAAAAAAAACAACGTTACTTTTTTAAAAGTAGTTTAAACACGATATACTGAACAAATTGTAAAGTCACGTGAATGCAAATTTAAATCATGAAATATATCAATTAGATACCTTTTGAACTTGCTCAAGGAAAAATGGATCCGTGGCTTTTGTTATGAGATCTACGATTCCCTTCTGCAAATGCATCGTTATGGCATTGGCGTTGTTTAATGTGGTTACTAGCCAGCTGAAATCTTGTTGGCTATCATCTGAATTATCAATTTTTTGCAGAACCATTAGTTTCTCTACTGCTGTGTATACCTTATCTAGTTGTTTGCTTACAAGAAATATGTGCTTCAAAAGTTCTTTTAAAGATTCAATTTTTTGAATATTCACATGGATTTCTGTCTTCAGATTTGCCGCTAATAGTTGGTATTCCTTGTGCTTGTTTTGATCGATATTTTTAAATTTCAATTGGCTTGATAATCTAAACATTCTTGAGTCTAAGTTCTCTGGATAGTTGAAAATTTTTGTCATGCAAAAATTTTCATAGCTATTCATTATTTCATCCACCAAACCCTCCATTTTTACTTCTAGTGTATTGATGCTCGTTTTCACTACATCTTCATCTATTTTTATACTGTTTATAGCATGATCCCTCATGATTTGTGTGCATTCATATAGAAATGTATTAACTATTGCTTTGAAATCATCTATGTGTTTCATGTATGGTAACATCACTTGCTGTGTCACAAGCGCTGTGTGCTGAAGTGTAGGTGCAGGCATATTTATCCAAGTTATATGGTATCGAGGTTTTATTGGTTGTTAAGATTTATGTTTGCTTATTACAAATAAACATCATATAGTTATGATACGCGTTATAAGGGAAGAGCGAAAAAAAAAAGTAAGCAAAAAACCGTACTTCAAGAAATCACTAAAATTTAAACAGCTAATTAAGGTTGTATATAGTCATCAAAGAAGACCGAATCTTTAGAGGTGTTTGAGATAAACATAAGCAGTGTTTTGTATGTATCAGTGTTTATTAATAAAATTTTAAAAGAAATAATAAAAAAAAAGCAATAAAACGTGATCATTAAATAAAGTCCAGTATATATCTAACTTATAAATATTTGGCTAACAATTGTTCGACCAAGATGACGTATTCTTCAGCAGCTTGTTCCTTGGACATACCAGCTAACTTCTTCCAAGCGTCCCATTTGTATCTGTCTTTCAAAGCAAAAACACCTGGTCTGCTGGAGTCTGCTGGAATTTCACCAACAGTATGTTGCTTGAATAAGGCGTATAATTGCAATAATTCGTCTTGGGTTACCTTACCGTTTGGAATTTCTTTTACTTTTAAAACAGCTTCGTCAAAGTTCATTTTTTTTTATGTATATGTTTGTTTGGTTTTGTTGTGTTTTTAATCAATTTTATTTCAAGCAAGAATTTAACACTCCTTACTATAGTGTAATCTTGACAGCTGAGCCTATATATATTTAGTTTCGATCCGGGGGAAGGTAAAAAAAAAATGTAAGCGGAAAATTTGTTGATAAATTAGATATTTGGTAGCGCAACATAACATCGCGTGTTAATATCAAATGCAACACACCTTTATCTAAGTATGTTTTTGATATACTCCTTGTAGTACTGATAATGTTCCATACCTTTTTTGTTAGAGCAATTTTCTAATAAATATGTTAATACAGTGTAGCATTGATTACGGATATTATGATTGTCAGGGATAAAAAACGTAAACTGATCATTTGCCTTGCTGTTAACATTATTAAGGTATTGGTTCATGTCCGATACTAAAGAATATATGTTCAAAAAAGTATGGCATCCAGAATTATAAGGCTTTGCTGTTATAGGAGTATGACATATTTTAATCAAAGTGTTATCACTGTTATATGACAGATCAATCAATAGTTTGAGGTTTATGACATCTGAATTCACTGAATAATCGTTCAATGGATTTATCACATGGATTTCTAACCTCTTGACATCAATCAAGCATAAATAATGAGTTAACATAGCTTTGTGGCCTTGTTGTTTCTTTCTATCAATCATATAAATTATAGCATATTTCTTTTTGAAATGAATTTTTTTTTCTATTAAACAATTTTTGAAGTCTTCAAAATTATACAACTCTATAACAGTAGTATTCTCAACAGACAAAAGCTGCAAAAAAAAGTTAATTACTTTAAAATCGTACGGTAATGTGCTAGAATCTAAGAAATAATCTTTATAAAACAACTCCTGATTATTGCTACGGTAATATGAAAAATCTTCACTGTTTTTTTTCAACGTTGTGCTAAAAGGGAATATCACTTTTTTGTTGGATTCTTTTGATTTATGTAGTTGCTCTTCTTTTTGAATACAAGAAATGTGGCTGCTGAATGAGCTAAGAACATCTTTAATTTCGTCAAATTTCTGAGTAAGTGAATTTGACATTTTCTGTAGCTCTGATTCAACTGATTTTTCTGAAAATGGTAATGTGCTCAGTGTATCATCCGTCAATAAAGTTGAAGAGTTCATTTCAACACCATTAGTAACACTGTTTTGAGATCTGTTGTAGTAAGATCTGCCATTTTGAGATATCATCTTATACTTTCTTTACTGTTGGGAAACGTCTGTGCAAAAAAGTTGTTATACTCAAAAACCCTTCTTTTTAACTATGCATATAGTATTAACAAACACCTTAAACAGTATCCAAAACAGCATTGATCATACTCCCAGTCTTCATTTCACTTATTGACTTATCTTTTTCCCCTATCCCCTTATTGATTAAACTTCTTCCTATACGCACCAAAAAAAAAAAATCTGTATCCATTTTTTCTAGCCTTATTAATTAAACCGAGTTACCTTAAAGGGTAAATCCCTCAGAAAACATCGCACAGCCCTGATTCAATGCAACCGCTTCCATATAATGGAAACCTATTGTTTTTAAAAACATATATCCCAAAAAGGAAATTCTTGCCTGTTTTGAGGAATGAAAATTTTTTTTTTCTTATTTTGATTTCTGCTGATTTTTTTTGCTTGGTGCCTGTAGTGTGTGATTTAGCTGTGGTGCATTAATAAAGCCTGTTTATTAATTAAAATCACTCCCCCTTGGTGGGTTTTTTCTAGCGCAGTTATTTTCAAATATACTGCCTTTACAACTCCGTTACTGTATGATTCAATTTAGGATATAGTCAAAAGGATAATTTGTTCAGAGCTAATAAAAATTTGAAAATATATACCTAAACATATATACAGAAAAAAAGTACATATCTATTAGTTAAACGCACTAAATATAGAGAATTATTAGGCTCGAAACATAGTTTGATACTGAATTTAACATTCACAGTGGTGATATATACTTCTTTTTTTAAATTTAAAAAAGCATAACATTGAGTTGAATTATACTTTTTTCTTTGAAACTGATATAAAACATACATTAAAAGGTAGTATTGACATAGAACAAGGTTGTAACAGTTGAGTTATTCGATTTTTTTTTTTTTGCTTTTTTTTAGTACAAGAACATAAGTTTTGATCTTTGAATATACAGCATTCAAGTTGTTATAATTTAGACATCATATACATCTGGCAAAGCTGATACAGGATACAAACAGAGTGCTTTTTATTTTGAAAATATACCGGTTCAATTAATTAAACCTTACATAAACACTAGATTTTGATATAGTCAAAACAGAAAGTTCATCTGATTACTGAACTAGATACAACAACATATAAACGGACCACTATTGATATACAAAAATATGGTTGCAGAATTGATATTAAGTGACAATCAAAGCAATGCCACCAAATCATCAAACAAAGTATTTAACGAGAATGCCAAAAACGTTAAAGTTCTCATTGATAAAAAGATAGCAAACATTAACCCTTTAACTAATATTGTTGAGCCAGCCTTTAACAAGTTCGCTTCAAAACAAGCTGCTACGAACTGCAATACTTCACTAATAGACCTAAATAGTTTAAGAACCGGCAGAACAGAGATCAAATTGAGTAAAGCTCAAGAAGAAGAAATGCAAGAAAAGCTGAAAACACATCTCAACACCACAATATCCGGTATAGACAAAGAGAAGTTTAATGAGGAAAAGCTAGCATTTGTCAGAGAGCTAGAAGATCAATATCATCAAAGCAATCTGGTGAAAATCAATAAAGAGCAAGAAGCTAAAAAAGGGAGAAAGCTAAGAAAAGAATATACACTTCCACCAAAGCCTGTCAAGGGGATGGCGTTTTATCAAATGGAAAGTAAAAAATATGAAGCTGCAAAATACTATCTTTTGAATCAAAACAGTACAACATTATCAAAAACTTGTAAGAAATTCAATGTTTCAGTACCAACTTTGATCACATACATGGATAAAGATAGAGTAGAGGCATATTTAAAAACCGGTAAGTATAGCGGGACAGCAGCCAAAAGGGAAAGAAGAAATGTAAAGAATCAATACAAAGAAAAGGAACAGCTCAGTGATAAATGGGTTGAAACAATAAAAACATTGATTAATGATACTCCAGGTTCTGAAGAGGGATCTACAATATTAAACAATGATACAGGAGTGTTTGCTTCAGATACTCAAAGCCCTTTAACCCCCAAATTAACCAAAAAAGAATCAGCGGCAGCACTTCATCTAGAAGCAAGTAAGAAAATTATGAAGGATACACAAGTGAAGCTTCAAAACTTAAGAACTTCAAAAACACAAATTAGAAAAATCAACGGAAATAATATCACAAATAATAAAATGCCGCATATCGAAAATGATCCAATTTATGATGAAGCACGCAACAAAGTATTTTTACCACCACTAAAAATTAATCAAAAAAATCCAAGTTTGAAGGATGTTAGAAATGCATCTCCTTCATCCCAACAACCTGCTGGAAATTTAATGCATTTGGCAAATTCGTCAAGCATAAGTGCTAATAAGAATCAAGGAGTAAGCGCTCAGGGATTTGGAATATTGTCTTTGGACTCAACATATCTGTACAATCAAAATGTTGTTGATCGAGGATATGTTAATTTCTCAAGACCTGGATCAAACTACTTCAACAACTCATTTTCTCAAAATGGAAATGGATACAAAGTACCTCCGCTTACGGCAGGTTCCAATGTCGGATATCCTGAAAATGACTCAAGAGTCGATCTCAACTCAAGCAATCACCAAAGAATGTATTTTCTAAGTGGAAGTAATACAAACCCAAACATGTCAAATAACAAGACATTTCCTTTTTTACCAATAAACAGTAAATCCTCAACTTTGTTGAGTTCAGGAAGTATGTTAGACCCAATAGATACTCCTGCAGCCAAACCATTTAATGGTGCTGAAGACATTGTTGACAAGGCAAAATCATCAAACTCTTCGTCATTAGAAACGCGCCATTCATTACCAACATTGAATACTTTCAACTTTGAAAATAAAAATCACGGATCAGAGTATTACAGTGTGGAAAACATTTATGATAGCGTGAAGAATATACCTGAGTCCAATGACAGAAATAAGAAGCTGGTCTCATCCAAAGACGATATATTTGTTAACGATGCCAATAAGCCAAAGGAGAAGCAATATGTTCAGTATGAAAATAAAGTGCAAAAAAATGAGAAAACCAGTGCAGGAAGTTTTGTGTTTACTCCACCCAATTCAGGTTCTACCAGTAAAAATATAAACCAGCCTGAATTTTATTGATATGTATGTTGTTTTAATTTTTTATGACCTTTGATATTCAGATATCTGTTTGATATGATGAATAATCAGCCGTGCAGCTGTTCAAAAAGGAAAAAAACAAAATCGTGACCATCTGGAATTATATCCGATGCACAATTACAATGCTACGAGCAACATCGCTAAAAAAAAACAAAAGAAAGAATGATGATCGTTTAGGAAGAGACATGTAACCAAGACATAGTTGTTTCATCACTCAACCCAACATCATTATGGAAAAGGAAGTATACGACGAAGAATCATTGTCTACAGAATCTGACTTTTTGAAGAATGAGCACCCAGGTGATGTTAATCCATACCATGCAAAGCCGTTGCTTAACACATTGTCCTGTTTTCTCGGTCTTACATTAGTATTTGGAGTATTGAATGCTTCAGGAGCATTGGAACCACTACTTCATTCTGAATTGACATTGTCTAGGCTTCAAAGTGACATATACAACAGTCACAACATATCGATCAAACAAAGAGATGTTTCTACGGTTGATATTTCATGGATTTTTTCATTAAACTTATTCTTTTTACTTGGAGCAGGAATTTTTGCTGGTTGCAAAATAGATCGTTCAGGAACTAAAAAATTGACCCTTGTTGCAGGTTGCATTGCTATAGTAAGTTTTTTTGGTTTTGCTAAATGTGGTAGTTCTTATGAAATCTCCTCAAAGGAGTCTCCTTATAAACTGAAAGATGGGAAGTTTGTCCACATTAAAGAAGCTAAGCTTGTTAATTTCATAGTAACGTATGGGATATTTGGTATTGCGCAAGGATTGTTGATGACTTGTTGTTACAGTAGTGTTTCCAAATGGTACTCAAGATTGATAGCCACTTATTCTGCAGTAATCTCAGTTGGTGGATCCATAGGTGGGATAGTGTTTCCCATTATGATCAGAAAGACATATTCAAAATTAGGTTTCGAAAAGAGTATGATGATCTATGCAGGAATCATTTCATTTTTAGCCATATCATGTGCTCTTTTGATTGATGATAATTTCGATAAAGAAAAGCATAAGCGGGAACATGAAAGCTATAAAGACATTTTGCGGATATACATGAAGGAAACAATCAATTTGAAATACTTCTTAGACCTTAACTTTTTGATCATATCCATTGGACTAGCATCTGCAGAGGTTGGAACATCAATCATAGCCACCTACCTAACATCATACTGTTTGAAAAAAGGATACACACAAAAAGAGTCGTATGATTTCATCACTGTGATGAATTGTTTTGGTATTGTTGGAAGAACCTATGGATACTTTGCGGATAGATACACAGGAAGTTTCCAAATGATCATTATATGCATGAGTATAGCAACAGTAAGCACATTTGTATTTCTGCTGGCTTTGGGCAAACACAGTTATGGAATGTATCTATACTGTGTATTTTACGGTTCATCGATGTCTGGATTTTTGTCCTTATGTCCTACAGCAATAAAACAAATGTGTGGTAAAAATGATTTTGGTAAAAGATTCTCCACAATGTACTTATTTTCCGCTTGTGCAACCTTCCCCATTATTGAAATCGGTGGTTTAATCATAGGAGACCAGACATCCAGTATACGCTACCAATATTTCTGGATTTTTAGTGGCGCTATTTTGTTGATTGGAGCTATATGTTACACCTACTTGAGAATAAGTGCCAAGGGATTTAAACTGTCAAAGTATTAAAAAAAAAGGAGTTAACAGCTTAATTCTATCCCCACATGTGTGTATATTTCTATATCTGATTTCCCTTTTAGGAAAAAATGCCTCCGATAACATATTTGGTGTTAGCAAAGATAAGCAAAGTGTTGATAGATTTCAGGTACTGGATCATTTAATTATTATTAAAAATAATATCTTAATTAAAAAAAAAAAAAAATGATTAGATTAGATTGATCAGTTCTTGAAAATTATGAAACATCCTGATCGTCTAGATTGGTTCTTTTTTCAAATTAATGCATGTTCTTATGTCCTTACACACCTATGTACAAAGCTTATTTCCGGTAACAATTCATAGATCACGTTTTTTTTTCAAGTTTTTTACCCACGGATTAATATCCCCCCAAAAAAAAGTCATCTTTATTACTACAGGGGAATGAATGAAAAAAAATGTATATATTCACATGTAAAAAAGTGAAATCATGTCAATAATATTCATAGTAAATGCCTCTAAAATTGACATTTTTTTTTTATCTGCTGAATTGTTGTTTTTTCCAACTAGACAGAAAGTAAACAAAATACAAAAGAAAAAGTAAAAACCTCCTGGTGTGTTTCTTTGTTGTCACCAATATTTCACATTTTAAAAAAAAAAAAATTTTAAATTGTTAATAATCAATAAGGCTCCCCGATTAATTCAGCATTCGTAAAACACCAAAAAAATTGCTTTTTACATATCATCATTCATTGGTTGGCTTCATTAATAGGTTTTTCAAAAAGGAAAAAAACAGTAATATTTAATTCCAATCTCTTTCTCTATTTAAGAAATCAGTGTAAAGATAAACATTCTTGTAAAATTAGTTTATTTTAAAATTTTAATTAGCATATTTTATCTTCGGACTTAAACTGATATTATCTTACCAAACACTACCAGCAAAAAAAACCTTACTACTCACTGTATTCTAAAAAAAATCTACATACTCATACTCTCGGCATTAATACATACCTTAACAATCTGTTAATTAGTCGTGGAACAGCATCGTGATATCTTTACTAATTGTAGTTTTAAATTTTTGTATTTTCTTAAGCAATTTAACAAAGATCCAATAACGAAAACCAACAGTAATCCTTCGAAACAACACGTCTTAATAAACTTGAAACAACATTTCTCCTGATACAGCAAAAAAAAAATACTTGTGATTGATACAACCAAAACAACAAACATTTGAATACTTTTTTTTTGTTCATTCTTAATTATTGACCGTTTTCGAATTTAAAAGAATTACAGTCATAAAACAACCATTGAAAAGAATAATATCATTTGTATACTATTTATTTCTTTTTTTCTTTTCTTGTTAGATAACATTCTTTCTATCTTCCCAACAAAATGAAACTAACAAAGAATATCAAAGGTACTTTCAATAAGCTGAATACAAACATAAAAAATAAAATCTCGAATAACAACAATTCAAGTGACAATGACAAGCCATTTAATGATATAGACAACAACGCAGACCATGCTGATGAGGAAGATAATAACAGTGTTCTCACTATGGATGAACCAAATAGAAATTTTTCATATCTCAGTCAGTTTACCTTTCAAAACGAAGATGATCTACATAAAGATATAACTGCACAAAGATCAACGTATACACCAAGTCCTTTGCAAAATATACCTTTTAGTGACAAACATACAGAAGATAATAACCCATTTGGCACTACAACAGATAACTATACCAATACAGAGTCAGGTTATGATAACTATGATCAATATAGCAATCAGCTTAAAAGACATGATACGTATGCAGAATCAATATGCTATAATGTCACCTTGTACAAAACACACAGCAATGATATTGCTTTCAATATGAAATCAGAAGGCCAGCAACAACAAGAATATAAGGATTTATTGGACCAAGCTAGTAATTCAAATACCACGATATTGTTGGAATTGAATTTAGACGGTACGATTAAATATCTAAGTGATCACCTATTTATCTTGCATAAAAAAGACCATATTCTAGGAAATGACATTTCCAACTTTTTGGGTGGGTCTGATTTGGATAAATCTGTTTTCCACAGAACTACTGAATTACTCTTAAAAGATGATCAAAGTTATAAGATTAAATTCACGTTACCTAGACTTCAAGATAATGGAACAGTAGAAACCAGTGAATCTGAATCGGTGCTTTATTTTCTAGAGGCACAAGGTGTTCTTATCAACGATGTTTTTACAAATAAACCAAGTTTTACCATGTGGATTATCAAACCAATTTTTGATATAGACGAATTAGATGAGCTTCCTGATCAACTTGTTGAAAAGTTAGGTTTTGGTGCAACTTTGTTCAATGAGAGGCTTCACAGGATCGGAAACATAACTGATATCAATGATATTCCTGAAGATAAAACTGAAATATGTAGAATTTGTGAAACTCCAATTGCTGACTGGTGGCTAGAAACCCATTGTAGGTTGTGTTTATATGAACATAACTTGTATGATAAAATAGTAATTTGTCAAGATAAATTAAAAAGCTACAAAAAGACTTTTCTAGAAATCAAATCTAAATTGGTCGAAAGTGATGCTTCCCCTGTCATAACACCATTAAATGATGATATCAATATTCAAGATATTTCAAGTCCATCTCTTCTCTCTACCATAAATTTATTTTTGAATTTCTGTGATGACTCCTTAAGTGTTAACAATAGTGAATTGAAAAGATTAACCAGTCTTCCAATATTAGAAAACATTGTATTTCAATTTTCACCAACATCTCAAAAGAGTATAGAAAACGTTCAAAATTGGAAAGAAAGATTGCTTTCAGTTGCTTTACAAATAGAATCGGGAAAGAGTTATTCACAAGATTGTTTTGTGGATATCTTGCTTAATACCATAAAACTTGGTGACTTGAAAGTCACCAGAATGATGAGATTAAAGCATACTCAACAATATCACATGAGATTGAAAACTGAAATTTATATCCTAACTAATGAAGTGATCAAACAAAGAATTGAAAGTGCAATAATAAATAATACTCAGATAAATAATCATTTGTCATCGATTAATAATATTAATGTACTTGATTCTCCTTTTTCTCAAAAGGGAAGTGATAACTGGAGTAGCACTGTCCCTAGTCTACAAAGATCAGAAGAACCACACTCTGTTTCTAAGATGTCACCTTCTGCAGAAGTGTTTGTTTCTGCAAATGAAAGCGATGATAGGGCAAAGTTTTATCAATCAAACAACTTAACTGAATCTTTTTCTGGTTTAAATTTATCTTTGTCAAACAGAGCTGAAAATATTACTCCAAACTCTAAAAGTTTTGATCATATTAGAGATTCTTCTGTTATTACAAGTGATGATAATATATCGATTAATTCAAAAACAGGTTCCATCAACAATAAAGGTTTTCTATCTGAATCCAATTATATTACATCCAATTCAATGTCACCTACTTCTACTGGTGGTTTAAACTTTGCCAATCCTGATGTAAATCCTACAAATTTAAAATCTAGTAATATAAACATTCCAAACATTTCAGTTGCAACATCTATTTTGCAAAGAAAATCAAGTGTATCTAGTTCAAGACATGGGAATACGCTGGCTGGCCCAAAAAGAAGCTCGCCCTTAGTAACTTATGTGAAGGTGCCAAATAATAATGTTCCAACTCTATCATCAATTCAAAAGAATCCTACCACCAAAAGTGTATTTGTTAGATCTCCACTGGCGTCTCCATTTTCACCAGAACTGAAGGCACATGGTGTTTCTTCTTTGAACAATCCATTCAGTTTGAATACAGATGCTAATGACTCAAATCTTTTAAGCTTACCTAAAATGGCCAAGCCTGATTTAATTCAGAAAAACTCTGTTGATCCTTTATTTGATCATCCTGCTTTGGAGTTGCATAAATCCAGTTTAGGTTCAGTTTTAGTACCAAGTTCTGCAAACAAATCTAGATCAAATTCAAGAACAGGATCAAAACCAGACAATTCCACGGAACATTCAAAATCATTTTCATCTATTAGCACTCCTTCCATTTCAAGTAAAGCCTTTAATATTAACCCAAGTATTAAACATTACGAAATAGTTAAGCCAATATCGAAAGGTGCGTTTGGATCCGTTTACTTAGCAAAGAGAAAAGCTACAGGTGATTATGTTTCCATAAAGTGTTTGAAAAAGGCTGATATGATATCCAAAAATCAAGTTACAAATGTCAAAACCGAAAGAGCTGTTATGATGACACAAATATCCAAAAGTTATGTTGCCCAATTGTATGCCACTTTTCAAAATAAAGAGCATTTGTTTTTGGTTATGGAATATCTAGTTGGTGGTGATTTGAGAACTTTGATTGAAATGGTTGGACCATTGCCGTCTAAATGGATTAAACAATACATTTCCGAAATTATTGTTGGTGTTAGTGATATGCATAAAGATGGAATTATTCATCATGATATAAAACCAGATAACTTGCTATTAGATAGAAACGGACACGTTAAATTCATTGATTTTGGATTGAGTAGATTAGGTTTAGTAAACAGACAAAGAACCAATAATGAAAATAACGTTAGACTAAACTCAGGTTCTGTGGCTAAATCTCACTCTAGATCATTACATAGAAGTCTTTATGATTCCTCTTTTGGGTCTTCATCAAGTCTGCCACAACTGCAAAAACATCATGATGGGTCCTTTTCTCAATCAAAAGAAAATAAAACTCCAACAAGTGAAGACGGAAAATTTGATTTTATTAACAATAATTCCTCTTCATTTTCGAATAATATGATGGATACTGATTCCGGATCAAGTGCAATTTATGAAGTTTCAAATTATGGAAACTCTGGAAACAAGGGTGTATTTTCAATGACTGGCAACAATGCACACAATTTATTTTATTCAGAAGACACAGGTAATTCAATCGACGCTGATAATGCAACTAGATCTTCAACACCTCCTAGTAGTATTCCCCACGCAAATTTAGAAAAATCTGGATCTACATACTCATACACAAACTCACCATTGGGTTCTAACAAAAGTATGAGAACTTCTGTTGATAAAATAACAAATTATGTTATTTTTGATCCTGATGCCACAAACAAAAATTTTAAATTTATGGGTACTCCAGATTACATAGCACCAGAGGTTATTAAAGGCTTTAGCGAAACACCAATGTGTGATTGGTGGTCTGTTGGTTGTTTATTATTTGAATTCCACTTTGCTTATCCGCCTTTCCATGCTGATTCTCCAGGTGAAGTATTTGAGAAAATCTTGGAATGTGAGATCAATTGGCCAGAGTTTGAGGATGAAGATGAAGAATCTCTTTATATTACACCTGAAGCTAAAGATTTGATTAAAAGACTTTTGGTTATCAATCCTAAAGATAGAATTGGTTATAAAAATGTTGAAGAAATTACACAACATCCATACTTTGATGATTTAGATTGGGATAATGTATACAATGAAGAAGCCGAGTTTGTTCCAAATGTGTCTAATCCTGAGGATACTGACTACTTTGACAATAGAGGTTTATCTATGAACATAGATTTCCAAAATGAAGATTCTAACTCAGCAACTGGAAGCTCAGGCCAAAACAACAGTGATGCTAGTGGTAATAGTTCAGATACAAGTTTGAAAAACAGCGAAACTGATGATGACATAAGAACAAAAAGCAATAACCAAAAACCAGCTACAATAGGTTCTTTTTTGCACCCATCTGACACGGAAATGGCCGAAGACTTCATTGGTAATGAATCCAAAAATTTAGCTGAAGAAGTTCTTTTGAAGAGTACAAATTCTTCGATGAAGAAATCTTCAAGCTCCGTCAGCACACAAAGTTCTAAAAGCAAGAATTCTAATGCTGATTTTGGTACTTTCAAGTTTAGAAACATAAGGGCATTAAACAAGGCTAATAAAGATGTAATTAACAGATTGAAGAATGAGCATCAAAGTGTGAATTCAGGAATTGAAAGAAAGAGCTCGTCAGCATCCAATGGTACTAACTCTAGCAATAAGCATTCTAGAACTGCTTCTTTGACCGCTTTATTTGGAACAATAGCATCCCCATCATCAAGCAATTCCTTGGGAATGGTATTGAATGATTCCAGCGGTAATTTGAAAAAGCTAGGATCTATCAAAAGTGATAATAGCATAGGAATCGTTTCTTTGCATGGAAGTGACGTTGAAGAACAAGATACAAAGTCTGCATGCAATGTTTCTAGGATCAGTAGTATTCCTTCCACCCCAGGAAAGGCAGTTTCAGATGATATGAACAATCTCTCCAAGAATGTTATGAGAGATATATCAGTACCAACTAGTGACAACAATGATACTGAAGAAAATGATATACCTAAAGATTTGGATTTGGTTTTACTTGAAGAAAAGAGACTAGAAGCTGTAGCAAAACTACAAAACATCAAAAAATTCAGAAAAATGTCAACCTTGTCTCATAGCCTTGGCGCTAATACAACAGGTGGATCCAGCAGAAGACATTCTACTAGTAGTAACGGAAACGGGGCTTACGAATCTAGTTTGTATGGAGGTGACATGAGAACAGCTTCAAGCTTTACATTGAGCAACCTCCATAGAAGCAATCAGCTGAAAAATACTAGTTCCGACAGCAGTGAAGTGAAGGATAAAAACAATATTTTTATGGCATCAAGCTTAAGCAACAATGACATGAAGTTTGATTTAGACATTTTATTATGTGAATCCATCCCTATACACACTTATCTGATGAAAAATTCCTTGGAAAAATGTGGATGTAGAGTAGTTACTGTTGCTACCGGTGACGAATTAGTCAGAAGAGCTGTTAGTGATGTCAAGTTTGACATTATCTTCAGTACCTTTTTCTCATCCAACCTTAACTGTATAGATATCTTCAAACTTATCAGAAACACAAACGGTGCCAATTGTAGTACTCCTTTCATAGTGCTTACAGCATATTACGAAGAAGCTTTCAAAATTAATGTATTTGACGGTGTAGTTGAAAAGCCAATTACTGAATCCCAACTGAGAAGTATCTTGTCCAAATATGCCTTGAGGAAAGCTCAAGAACGTGAAGACACTCTGCTAAGTGATGTGGATAGTGATATTTTACTAGACTTCTAGTTTTTTTCTTTTTTTTTCTTTTTATATATACAAATGAACCAATTACATATATTTGTTAAGTGATTATATACTCTGTATTGGTAATAACTCATTTTACCCATGTGACCTCCTTTAACTCCGAAAGCTACTTCTATGCCCATATTGAAAAATTTTTCCTGGCTTCACATTTTGTAATGGGAACGGCGAAAAAAATTTGCGTTTCTTTTTTAAAATGAATCTATAGGAATCGTGGTATGAGCATATTACTCATAGTTTAATAGCAAGGTTTAAAGAAGGGAAACAACACCAAAAAAACAATCCAAGAAGTAACATCCCTACAGTATGCCTACTATTTCTGTTTACAAGAAAGATTTATTCAAAGCTTTGAATAGAGAAAATTATACCGATGAAGAATTCGATGCTTTATGTTTCGATTTCGGTATTGAAGTCGATGAAGACACCACTGAAGAAGCCTTAAAGTTAAACACCGAACCAGAATTAAAGCTAGAAATCGGTGCTAACAGATACGATTTATTATGTATTGAAGGTATTTCTCAATCTTTGAACGAATACTTGGGTAACTCTTCTGCCCCAGATTACAAGTTACTGAAGCCAACCACCAAATTATACGTCGAACCAAGCACTGAGCAAATTAGACCAATTGCTGCCGCTGCTATCTTAAGAGATATCAAGTTCACCCAAAAGTCCTATGAATCCTTCATTGCTTTACAAGATAAATTGCACTCTAATATTTGTAGAAACAGATCCTTGGTTGCCATGGGTACTCACAACCTAGACTCTATCAAAGGTCCATTCTACTACAAGGCATTACCAAAAGATGACTTCAAGTTCATCCCATTGAATCAAACCAAAGAAATGACTGGTGGTGAAATCGTTGATTTCTACAACACTCCAGAACAAAAAGGTAACTTAGGTAAGTTCACTCATATCATCCAAGACTCCCCAGTCTACCCTGTTATCTTTGATTCTGAAAACACTGTTTGTTCTTTACCACCTTTGATCAACTCTGAACACTCTAAGATTACTATTGACACCAAGAACGTTTTTATAGAAATCACTGCCATTGATAAGACCAAGGCTGAAATTGTTTTAAACCAATTGGTTGCCATGTTCTCCAGATACTGTGCCGAACCTTTCTCTATTGAACCAGTTGAAATTGTCAGCGAACATAATGGTCAATCCAGATTGACTCCAAATGTTGCCTTAAGAACTATGGAAGTTTCTAAAGCTTACGTTAATGATGCTTTAGGCTTAAAGTTGAGCACCGAAGAAATGTCTGCTGAATTAAGAAAGATGTCTTTAAGAGCCACTCAATCCACCAAGGATGAAGATATTTTAGATGTACAAATACCTATAACCAGACCAGATGTTCTACATCCATGTGATATCATGGAAGATGTCGGTGTTGGTTATGGTTTCAATAAAGTTCCAAAAGATGGTCAATTGTCTAACTCTTCTTTCATAGCCACTCCTTTACCAGTCAATAAGATAAGTGATATTTTCAGAGAAGCTTCTGCTCAATCTGGTTGGGTTGAAGTACTTCCATTAACTCTATGTTCCCATGATGAAAACTTCAAATTCTTAAGACAAAAAGATGACGGTACCAAGGTTGTTGAATTAGCCAACCCAAAAACCGCTGAATATCAAGTTGTTAGAACCACTTTACTTCCAGGTATCTTAAAAACCGTTAAGGAAAACAGAAAACATACTTTACCTATAAGAGTCTTTGAAACTGGTGATGTTGTTTTCAAGAACTTAGAAATGGAAAGAAAGGCCTACAACGAAAGACATTGGGGTGCTATTTATGTTGGTAAGACTTCCAGTTTTGAAATTGTCCAAGGTCTGCTAGGTAAGATCATGCAAACTTTCAGAACTGAATGGATTGCTGATTTCGGTAAAGCCAGCTCCGGTAGAGGTTTCTGGATTGAAGCTGATTCTGAAAATGCTACTTACTTCCCAGGTAGAGGTGCTAAAGTCATTTTTAGAAACAAAGAAGGTGCTGAACCTGTTGTTGTTGGTGAAATTGGTGCTTTACATCCAGAAGTCATGAATAACTTTGCCATTCCTCATGCCGCATCTTATGTTGAATTAAACGTTGAATTATTCTTATAAGTCGATGCTTAGAATCAAGTATATAATGTATTTTCTAATGTTGTTTTTAACAAAATAGCTTTAATCAATAAATAAAGATAATGCTTCAGACGTTTATTTTCTTTTCTTATTATTCTTTTTCTTTTTTCCTTTGGTTTTCTTGCTTTGATTACTTTTGTTTGATGCTGTTGACTCCATACTTGGTCTAGGTTTGTCGTCTTGGTCAGAAACAACATTTGATAAGGTTGTTTTTACAGAGTTAGTTTCACTGTCAATTTCATCATTTGATGAGCCCATGCTTGATATAGTAGTCATCATGACAGGTTTATCAAAATGAAATTCATCTTCCTCGTTTTCTTCAATAATATTATGAATTTTGTCAAGATTTATATCTTTTTCATCTTCATTGTCTTCTAAGTCATTACCATCGTCAGCAGTATAAAATGGAGAATCGGCGGAAAATCTAGACATTCTAGAACTTGAACCAAATGCAGCTGGTGCAATCGGCTTAAAATCCGGTGTTTGTTCTAGAGCTGGAGTTACTGGATTTTGCTCTGTGGTGTCATCAGAAGCAGCAACTTCGGCTTGTGGCATAACTTTGAGGTCTAGTTCGTCTTCAGCAACAGCATTTTCTGGCTGAGCATCAACTCTATTCGTATTTTGAACTTCAGCAGAAACTACACTATCATCTTTTAACTTTTGGTGGTCATTTTTTTTCTCAATCTCAGCTTCTCTGTCTTCTAAAACATTTTCTTTATTTTCAGTTTGAGATTTTTCTGTAGGCTTGACAACTTCTTCTTTACTGTCTTCATTTTCTAAGTTATCATTAGTCTTATTTATATTAGTGTCTTTGGTGTACTCAATTGTATCATTCTCTAGCTTTTCTTCGTCAGTTATTTTCTCATTATCAAGTTCATCTTGTGCTAGATCATTTGCATCGTTTTTCAATGATAAATCCTTCTTTTCAACAGAAAGAACAGACTTGTTGTCATCAGAGTTGTGTATATCTTGTTCTTCATTATTGGCATAAATCTTTTCTGTTGGTTGATCTTCTTTAGTCTTTTCAGCTGGCTCTTCTTCTTTACTTATAGATGATACACCAGATGCTGTTCTTGACTTACCTGCATTTTTTAAAACAAATCCTATATTACCAGATGCAAAACGTGGTCTAGTATGATTCAATTTCAAACTGAAAGTTTCTCCATCTTGAGAAACTGGAGATGTTGGAGTCTCAGTTTCATTTTGTAAATGTGGAACAGAAACAACTGTTTTTGGTAAAGAATTTGTTTCAGTGTTAGCTCTCTCAACAGACAACTTTGGAGTATACTCTGCTGTCTTTGGTGCAGAATTCTCACCATCTACAACATCCTTTTTGACCATTTCTTGCCATTCTTCTTTCTTGGGCTTCATCCATTGAGGCAACCATGAAGAAGATTTTTTCAAGGGTTTCTTCTTTTCATCATCACCTAACTTCTTTAATGTGTCTAACAATTCTTTTTGTTTCTTTTCTCTATCAGGGTTTGGAGTGTCGTCAATCTCAACAAACTCTTCACTCAAAATAGAAAAACCTAACTTCTTTAATATTTTTGGAATATTTTTTCTGTAACCCATATGGCCATTGACAATATCAGAACAATCAAAGTTTTCAATAGCATCATTCTCGATAGGTGATAACCCTGCTACAGCTGAAATACCACCGGCCGTTGCTCTAAATAAGTACCCTAAGATCCAATCTTTCTCGGAATAACCGTTAACAAATCTACCAGCAACAACAGATCTGCACATCACTAATTCGTCTTTGTTGTAAACGACTGGAGCTCCTAAAATAACAACATTTTCGATTATACCAGTGCAACCTTTCTTTGCTAGTTCTTTCAAGCAGTAGTAAATAACTCTAGATCCTAAAGAAAACCCAACCAAAGTAACTGGTCTACTTCCCAAATTTTTTTCCATTAAATATTGGGCCATTAAAATACCAGAGTTCCAAGCTCTATCTAAAGAAACATTCCATGGATTATCAATTAAGTAACCTAATTTTGACAACGCCATTGGTAATTGAATAGCACCCATAAATGCAGTCAAAATAGTTGCACCTAAAACTTGTTGAATAGTTTGAGTTATGGCCTCACTTGCTAAAATACTCATGGTGTCACCAGTAGATTTTAAAATATCAGGTTCCCAATGTAGCGAAAATAAATCACCTTCTACAGGATCAACAGTAGAAAAAGGTAATCTTACATCATCCTCATCACCAGTCATCCAACCAGAAATAGAAATGATTACATTCAATCTTCTATTATTGTGTAATGGCTTGAATTCAAAAGTTCTAACAGAACCCATTCTTCTAGACATTGAAGATCCACCAATATTGGCACCAATGGCTGTAGAAGTAGCCGCAACAGTTGCTGTACCACCTACACCTGTTAAAAATCCAGACAATCCAGTAATACCAACAGTTGAAAGCCCAGCAGCAACACCAGCACCAATAACAGGAGCCAGCAATCCACCACTTAATCCTAAAACTAAAGATCCACCCACAGTAGCCAAACCAACATAAGCCATCTTCTTTCTCGATCTTCTTTGACGTCTCTTTTTTAATAAGTCATCCCTTGTCAAATTTTGTTCATCTGTTTGTTCCAACTCTAAAGTCTCCGTTATTCTTCTCTCGAATTGATTTACTTCTTCTATGGTAATGGATAGATATTCTGCAAATTTCTTTAAAATAACACGAGATCTAGCATCGTAGCTTCCTTTAGACAAGAAAAGTAAAAACAAATCACATATAACAGACCAGGGTACATCAACCTCTAATTCTTTTTCGTGGATGATAGACTCAATAGACACTACATTTTCAGGGGCTTGTTCCGATATGTCATTGTCTGTAACGGTTTTGGTTGAAGATATTTTCAAATGGTCTTTTTCTTTAGTAATGCTGGCTATGCTTTTTTCGGCATCTTCGTTATCCTCATCTTGAGTTTCCAAATTGTATGGATTTAATACTTTTCTTTGTATTCTTAAAGCCTTCATTAAATCCTCAGTTTCTAAAGGATATAACCCTAGATTTTCTATCATTTTGATTTCCTCCTCATTGAACTCCATGTGGAAGTATATCTTATTCATAATTTCTTCTTTCCAATAGCCATAATCTTTTTGAATATTGTGTAATCTTTTAGCTAGTTTTGGATCTTTTATCATGTTGGAGTTCAAATTCCTAGTGGCCAAATCAGCACATAATTGATTCAAAAGTAAAAATACACATCCTGCATATGCAAACTTTTCGTTATCTGTAAGAAGATGTTTCATTCCATTTAGTTGGTTGTTTCTGGTTAAATCTTCGTGAGTAATGTCACCATCATCTTCTTCATCAGAAATGTCTTCATCAGCTAAAGTATTTTCGACTTGTTCTTCAGAATTCGGGGTTGATCTTTGGAACATAGTTGCTGAAGCTATCAAATGATCAACTTTGATGTTAGTTTTTCTAGATGCTTTGGCTTGTTCCTCATCATCAATCTTAGTATAAGCAAAGTTTTTTTTGTTAAACAAATCTCTATCTTCTCCAAATTCCTTATCTCCTTCAGTATCCTCGTTATCATTCAAATCATCAATGGATGGCTTCCTATCATTTTGGTTAGAATTTATGCCAAAATTTTCATTTTTGTTGTTTGCATTCAAATCATTGGCATTTTCAAGGGAATAGAGTTGTAATTTACCATTTTCATCGTAAACATTTCGATCAGCAACTGCATCAACATCTTGCCAGCCAAAGCTGTCGTCTGATGATCCATCTATGTCACCACCAACACTTTGATCAATAGGGGTATCATTTAACTCATTAATCTTAGAGTCTGAAGACACATTTGGATGTTTAAACTTCAGTTTTAAAGGACTTTGTAAGGATTTTTCATGATTATTTTCGACATTTTCTTCATATGTGTTTTCACGCCTCGTTGGGGATGCTTGAAACATACCGGTTAGCGACTTTTCTAGTAAATCAAAGCCTGATATTCTCTTACTGCTTCTTTTACTTGTAGGTCTGCTGGCTTGTCTACTACTTGTTCTGCTGGAAACATTGGTTTTTGCAAATGGCGATGAGAATGTTAGAGAAACAGTGTTGTCTGTTATCTCCTTTGTAGCTTCGGTTTTCTGTGATCTTTTAGTGATCTTGAAGTCTTTTAAGCCAGAATTATCGTCTTTATCTGTTGATGTCATGATTATTATTGATTCTGGACCGTATGGTTACTTAATATTGATATGGATATTAGTGCTAGATAGGATATGTTGATCTGCGTATTTTTAGCGTGTTTGTATTTTAAAATATACTTTTTTTACTAGGTATATAAGGATAACTACTGGAGCCAAAATATCTGTTTAGGGACTGGGCCACATTCGGGTAACTTACCATACTTTCCCAAAAGAGATTACCACAATGTCACGTGAGATAAAATATTTCTGTATCCGGATTTGGATACTTGATATTTTCAAAAAAAAAATGTAGCAAAAAAAAAATTGGTATAAAAAATGGTGTTTCCCAAATAGGAAATATTTAATACAAAAAAATATATATGTTACGAAAGGGAGAATTTCCCAAAACGGACATGAGCATTTGAAAACACTTTTTTTTTCATCTGTAAGAAATAACTTCTACTTATTTTTTTTTGAAACTTTGATATATGTGAAATATAAGAATACAGTATTATATGAATGATATATATATTAAATAATAGAAATCTTCTTCTTAAACAATTAAAAGAAACACATAACAAAAACCAAATTAGAACTAATTCATAACTATTAAAAATGGCTCCAATCGTATGTAGCATTTGATGAAAATGTCAACATTTGAACCCATTTATTTGGCACCACATGTTATTGTATATTATTTTCTATGGGTTTATCGACCACTTATTAGTAGAAGAATAAATAACTATTAACTAATACAAATGATTATAATCAATTATAACCTGGATAGATTCCTAATTTTTTTGGTAAAGATTTATTTTTTATTTTATTAAAATAGAAATAAGGCTTGTAACTATCTGTATTTTAAAAATTCACATTAAGTTAGTGATTGTTAATAGCAGTAAGCCTCATTTTTTTCAAAAAAATCAAAGACTCAACAGTTGTTTTCTTAGATGAGAATACCTGTTGCTTTGATTGATTAAATGAGAATTACGTTTTATTTATGTTTCTAGGAAATAAGTACGTTAATATTCTATGGACTTTATATCGATATATGTAGTTGTTTCTTCTAGCAGCGATGCAAGGCAACAAGTTCAAACTATATCATAAATTGTCATGAATAAAAAAATTAATCTTTACTAACAAATATGTTATTATTTATTTTATAATAAATATGGTCTTCCATGGTTAATAATTTTGATTTATAATCTTTTGCTTTTGTAAAAAGTAATGAAATTATATTGAAATGTATATTATTCGATAAGTTTATCGAACTGTATAATTGAATTAACCTTTTATGGAAATGTTTTAATAAACATAATATTTTACTAATAGTCCGCTAGAAAACAAAAAATCACCAAGACTTTCTTCATTGACGTTTCTTCCCCAGTTGAAAACGAAATCATTGACTCTGCTGATTACGTTAAGTTCTTAGTTGAAAACATCAAGGTTGAAGGTTTAAAGGGTAACTTAGGTAAGGCCGTTTCCGTTAAGGAAGAAAACAACGTTGTTACTGTTGTCTCTACCGTTAAGTTATCTGGTAAATACTTAAAGTACTTAACCAAGAAGTACTTAAAGAGAGCCTCTTTAAAGGAATGGATCAGATTCTCTTCTGCTTCTAAGGTTAACTCTTACAAGTTATCTTTCTACCAATCTGAACAAGATGACGTTGAAGAAGAAATCGAAGAAATCGATGTCGAATAAATTATTTGATTTTAACGATTCTTTATTTTCTCTTTCAAAAACAAAAATAAACAGTTTATATTGTCACAATATGCTGTTTCTCAATGATCTTTATTTTTTTTTGTTTCCTTTTAAGTAATTAAAGTATAATCATTTGAAGTTGCTACTTTTTGTTTTATTTTTTTTCATTTTGTTCATTCAGTATTTCAAAAATTTAGAATATAACTTTATATATCATTAAATGAATTAATAATCTGGATTTTGAAAACTTTTTGAACTTTATTAAAACCTTCTGAGCATCTCACAATGTTATATGTTGTTTTTAAAATTACTATAAAAATAAATGAGATTCATTTTCTACTCAACAAATGCATCAAATAGATCAGTACCGTAGGTTCTGTACTGACCAAACACTTTCGGAATGATGTCCATATGTCTATATACTCTTTTTAAAAGCCTATTTTCAAAAATATCTAAGCCAAAATATACGTTAATTATATATATATACATATATAGTCGAACTTGTTGGACTATATTGGATCGCTACCAATATGACGTTTTAAGAGCCTTACAAGGGGAAATATATTTCACGTAGGCGAATGAAAAAATACAAGCTTTTTTTAAATTTTCTTTTAAAAACAGTAGTATTCAAATTGTAGAAAAACATCAGCAAACACAACCAGACAATATCAGTATTCTTCTTTAACCAATTGGATACATAACTACAAAGGATAAACAAGTTCAAATGTCATTTTTTTCATCGTTAAGATTTCCTTCAAAGAAGCAGAAGGAAGCCAACAGTAATGCAAATTCTGCAAATAATTCTTCAAGCAATTTGCCAATTTTGGGCACTTTTTATAAAAATCAAAGCTCTTCTAACTCCAGTTCTCTTCTTCAAAAGCAGCAAAGAGAAAGAGAGATGCAAAAGCATCAAAGAGAAATGCAGCTACAAATGGAGCGTGAGCGTCAGTTGCAAGAACAACAGAAACAGCACAACATTAGACAACAAGAGCTAGCAATCCAGCAAGCAAATGAAAGAAAACAAATTTTAAAGCAAAAGAGATCTAACATGTATTTGAATAATGAATCATCAAAATCATCAGTTCGAGCAAATATTCAAGAACCTGAAATTAACATAAATCAAAATCAGCAACCTTCATTGGAAGCCATGTTTCTAAGTGAACCTTTTGTGTCTACTTCGTTGGTAAAGGGTTCATTCAAGACTATAGTAAAACTACCCAAGTACGTTGATTTGAAAGAATGGGTTGCATTGAATGTTTTTGAATTTTACACTAATCTGTCTCAATTTTATTCAGTGATACAAGAATATGTTACTCCAGAGCAATACCCCACCATGAACGCTGGGCCTGGTGTCGACTATTTATGGCTTGATGCTAACAACAAAAATATAATTCTTCCTGCTAACCAATACATAGACTTGGCACTGTCTTGGATCAACAACAAAATAACGGATAGAAGTTTATTTCCAACATCTAATGGAATACAGTTTGCTGCAAACTTTCCAAGAGATGTACAAAGAATAATGATTCAAATGTTCAGAATTATAGCACACATTTATTATCACCACTTTGACAAAATAGTTCATCTAGCCCTAGAAGCTCATTGGAACAGTTTTTTTGCTCATTTCATAAGTTTTATTAACGAATATAGAATCATAGACGAAAGAGAAATCATGCCTTTAAGAAGATTAATAACTGCTTTTGAAGCACAAGGCAGAATCATTTCTTCTGCAAAATAGTTATATAGTAAATTTGTTGTAATTTTCGTTTTTAATATTTTCACTAGCAAAGCCTACTTTTTGATTGCATAATCAACTGTAAAATTAAAGCAATCTTTTTTATTTTTTGGTTATTTTATTTACATGATTATCATTTTATATAGAAACGATTATTACTATTGGCCTAAGAGAAGAAGTATTTAGATCCAAGAACTTCTTCAATTTGGAAAACACCTTTTTGTGGAGGGTTAGGGAATTTCAATGGTAAATATGCTCTAACTGTAGACGTTGAGGCTACTGTTTTACCTTGAGATTTTTCAGGAACAATATAACTCTTTATTTCTTCTTCAGTGTAGGATTCAATGATGGATAAGACAGTAACCATTTCAGCACCTTTTTTTCTACTTTCAGCATTAGGACTTTTCAACAAGGCATTTCTAACACTTTCCAAAGTTAATTCATCTCTCAAAGAAGGAAGATGGTTGTATTTTACTCTGAAGTTGTATCTATATTCTCTAATTTCATCGGCAATGGGACTGTTGGAAAAGAATCTGCACAAAGAAACATTTTGGCTATATCTTGCTTCCAGTTCCTGTTTCAATGATGCAATTAAATCTTTGCTGTGCAAGTGCACAAACTTTTCTCTTAAAATTACACTTAAATTATTAGCATCACCAGGTAAAGACCAATAAGAATCATGAACTGATGAAAATGGAATCTTTCTTTTGGTACATTCAACAGCAGTCAGTAACATATGAGAAGCGTCTAATGAATGGATATAATTTGGAGGGAATGCATTACTTTGTTTAGAAACATTAACTTGAGAATCTTCTCTAACTTTGGTGAATTTGACCGATTGCAGAGAAGTGTTAACAGTAACAATACTCTCGTTTCTGTATGGATGAACTACACGTAAACCTAAAGGTGTGGTCCACATCAAAGTAGAAACAGAACTCAATTTCAAATCCTTTTCACTCAGTTGCTTAATTCCAGGAATGCACACAGATTTAGCAATCAAATTGGATGCAATACCTAGCCAGTCTTGTATAACTGATGCAGAGTTGAAAATATCGTTAAGGGAAGAAAAAATCTTTTCAGTTATGTAAACACTGTGTCTCATAATTTTTGATTTATCGTTTTCATAAACATCGAACTTAGCAAGTTGTTTAGCAACTTGATGTTTGGCACCATACTTGGTAACACCATAAACGGTAGTCATGACAGGTTGTTTAACAATTTTTCTGGTTATCACTGGTAATAGTTCTCTGATTGCTTTTTGCACCTCTTTCAATTCTTGTCTAGTTTCGTCTTGTTTATAAATTTTTTCGTTAACAATTTTAGCAACAGAACTATAAACATCTTGAGGCACATCTGAAGGTAATAAATTGACTTCTTTAGCACCTGGTTTATCACGACCTAATGCTGCATAATGTTGTAACCCATTACAAGAACCATCTTGATGAACTGGTAAATGACAAACATAGTTTTCAATACCCTCAGGGCAATCATATGCGGCAACAATTTCATAAAGAGCACTCAGACATTGGAAAGGATCTTCAGCTTGTGACCAAAAGGCGTTTGGTCTGTGAGGGTCTTCGGCATCTTTTCTCAATTCTTCCAAATTATCTTTAACAAATTGAATTCTGTCAGCAAAAGATTTTTTACTCAAACCACAAGTATTACCTAAATGAATCATCAACCAGTCAAGACCATCTGGACCTAATTTCTTTCCTTCCCAAAAGACTAGCAAACTTCTACTCAAATCATTACCTAATTGATTTAAATAAACATTTATAGGATAAGCTCTTCCTCTAAAATCTAGAGTATGGGGGAAATAAAATCTTTCTCCCATGAAAGATTGGGCCAAGACCAATTTATAAGCTTCTGTTGATCTTATGGATAAGTATTTCTGTCTCATATTACCCAGCTCTACAGTCATTAGACGTTTTTCACCAGGAGATGTTGTATCATCGTTTAACTTTTTGTAAAAGACATTTTTTGGATTCTTAGGATCGGTTATTTCGTGAAAGTTTGCCGGTGGAATACTAGCAAACTCCTTACCTGTGTTCCATAACTTAGTGACAACTTCATAAACTTTTTGATTGATTGTCCAAGCAGTTCTAGATAATGTGTTAACACCTTCTAAGATATCAACTGATAGGTCAGGATTCTCATTAAAACTTTTCTTTAAGTGGAATCTTTGTTCACGATTGTTACGCAAACGTAGAAGTAAGGTTCTAGAAGATAAATACCCACCATCAGTACCATCGGTCCAATCTCTTGGTTTACGAAGCATTGGTAAAGCATGCATGTTGGTCTCGAATTTAGGTGCTCCTACAGATAATTTTTTAACAACAATAGGATGCAAAGTCAAAATACCTTTGACACCCTCTTCAGTATTGGCATATGTTCTGTTAAAAGCAGATGTTTTCATAATTTCATTTGTGTTAACATTTTTGGCTTTGACTGTACAGTTACTCAAAATCAAATCCAATACAGTTACACCTAAATTGATTTCAACTTGTTCTTTGATTGCTGAAGGAATAACACCAGATTTGTGTTTTTTCACATAAGATTCATAAAATCTCTGTTTCAACACAGATTTTCTCTTACCACCATCTTCAAAGAAATCTTCTCCAAGTCTACATTTTGAGAACTCAAAGGTCAAGGCTTGCCCAATAACTTTAGAAATTTGAGACACACCTAAACTGAAATCTCTATTCAGGTCGTCAAGATCATTTTTATGTTTGTAAAATGTCATTTCTTTGATAAAAGTAAAAATAGCTATGATCGCAATACTCTCAGATGACAACTCATTAAGTATTTCAAATTTTTTCAGCTCAACTTCGTTTGTACTACTAGTTTCTCCCTTCATTTTATCCAAAGCACTAGCCAATTCTAGCTGCCATTTTGTAAGCATGTCTAAAGATTTGAAATTCATTACCTTTGTTCCGAATTTTCTATTTCTTTTGAAAACTTCTAGCTTAACACCATTTTTGGAGCATGCATTTTCTATTTCTAATTGTCTTCTTAGATTAAGTGACTCCAAAAGATTAGAAAATTTATTTTTTAACTCTTCATTTTCATGAGGAATACTTTTGTATATGCCAAACACACCATGAGTATCAATAGATACAAAATGTTCAATCCAGGAATCACCATTTAGGGCTTTTCTATTGATAGTTAAAAATTTAAGGATTTCAAATTTGTCATTCTGACTTAACTTTAAACTCTTGACATCATCCTTTAAAAAATCTAAAGTATTACCTGCAATGCTCTCATTTCCTTCTTGATGAACTAACTTCTTTTTTAAATGAGCATGCTTGTTTATAAAGTCGTCAACAAACTTTGAAAAAGCATCCGCATTTTGTTCGTTATTGGAATTTAGAGATGGTAGCAATCCAGTTTCAGCCAAAAAAGACTGGTCATCTTGAATAGAATCCAAATCAAGCTTCACGACTTTTTTAATTTCATCTTCTAAGAAGTTATTAAACTCAGGAATATAATACAAGATTTTGAAAACTTCAGGTGACAAATCGTTTTCAGCTTTAAAAACATCAGTGTCGTATAGTGATACAACACCATCGTTGGTAACTGAATCTAAAATATCATTCAATCTGAATTCACCTTGTGGGTTCTCAATGTTTTCCGGAATTTCCCCTTCAAAAGTTGAAACAATTAACTGTTCTAAATAAATAGCTTTGATTCTGGTGCTAGGTACTTGTAAACCAGAAATGGTCTCTTTATGCTTCTTAAATAAATTCCAAATATCTAAACCAGATAAAAAGTGCTTATCCTTTTCTTCAAACTCACCATAGTAATTGTTCTTTTTTATATTGAAAGCTTTCAAGTTTTTGGTTTTTAAGAATTCTTTAATATACATCAAGTAGTCGTCAGTTAAGAAATATTCAGAATATGAAGGAATATAGGAATATGACGTCAAAGTGTCAAATGCTTCAGAAAACTTTCCTTGTTTTACCAACAATTTGATGTAACTAGATTTTGCTTTACCTTGTTTTTGAGCTGAAGATAAGGTCTCTTCAGGATCAGCATTGTTGAAAGATTCTGCTAATTCTTCTTGATAACTTTTATACACATTTAAAGTACGACTATCACTTACATTCATTGTTTCATTCAAAGAATTGTTTAACATTATATTCTTAGTGTCGTTATCAAGGGTTTCTAACAAATCTTTAGAAACTGATCCATTTTGAGAATAACTATTGAACTTTTTCAATAATTCACTCTCACTCAATTGTTCATGGCTCAAAGTATCCTCGGAAACAATCTCATCTGGAGAATAATTAGCTCCATCATTGGCTTTATTGAACAAAATTGATCTGTTTGAAAAACTTCTCAAAAATCCAGCTTTGTTATTATATAATTGTGGTCTTATAACATTCGTAATCAAAGAATGGCTTTTATACTGTTTGAGTATATTTGAAGAAAACATACTTCTAGCAAAGTCGACTTTTTTTTCTCTACTGCGGTTATCTTGATAAAAGCAAACGAATCAAACTAATTCTTTTTTTCTTTTTTTTTTGTTGGTTTGTTTGATCTTAATAGCAAATAAAGAACGATGCTCTGGTCTCAATCATGCTCTTGTTTTGAAAGCCTAGATGCACTCTATGAAGATGATTATAAGTTTCACTTGAGTAATTGAAAGAAATGCTTTTTTTTTCTACTTTTTTCAGACCCGAAAAAATATGGTTTGAATTTTAAGTCCGAATTTGGAAAACGACATTAAATGCCTTAATAGACGAGTTTTAAAAAAAAAGCAATTCAAATATATGAAGAAATGAGGTTTTAATTAAAGAGATTAAAAGGTATATATATATTTATATTAATTAAAGGGGGTGCTGATTTTTTACTAATTGTAAAATCCTATTGCTGATCTAATTCATCTAGATCTTGTTCGTCATCAACAGCTACAGCATCTTGATACTCTTGATATTCAGATACTAAATCTAACATATTAGATTCAGCTTCGGTAAATTCTAATACTTCCATACCTTCATTCAAATACCAATGTAAAAATGCCTTTTTCTTGAACATTATAGAGAATTGTTTTCCCACTCTCTTGAATAGATCTTGGATGGATGTGGAGTTACCTACAAAGGTAGCAGACATTTCCATATCTTTTGGAGGAACAGAGCAAACAGCGGATTGTACGTTATTTGGAATCCATTCAACAAAGTTTGCAGAGTCTCTGTTTTGTACTTTTAACATTTCATCTTCAACCTCCTTGACAGAAACATTACCTCTGAAAAACGCAGCAGCAGCTAAGTATCTACCGTTTCTTGGATCAGCTTCAGCCATCATATTTCTACTATCGAACAATTGTTGGGTTAATTCAGGAACTGTTAATGATCTGAATGATTGGGATCCAATAGAAGTCAAAGGAGCATACCCAACCATAAAGAAATGCAATCTTGGGAACGGAATCAAGTTAACAGCCAATTTCTTTAAATCGGAGTTTAATTCACCAGGATATCTCAATGAGGTGGTAACACCACTCATAACAGAGGAAATCAAGTTATTCAAAGAGTCCATACCTGGCTGTTTGATCTTTAAAGTATTTTGACAAATATTGTACAAAGCTTCGTTATCAATACAGAATGTTTCATCAGCAAACTCTAATAGCTGATGAATGGATAAGGTGGCATTATATGGTTCAGTAACGGTATCACTTACTTGTGGAGAAGGAACAACAGAGAAGGTAGCTAACATTCTATCTGGGTATTCTTCCTTGATTCTTGATAGTAACAATGTACCCAAACCGGAACCTGTACCACCACCTAAAGAGTGCGATATTTGGAAACCTTGTAGGGAATCAGCATTTTCAGCTTCTCTTCTGACTAACTCCATAACAGATTCAATTAAATCAGCACCTTCGGTGTAATGACCTTTAGCCCAGACATTACCAGCTGAAGATTGACCGTTTACAAAATTATCAGGTCTGAATAAATTACCTAGTTTAGAGTTTCTAACTGTTTCTAATGTAGCTGGTTCCAAATCAACATTGATACTTCTTGGAACATATTTACCGGATGAAGCTTCGTTAAAATAGACGTTTAATCCTTTCTTTTCTAGTGGATTGTGTCCGACGTAGTAACCATCGTTGTCTAAGCCGTGTTCTGAACAAATTCTCTCCCAGAATTGTGTACCTATTTGGTTACCACATTGTCCTGCGGATATATGAACGATTTCTCTCATTGTATATTAGTAAATTAACAAAAAAAAAGGGCAAATAGATTGGTTTAAAACAAAAGATTTATAGGTTCAAAGTTATTGAAATATAATTGACAATAATGAAAAATAAGTTTTTGGGTTTTGTGTGTTTGATCCTTGTTTATTATAGTTTTGTTGTTTTTTTTTTAAAAAAAATATATGATTTTTTAAAAATGTACTATTAGTATTTGCTATGGCGGTTTGGTTGTTTTTTCTGCTTTTTGGTCTCAAATATATTAAGTACAAAAATGATCAAATATAGGCAAGATCAACATTAATACGAAGGGATATTAATTAAAGATGATTCAAGTTGCAAAAACACGAAAAGCGTAATAATCAAAGGGAGGTAGAAACCATAAAATCGTCAATTGATTTAACACAGAAATAGCCTAGAAAATACGTGCTGTTTATCTGCTACAAGCTTGTTTTAGATTTTTTTGTCGCCATGATGGAACTGCAGCGTGAAATTTAAAAATTTTATGTTTTTTTTTTGATTTTGTTTATACTTATGGCCTAAACGGGAAAGTGCAGTGTAAACAATTAGTAGGTCATGTGATCTACTTAAAGTAGGTATTAATCTTTGTAGTAAGTTTACATATAAATAAGTGTATTTTAACTAAGTTGTTATGTTAGTTTCAAATACTGGCACTAGACTGAATGTAATCATTTGAAGTGTTTGGGCGTACTGGCAAATGCGATGCAGAGTTGTTGCAAATGTGACTGAACATATGATGAAAATGTGACTTGAATATATGATGAAAATGTCACTTGAATACATGCTGCAAATGCGATGTAGAGTTGTGACAAATGTCACTTGAACATATTATAAAAATGCCACTTCACTACTTGCTGCAAATACGCTGTTCAAGATACATGTAACATAGGAGAAAAATAAAGAGTCTCGTGGTACGATAAAATTACATATTACAAAAATAAAAATAAAAAAATGTCTGGTCTTACCCTCCATATACTCATCAACAAATAGAAAACATCATTGAAAAGTTGAAGGCAATAGATTTTAATAATTTTCCTAATCTATTTTCAAAAAACAACCATATTAAAATTTCGTTATAGGCTTCGCTTTGAATCTGTAACTCAATGAGGGAAGGAGCGTAACAGATCTTCGAAGAAGCCATAAAGTTTTGATTTTTGTTAAAAAAAAAAACAGCAATTTGTTTCCTATTTGCTTTTGTTAATGAAAACAACAAGGTTAACATGATATCAAGAGTAATATTTCAATCTGTAAATGAAGGGAAAATTCATTTCCAAAGAAACGTTTTCACAACACCATGCTTAACAATAGTAAATAAAATGGAACAAAGTTGCTTTGGTGTTTTTTTTAAATTATTGATTTAATTAGAACAAACAAGTACCTGAAGTAATATAAATTGGCTAACATATGTGTACTGAATGTGCTCCATGCCTTATATAGCTGAATATTTTTTTTCCCCCTTTGAGATTGCTGTAGGCTAAATTTTTTTTCCTGCTCTTTAAAAAAAAACCAAGCAGAAAACTTCCTAAATAGGAAATTGACTCTGACGTTAAACATAGCTTCACTTGCTGAAGGCAGAAAAAAAAGAAAAAAAAAAAAAATCAGAGTTGGAGCACGTGCTTGTCGGATTTAATAACATATTTTCAATCACGTGGATGTTTGATAACACGTGACATCGGACTTAATATTACTTTTCAAACTTGCAAATAATCAAAAAGCACGTGACCACATCGGATTTAGCAGTATAGGCCAAAAAAAAAGTGAAATTCCACATGCATTCGTGTGTTTGAATTCTACTTTTCAGGGAATTTTTACATATGCTATGTTTATTTTAAAGGTAAGCCCGACCTTACCACAACCAAATAGCTTTATTGAATCTTATATATATATAGATTTAAAAACAAAAACCCACAAATATCTAATAGAAAAGACTTTTGATAAATTTGGTTACTGATTACTGATAGTGCCACATAAGATACCACTGATCTAAGATTCCAATAAAATCTTATTATTTTTAGCTTTTAACCTTTTATTCTAAAAAAAAATACATATTGTACATAATGGCCGGCCCACCACCCCCACCAGGTCCACCACCACCATCATTAGGAAGCAGTAAGCCTCCTGTAGCTGCAATGCCAATTGACAGAAATGCCTTGCTCTCTAGTATTAGACAAGGTGCTAGTTTGAAAAAAACTGAAACAGATGATAGAAGTGCCCCTAAAGTAGGAGGCGGTGTTGTAGAAAATGGATCTGCTGCAAAACCATCAATGTCTGCACCAGCAGTACCAAAGCCAAGTGCTCCTTCAGGTGGTATGGATTTGAACTCAATGCTTCAGAATGCATTCAATGCCAAAAAAATGCATGCTGCTGAAAGTAGCGTTAGTAGTGATATAAGAAATGAAATAAAGCTTCCATCAGCTCCAGCGATTTCTAGTATTGTACCAGGTATTCCACCACCGCTACCAAATTCATCCCCTAGTGCACCACCGTTACCAGATTCAGCTCCTAGTGCACCACCGTTACCAGATTCAGCTCCTAGTGCACCACCGTTACCAGATTCAGCTCCTAGTGCACCACCGTTACCAGATTCAGCTCCTAGTGCACCACCATTACCAAATTCAGCTCCTAGTGCACCACCATTACCAAATGCGATTCCAAGTATACCACCACCATTACCAAGCTCAACACCCGGAATTCCACCTCCAAATGTGCATTCCAGTGCTCCTGTGACAAGAAATACTCCACCTGCTAATCCTTTGGCTGGAGGTCTACCTTTCTTGGCGGAAATTCAAAAAAAAAGGGATGATTCACATGTGATTGATGAAACAAAAGTACCTAAAACCTCAGAAACAGTTTCTTCTAATCTGAAACATGAAGACAGAAATACAGGAATACCAGCTGCACCACCATTGCCAAGCAGTATACCCAAGGCACCAGAATTACCTAGTGGTATGACAGCTGCACCACCATTGCCAAGTAATATGCCATCTGCGCCACCATTGCCTACCAGCATACCAAAGGCACCAGAACTACCTAGTGGTATGCCATCTGCGCCACCATTGCCTACCAGCATACCAAAGGCACCAGAACTACCTAGCAGTATACCTAAGGCACCAGAACTACCTAGCAGTATACCTAAGGCACCAGAACTACCTAGCAGTATACCTAAGGCACCAGAACTACCTAGCAGTATACCAAAGGCACCAGAACTACCTAGCAGTATACCAAAGGCACCAGAACTACCTAGCAGTATACCAAAGGCACCAGAACTGCCTAGCAGTATACCTAAGGCACCAGGGTTGCCTACCGGCATACCAACACCTGCCGCCAATCCGCTTGCAGGAGGTTTACCATTTTTAGCAGAAATTCAAAGAAAAAGAGACGATTCCCATGTTGTGGATGAAAAAGATGTTGCCGCAGTATCTAAAAAAGGGGCTTCTAGTTTGACACCTCACGAACCTAAGCTATCTACTGGCATGGGCAATCAACGTGTACCAAGTATACCTCCACCACTGCAACACAGTGCTCCAAGTGTACCAAGCATGCCTCCACCAGTGCAACATAGTGCACCAAGTGTACCAAACATGCCTCCACCGGTGCAACATAATGCTCAAAGCATACCTCCTCCTATACAACAAACAACAATCAAAACAGCTCCCTCTCATATTCCAAGTTCGGCAACAAGCAGTTCGAAAAAAGCACCCCCACCACCACCAGCCGTTGAACCTGCCACTACAGGAAACTACAAAACAAGACTATTCTCTGATGGTACAAGCACAACTGAAACAACGAGTTTGAGAGAGGGTAGACCAAATGAACAGTTGACGGATTCTACAAGTTACCTAAACAAAGCAGGAATGAAAAACAAACTCAGTGATATTGAGATTCCTGAAAATAGCAGATTCAAATGGCTTACTAAAGATGAAATGCCGTTGCCAAGACCTTTTACTAGAAAGACAAAGTTGTATCCGAGTGGAAGAGGAAGCTCAGTGCCATTGAATCTGAAAATATACGACTGATTTATTATATATTTCATGTTATTATTACGGAGTTAAGAGATGATTAAATCTTATAAAAGTTACCCCATTCAACCGTTCTACTTTGGGTATGTATTTTTTTGTCAACTGTATTTAAGAATTTTAAAAAATCATAATATCTTACATAATGAGCCATTAAGCACCAGTAAAAAGAAGAAGAAAAACCCAAAAAACACATACAATGGCTGAAGAAAATAAACCAAAACCTGAAGTTGGTGCTTCAGGAAGAAAAATTATATACGACAAGGATGGAAAACCATGCAGATCATGTAATACCTTGTTGGACTTTCAAATGGTGACTGGAAAGATTGCTAAACCAGCTGTCAAAGACACATACAGGGAAGACCCACCTGATGTGGAAAAACTGGGCAATTCTTCCTGGACCTTTATACATGCCCTATGCTCTAAGTATCCGGAAAACCCAACACCAGAGGATAAAAGCGAGATAAATGGGTTCTTCAATGTTTTGAGTAGAATGTACCCATGTACGTGGTGTGCGGATGATTTCAAAAAGTACTTGAAAGAACATCCATTAGATAATAAAGACAACGAGGGGTTGAACAAATGGTTGTGTGGTGCGCACAATGAAGTGAATAAGAAACTGGGAAAAAAGGAATTTGATTGTGACCTGTGGAAGAAGAGATGGAGAGATGGCTGGGACTAGCAGAGCGTATGAAGTACGTTGCTGTGTGATTGCGTTGATAGATGATCATGTTGATACATAAAACGCTTTGCTACATAATCATGTTGATAAATAAAACACTTTGCTACAAGAAACACTTTGCTACATGATCACGTTTTTGTTATCAATCACGTTTTTACATGATCACGTTTTCACATAATCACGTTTTTATTAATCACGTTTTCACATAATCACGTTCTCTCCTGATCACGTTTCCACCTGATCACGTTCTCTCCTGATCACGTTTTTCACCAACACAGAGTCCAACAAATCATTCCCTACTTTTTTCAAGACTTCATATGTCACTGTGTGAAGAAGAAGTCGTTGATTTCCACATTTTTTCACCCTATTAGGCATATGAAAAAAATCAGAAGTTTGAAAAAAAAAGCAATGAATTTAATTCAGAAGGTTAAGTGCATAATTTTAAAATTTTTGAATGATTCAATTATATATTTAAAGGGTATTTAAGGAGATGGTAAGTGATTATTAGAACTTAATATAACATTTAAAGAATTAGAATAAGAGAATTAATATATATAAAAAAAACCAGTAAATAGAAACAATTATATTAATATATTACCAACCAATAAAATAACTATCAGTATGTCTTACGCTTTATCCCAAAAACATAACGATTTAACCACCCAATCTTTAACCATCGAAGGTGATGAAGTTGTTGAATACATTTTACAAGAACAATTAAGAGAAAGACACTCTATCTGTTGTATTGCTTCTGAAAATGTCACCACTACCCAAATTTGGGAAGCCTCTTCTTCCATTTGTAACAACAAATACGCCGAAGGTTACCCAGGTTCCAGATACTACGGTTCTTGTCAATTTGTCGATAAGATCGAATCTGTTTGTCAACAAAGAGCTTTAAAGGCTTTTTCCTTGGATTCTGAATCTTGGGGTGTCAATGTTCAAGCTTTAGCTGGTTCTATCGCCAACTTTGAAGTTTACTCTGCCTTAATCAAACCTCACGAAAGAATTATGGGTTTATACTTACCAGATGGTGGTCACTTATCCCACGGTTACCAAACTGAACAAAGACCTATCTCTGCTACTGCTAAGTACTTTGAATCTATGCCTTACAGAGTTGATCCAGTCACTCAATTAATTGATTACGATACCTTGGAAAAGAACGTTGCTTTATACAGACCTAAAATCTTAGTTGCTGGTACTTCTGCTTACTGTAGATTAATCGATTACAAGAGAATGAGACAAATCGCCGACAGTGTTGGTGCTTACTTAATGGTTGACATGGCTCACATTGCTGGTTTAGTCGCCGCTGGTGTCATCCCATCTCCATTCGAATACGCCGATATCGTTACCACCACCACCCACAAGTCTTTGAGAGGTCCAAGAGGTGCCATGATTTTCTTCAAAAAGGGTATTAGATCCTACAAGAAGAATGGTGATGCTATTCATTACGACTTAGAAAACCCAATCAACTTCTCTGTTTTCCCAGGTTCTCAAGGTGGTCCATTCCAATCCACCATTGCTGCTTTAGCCGTTGCTTTGAAGCAAGTTGACACTGAAGAATTCAAACAATACCAAGCTTTAGTTTTGAAGAATGCCAAGGCCTTGGAAGATACTTTCAAGAAGAATGGCTACAAGTTAGTTACTGATGGTACTGATACCCATATGGTTTTAGTTTCTTTGAGAGAAAAGGGTACCGATGGTGCCAGAGTTGAATATGTTTGTGAACAAGCCAACATTACTTTAAACAAGAACTCCATTCCTCATGACTCTTCCAAGTCTGCTATTGTCCCAGGTGGTATCAGAGTTGGTGCTCCATCTATGACCACCAGAGGTATGGGTGTTGAAGATTTCATTAAGATTGCTGAATATATCAACAAGGCTGTTGAATTTGCTGTTGCTTTACAAAAGTCTTTACCTAAAGAAGCCAACAAGTTAAAGGACTTCAAGAATAAGGTTGATGAAAAGCACGAAGAACTAGAAATCATGAAGAAGGAAATCTTCGATTGGGCTGGTTCCTTCCCATTACCAACCACTGCTTTCTGGGCTGATTTAGAAAAGCAATACGTTTCTAAGCAATAAGTAACGGTAATTTAATGTAGGATGTATATATACGGATCTAAACAAGTTTTATTGATCTGATATTTTTTATTTGATTTTAATGCAAAATGAAAAAAAGTATGTTTTCGAAAAAGAAACATGTATATAATAAAACTAATTACAGCGTCAGTAAAGAAATGATAACAATCAAAAATTAATCTCATTTATGTTATAATTTAATTTCTCGACAGAATCTATCTTATTTTTTAACTCTTTAGTACTTCTTGGCATTGATTTCATCTAAATAATCGAATCCATCACCAGTGACTACAGACTCGATTCTTCTATGTGTGTTCAAACTGTTTCTACCTTTGAAATTTCCGTCAATATCTCTTCCGTTGCTATGATCATCTTGTAAATTCACAGGAGAGTTTGATGAATCCATGTGATCCTTTTCGTCTACATTGTCATTTGTAGGGAATCCCCTTTCTCTTTGTTCTTTTAATAAAGCATTTTCTTTTTCTAACCTCATGTCATTCATCTGTAGGACGTTATTACCTAGCACACCTAGATTACTATTGTTGTAATTACTGCTTGTTTTACTACTTCCTCTATTCATAAATTTATTTGAGTTTCCAAAACTACTATTGCTTTTATTGTAAATACTTTGATCAGCATCATCTTTGAACGTAAACCCAAATAGGTCACACCATATGTATCTAACAAATTTGTTGTGTTTTATGTCAATAACTTCTCTTCCTTGAGAGTCTATGTACCTTTCTTTTTTACCCTTCAACATGAAGAAATAGATCAACCATATTACCAAAATGATAACAGGCACACCAACACCAACAACAACACCGGCTACTATTTTTTTATTTTTTGAGCTTAAACCATGATGTTTTCCAGCTTTTGTTGAAAAAGAGGTATGTGTTGAAGTTAAAGTAAGAAATACTTGTGTAACAACAACTTGACCATTGGATGTGTATGTGGACAAAGTCTCAGAAGTTGAAGGCTTTATTGATGAAGTTTTAGAGGAAAAAGAGGTAGTACTTCTGGAACTTGAGGAAGAACTTGAAGAAGAACTAGAGCTTGAAATTTTTGATGAACTTGTAATAGGAAGAGTTGAGATGTTGCTTGATGTAAATATCGGTGTTATCGATGAAAAAGTACTACTTGAAGTGCTTGTATTTGAAGCTATAGGAGACGTCGAAGTTGAAGAACTTGAAGAATTGGTTCTAACTGAGCTAGTAAACAAGTTAAAACTTGAAGAAGAACTCTGAGTAATCAAAGAACTACTAGATGATGAAAAAGAACTAGAAGATTCAGACACACTACTAGATGGCGTTAAACTTGTAGTTATGAAAGAACTAGTTGGACTACTAGAAGAAGAACTTTGAGATGATGAGTTGTTGAATTCAAAATTCTGAGCAGAAACAACCAATCTGGTCATGAATAGACATGACAACAAAAGTGTATGAAAAATATTAAAAACCATGTTTTTTCTTTCTCTTCTCTTTTTAATAATCAGATCATATAAGTTTGGTATCAAAAAAAAGGAAAAACTTGAAATTTGTTTAAAAAAAGTGTAGCTTTCTTTTCTTTCCTAGGGTTATAAATGATATAGTAAAAGAAGATGTACTTATTGGATTATTTTGCTTTAAATATGGAATTAATAAAACAAAATTGAAAAAAAATCGAAAAAAAAAAAAATATAGCAAAAATATCACTATATAGCTATTATTTTAGTTATCTTTGTATAACTCTTTATTGATTAGCTGTTTGGTCAAATACAGTTGTATGGTGTTTTTAAGCGTTTGAATAGTATAAATACAACTAACCAAGCAATTTGTTTATTAATTTTAAATAAATATATATATATTATAGAAAAAAAAAAAAGTGAAGAAATTTTCGCTCCATATATATGCATATTTTTGTTGTTTCAATTAGATATCCTAAAACGGGAAAATAGGTGTAACTATAAATAGAGGTATGGAAGAGTGTGTTAACTCCGACGTATTTTTTTTTTTTTCGTGAATATATATGTGCTGTTCGTTGCATTGCTGGGGAGATGGACGAAAAAGGCATTGTAAAAGTAGAAAACGCTACCATGGCAAAATGCAGTTTACCCTGACACCAGCAAAAACATACATCCTTTTTGGGAGGTAGTCACGTGTTTTATTGTTTATACCACAATACGAGCACACTTTGGCTAGAGTGTGACGTTTTTCAGACTGCATTTGTGCAAGAGGTAGTACTGCTGATGATTTGAAGGTACAGTTACTTAGTGGAGTGTTTTATCCACTTTTAGACTGAGGCCTCTGTGATATATCAAGTTTCTTATATGCTTATGTCCGACTGTCGGACATAAGCCACCAACCTGCAAACAACCCCCCAAGAAAAGTTTCTTTTTTTTTTTTTTTTGTTTTTTTAGCTTTTCACAACTTTCACATCACCTTCTTTTTTGGGACACCTACCCTTATTATATATCCGTAAACAGAAACTGTTTCTTGTATTTTCTCATATTTGCTCAAAACGGTTATACAGTACGATGTCTTCCTAATCTGTAATCAGACTTCCTCATCATACAAACCTCATTAAACATTTCTTTTTTTTTTTCAATATTGAATAATTTTTTAATTTTTTTTAAAAATTTAAAGTAAATTAATTAGATTTATAATGAGGTTATGAACATAGTAACATATCTAGAAAGAAACCAATAAAACTCTTATTCATCACTATAATAATATATCACACAATGAGCCCAAATAGTGCTATGAAAACTCATAAAAAGGTGACTCCACGTTCCTTGAAAAAAAGAACAGCCGAGTTTCATACTTTAGAAAGAGAACAAAGATTCATCAATCCACCAAAAGATAAACTTTCAGAAGATCAATATCCACTTCTTAAAGAAGCCATTGCTCCTCATGTTGATTCCTTCAATTGTATGACCGAACAAGAAAATGATCCTTCTAAGGGTTTATTGAACTTGTCTTTGAAAGATATCGGTACAAAGGTTATTTATGCCAATGAAAACAAATTGACTTTATCCATTGAACAAGTATCTATCAACAAACCAATGCAAAGCCATTCTTCTGATGCTCATTCTGCCAGTGAAATAATCTTCCCAGCCGAAGCTAGACAAAAGCTAGGTTCTTATAAAGGAAATTTAATGCTGAAATTAAAATGGGATGTCAATGATTCAGAAGATACTTTCACAGAAGTCAGACAATGTGGTGGTTTACCAGTAATGTTACAATCCAACAGATGTCACTTAAGTGGTTTGAGTCCTTATGAATTGACTCAAAAGAGAGAAGAATCTGATGAGTTAGGTGGTTACTTCATTATCAATGGTATTGAGAAGTTGATCAGAATGTTGATTGTCCAAAGAAGAAACCATCCTATGGCTCTTATAAGACCTAGTTTTGCCAACAGAGGTAACTCTTACTCCCAATTTGGTGTTCAAATTAGATCTTGTAGACCTGATCAAACTTCTCAAACCAATGTTTTGCATTATTTAAACGATGGTAATGTTAACTTGAGATTCTCTTGGAGAAAAAACGAATATTTAGTTCCTATTGTATTAATCTTGAAGGCTTTATCTGATTCCAACAGTGACAAGCAAATCTTTGATGGTATTTGTGGTACATCTGAACTAAATAACTCCTTCTTAACTGATAGATTGGAATTGCTATTAAGAGGTTTCAAAAAGAGATATCCAAACTTACATAACAGAACCCAAATTCTACAATACTTGGGTGATAAATTCAGAGTTGTTTTCCAAGCTGATGAAAAGATGAGTGATTACCAAGTTGGTGAAATGGTATTGAACAGAATTATTTTGGTTCACTTAAACAATTGGGAATCTGACGATTTCGATATCAACGAATCTGATTTGAAGTCTAATGAAGACAAATCTAAAATGATCTTCTTTATGATTAGAAAATTATACTCATTAGTTGCTGGTGATTGTTCTCCTGACAATCCAGATGCTACTCAACATCAAGAAATTTTATTGGGTGGTTTCCTATACAGTATGATCATCAAGGAAAAGATGGAAGAATACTTGAATAACATCAAGTTGCAAATTCAACAAGATTTACAAAGATCCGGTATTCCAGTCAACTTCAAGTCTACCAAGTACATGCAAAGAGTCTTGATGAGAGTCAATGAAAATATTGGTGCCAAGTTACAATATTTCTTGTCCACTGGTAATTTAGTTTCTCAATCTGGGTTAGATTTACAACAAGTTTCAGGTTATACTGTTGTTGCCGAAAAGATTAACTTTTATAGATTTTTGGCTCATTTCAGAATGGTTCATAGAGGTTCTTTCTTTGCTCAATTAAAGACCACCACCGTTAGAAAGTTATTGCCTGAATCTTGGGGTTTCTTGTGTCCAGTCCATACTCCGGATGGTACCCCTTGTGGTTTATTGAATCATTTTGCCCATAAATGTAAAATTTCCACCAAACAATTAGATCTCGAATTTTTGAAGAACAAACTATACGAATTAGGTGTTACTCCAATTGAAGCCTGTTCTCAAATAGGTCCAGATTTTGCTTGTGTTCAAATTGATGGTAAGATCATTGGTTATACTTCTCATAAGAACTCATTGACCATCTCCAATACTTTGAGATTTTGGAAGGTTTCTGGTAAAAACAACATTCCATTGGATTTGGAAATTGGTTATGTTCCACCTTCAACTAAAGGTCAATATCCAGGTTTGTTCTTATTTGGTGGTCACTCCAGAATGATGAGACCTGTCAAATACTTGCCTTTAGGAAAAGAAGATATAGTTGGTCCATTTGAACAAGTTTACATGAACATAGCTGTTACCACTCCTGAAATTGTCAATCAAGTCCACACACATGTTGAATTCTCTCCAACCAACATCTTATCTATTATTGCCAATTTGACTCCATTCTCTGATTACAATCAATCTCCAAGAAATATGTACCAATGCCAAATGGGTAAGCAAACCATGGGTACACCAGGTGTCGGTTTGGTTCATAGATCCGATAACAAGCTTTATAGATTACAATCTGGTCAAACTCCTATTGTTAAGGCTAATTTGTATGATGATTACGGTATGGACAACTTCCCTAACGGTACAAATGCCGTTGTTGCTGTTATTTCTTATACTTGTTACGATATGGATGATGCGATGATCATTAACAAATCTGCTGATGAAAGAGGTTTCGGTTATGGTACCATGTACAAGGTTGAAAAAATTGATTTAGCCATGAATAGATCTAGAGGAGATCCAATAACCCAACACTTTGGTTTTGGATCTGATGAATGGCCTCAAGAATGGTTGAACAACATTGATGAAGATGGTTTACCATTTATTGGTACTTATGTTCAAGAAGGTGATCCAGTTGCTGCTTTTTATGATGAAATCTCAGGAAAGACTAAAGTTAAGACTTATCACAATTCTGAACCTGCTTATATTGAAGCTGTTAATTTGATTGGTGATGACAACGGAAACTCTGAATTACAATCTATTTCCATCAAATATAGAGTCAGAAGAACTCCACAAATTGGTGATAAGTTCTCTTCCAGACACGGTCAAAAGGGTGTTTGTTCCAGAAAATGGCCAACTGTTGACATGCCATTTTCCGAAACTGGTATTCAACCAGATGTTATTATTAATCCCCATGCTTTCCCATCCAGAATGACCATTGGTATGTTTGTTGAATCCTTGGCTGGTAAGGCCGGTTGTTTACACGGTGTTGCTCAAGATGCTACTCCTTGGAGATTCAATGAACAAGACACACCAGCTGATTACTTTGGTGAACAATTGAAGGCTGCTGGTTATAACTACCATGGTAACGAACCTTTATACTCTGGTGCTACTGGTGAAGAATTAAGAGTTGACATATACATTGGTGTTGTTTACTACCAAAGATTGAGACATATGGTTAATGACAAGTACCAAGTCAGATCAACTGGTCCAGTTAATGCCTTGACCATGCAACCTGTTAAGGGTAGAAAGAGAGGTGGTGGTATCAGAATTGGTGAAATGGAAAGAGATGCATTTATCGGTCATGGTACTTCATTCTTGTTACAAGATAGATTACTAAATTGTTCTGATTACACACATAGCTCAATCTGTAGAGATTGTGGATCCATACTAAGCACCCAATCGTCTGTTCCTAGAATAGGTGCCAAGTCTACTGTCAGATGTAGAAGATGTGCCATCAAATTTGATGATGTCAAGAGTGCTATCAGAAAACAAAAAGAACAAAACGGAAATGATGAAGATGAACTTTATATTGATGATGCCCATATTTGGGAAGATGGTCAAGGTAAGAAGTTTGTTGGTGGTGGAAATACGACAACTGTTGCTATACCATTTGTATTGAAATACTTAGACAGTGAATTATCTGCTATGGGTATCAAATTGCAATACAACGTTGAACCATAAAAATAGGAATTAAATCAGTTATATATCTTATAATAATCAATTTTTTATGAGGAAAACATCTTATAATGTTGGCAGCCTGCTTTAAAGACCAGTTTTGATTTAATATAATACTAGGCTATATTTGCTTTTCGGATTTTAGAGTTCTTTGCCTTTTTGGCGACGAGTCCAAAAATACATGAACTCTCCCCAAAACAAACACTAGTGAAACTTTTTCGCTATTTAGATCGTTTTTCTTATATATTTTTTTTAAAAAATACGGCTTTGTTAATAAACAGTTTGACATAATAAGAAACCCAAACAACGATTAGAATATAGGATAATTATTTCTCTGCTCTTTATTATTTGGCTATTTTGAATCCAATTTTTACACCTTTAGGTATATATAACAAAAAAAGAGTATTAGAATACAATGTCTGATAATCCGTTTATCAACAGTTTGCTCGATAAAACTGATAAATCGTCCACTGTTTCTGGAGAGGATCCAAACACACTTAAACTGAATGATATTTCAGATTTGTCAAAAAATGACACATCCGCTTCATTGCTGTATTGTACCAAAACGGTTGATGAGACCATAAGCTCACTGAATACTAGTCTAAAAGACGGGTTGAGTGACTTGAATGATATTAGAAGCAGACAAGACGAGTACGGTGAAAACGAATGTAAATCTGACGAAGATGATGAACCATTGTTTATTCAATTTTTGAAGACTTTTACTGAAGATCCATTGATTTTATTGTTGATTGCATCTGCTGTTGTAAGTTTTTTGATGGGTAATACTGATGATGCTATCAGTATCACTATGGCTATTGTGATTGTTGTTACTGTAGGTTTTGTTCAAGAATATAGATCTGAAAAGACTTTGGAAGCTTTGAATGAACTAGTACCAATGGAATGTCACTTGATCAGAAGTGGTAACAGTAACGCTAACATTTTGGCTTCTACTTTAGTTCCTGGTGATTTGGTTGTTTTGAGAACAGGTGATAAAGTACCTGCTGATATTAGAATTATTGAATCTGTTAACCTTCACATCAATGAAAGTTCATTGACTGGTGAAACAACACCTGTATTGAAAAACACCGAACCTGTTGTTGCTGAAGCCCATAACAATATTCCAATTTCAAGTAGATCCAACATTGCATTCATGGGTACCTTAATTACCGATGGTTCAGCAAAGGGTATAGTTGTAGGAACAGGTAAGAACAGTATGTTTGGAAAAGTCTTTGAGATGATGAATTCTATTAAAAAACCAAAGACTCCTTTGCAACAAGCAATGGACAAGTTGGGGAGAGACTTATCTTACTTTTCATTCATTTTGATTGGTGTAATCTGTTTGATTGGTGTTATACAAGGAAGATCATGGTTGACTATGTTCCAAATTTCTGTTTCTTTGGCTGTTGCTGCTATTCCTGAAGGATTGCCTATCATCGTTACTGTGACTTTGGCATTAGGTGTTTTGAGAATGGCTAACAAAAAGGCTATTGTCAAAAGATTGCCTTCAGTTGAGACTTTGGGTTCAGTCAATGTTATTTGTTCAGATAAAACAGGTACTTTAACAATGAATATGATGAAGGTCACAAAATTGTGGACTTTGGGATCAATGGAAAACGGTGGAAATGTTATGGATGTTGAAAACAAAAAACAATCTCATGGTATCTACAATGACTTTATCAAAACTTTAGCAAGCAATGAAAGTTTAGATAAAAAGAGATACAGCGACATTAATAAATTGTTGGAGTGTGGTAATATATGTAATACTGCCATTTATTCGAATGAACAATACAAGTACATAGGTAACCCTACTGAAATAGCTATAATGGATTTATTAAAAGAATTTGGCTTGCAAGATAAAAGAAATGATATTAAATTTGAAAAGAAATACGAATTGCCTTTTAATTCATCAAGAAAGTACATGGCAGTAAGTTTGAAAAATGATGAGTTATACGTAAAGGGTGCTTTAGAAAGAATTTTAGACAACTCTAAGTTTTATCTATCTTCCACTGGTAAAAAAGAAAAGTTAACCAATGAATTAAAGACTAAAATTCAAAGTACTGAAAAAATTTTAGCTTCTGAAGGATTAAGAATAATAGCTACGGCTACAGGAACTTTGAATAAGAACAATGAATTGAAAAACGATGATGATGTCAATGACTTGACATTCTTGGGGTTGATTGGTATGAAAGATCCACCTAGACCACATGTTGCTGAGTCCATTGAACATTTATTGGAAGGACAGGTCCACGTAATCATGATCACCGGTGATTCACCAACCACCGCTTTGTCCATAGCTGGCCAAATTGGTATTCCATTAGATTTAACAAATCCTGAAAATAACATGATAACCGGTGATAAGCTAGATCACATGAGCGAAGACCAGTTAGTTGATGTCATTGATAGAGTCAATGTCTTTGCTAGAGCCACTCCAAACCATAAATTGATGATTGTTAAAGCATTACAAAAGAGAGGTGATGTTGTCGGTATGACTGGTGATGGTGTTAATGATGCACCAGCATTGAAATTAGCTGATATTGGTATTTCCATGGGTAAAAACGGTACAGATGTTGCTAAGGAAGCCAGTGATATGGTATTAGTTGATGATGATTTCAGTACAATTCTGTCAGCCATTGAGGAAGGTAAAGGGATTTTCAACAACATCCAAAACTTCATTACTTTCCAATTGTCCACCTCAGTTGCTGCTTTGTCTTTGGTATTATTATCAACTTTGTTTAATTTACCAACTCCTTTGAATGCAATGCAAATTTTATGGATTAACATATTAATGGATGGACCACCGGCCCAGTCCTTAGGTGTTGAACCAGTTGGACATGAAGTTATGAAAAAGCCACCAAGAAAGAGGGATGAAAAGATATTGACTTACAAGTTATTCAAAAGAGTCATCCAATCTGCTGTTTGCATTATTATTGGTACTTTATTCATATTTGTTAAGGAAATGGTTGATGGGGAAATCACCAAGAGAGATACTACAATGACATTTACATGTTTCGTATTCTTTGATATGTTCAATGCGGTTGCTTGTAGACACACTACAAAATCAATATTTGAAGTTGGTTTCTTCAACAATAAAATGTTTAATTATGCAGTTGGGTTGTCTTTATTGGGTCAAATGTGCGCTATTTATTTGCCATTTGCCCAATCCATCTTCAACACCGAAGCTTTGTCAATATATGATTTGTTGTTCTTGTTGATGATCAGTAGTACTGTATTTATAGCTGATGAAGTAAGAAAACATTATTCAAAGGAAAAGGAATTCTTGTCAGAAGGTGTTTTTGCTCAAGTATAAAGAATTCATGCTGATAATATTTTTGAAAAAGAAGAAGATTGAACAAAAGTAGAATATTCATAAATCTGTATATAATGAGTTAGTTTTTGTTAAAGTATAAGTTATTTACAAGCTTTGTTTCTATTTCTTTTTGATCCTGGTAATGATTGTTTACAAATATTGTAACTAAAATGGGAATATTCTCTTTTTTCTGAATTTTCAATAGTTCATCAGTTGTAGAGTAATAATCGTAATTGTATAAGTGATTCAGTTGAGTAAATTGTTTGTGTATATGTTCAGATTGGATGATTTGTGAAATGTGTTTTTGATTGTTACTGTTGGCAAATGAATAAAAAATCACTATGTTCTTGTTGATGATCTGTTCATCAAAGATTTTATCTATATGATCATATGATTGAGAGTAAGGCAGTCTCTTCACTAACAAATCTTCATCATTGCTTTTGATGTTGATTATTTTCAGTATATGGGAAAAAATATTCTCGTTAATGTACAAATCAATGGCTTTGTTGTCTTCAGTCATTGTTCTTGTGGTTGTTTTCTTGTATATGATTTGGTGCTTAGATGCCTTCTTATTATAGGTTATTAAGAAGGCTTTTTTTTTTTTCTATCATAAGAGAAAACGTGCTTAAGATCATTGCATTCAATTACCCGAACACTCAATCAAATTATATCCAATGCCAAAGAGTACAAGCATAGCAAGTCAATATCTAGCAAACCTCAAAATCAATGTCACGCATATTGTACCACACCAAACCTGTAGTAAAGCTCTATGAAAAAAAAAAAAAAAAAAGACTATGGCACATGATCAAATATGCCTAACACCGACCCATTACACAGCTGTCTTTTAGTAGCTTCTTTAAGCCTCATATGGGTTTTCGCTTTTTTATCTCTCGGGGGGAAAATTTTTTTGGGGGGAAATGAAACAGAGATACAAGCGCTGTTTCCTTTACACACTTGTTTTTTGTAAATCATTAATGCCTTTTAAATTATATTTAAGAAATAAACCCAATAGAAAATAATACAAATAAGGTACATATAATGAAGAACAGCAGCAGCGATTTTGACTATTTATTCAAGCTTTTATTGATTGGTGACTCCGGAGTTGGTAAGTCATGTTTACTTTTGAGATTTGCAGACAACTCTTACAATAGCGATTACATCTCGACCATCGGAGTTGATTTCAAAATCAAAACTCTTAAATTAGATAACGACAAAATTGTAAAACTACAAATATGGGATACTGCTGGACAAGAAAGATTCAGAACAATCACTTCTTCATACTACAGAGGTGCCCATGGTATCATTGTTGTTTATGATGTTACAGATTTGGAATCATTCAATAATTTAAATAACTGGTTACAAGAAATTGATAAGTTTGGTACCAATGGAGTAACAAAGATCATTGTAGGTAACAAAAACGATTTAGTAGATAAGAAACAAGTCACATTGGAAATGGCTCAAGAATTTGCTAAGGAAAAAGGTAATTTGACTGTTTTAGAAACATCTGCTTTATCTTCAGAAAACGTTGAACAAGCCTTTATTACCATGGCCAAGGAAATTAAACAACAAATGGATAAGAACGAACAACTGAATGAGAATGACGACTCTAATAAGATTGATTTATCCGGTGGTAAATCTTTAAACGGTGGTGCTGGTGTTAACGGCTGTTGTTAGAGTAATTTCATTATCTTTGTCTTTTACTATTTAAAAAGAATATGAAAAACATGTTATAAGGAATAAGTCACCAAATTTTATTTTTTAAATTTTTAATTTTTTTTTTTTTTTTAATTATTATAAAAAATCATATGTGTATATATATGAAATTTAAAGATAGCTATTTACTGTCTAACACCACCTTGATTACTGTTCATCTTTTGCATTTTTTCGAATTTCTTTTTCAACTTCATTTGTCTTTTAGATAACGGTTCATCACTTTGGATTTCATTACCGTTTTGATCTTTCATTTTCAAAGCAGCTTTCATACCTTTACTCATATTGTCTGGAATTTTCATACCGTTTGAAGACTTATAAACAATGGAATCATCGTTTCTTAAAGATCTTTTAGCCTTTTGTTGGTTTTCTTGTTGAGTAATCTTTTGTAATGGAGAAGCAAATGAATCCATCAAAGTAGGTTGACTTTGTTTAGGTGCGTTTAAATGACTGTAACTGTTGTTGTTACCTAACGGAAGGTTGTTTTTGAAATTTAATAAGTTCTTGACGATAGAAAACAATCCATAAACCAAGCCTAATAATATGAAAACGGCCCAGGTATAGAAATTACCCCATATGTAGGCAACCACATTGCTTACTAGGGATAAAAATATGGTTAATCTGTAGATTCTAGTTAGATAATTGGATTTACCGGATAATTGGTTCTTTACAACGAACAAAGGATATAAATTGCATAGAATAAACTTGGTTAAATGGTTATTTTTTGTTGGAGATTTTTGATACAAAAAGTAGCATGATAATGCCGATAAAACGATGTATGTGTAGTCTATTTTCTTGATTGCCTTTAAATCATCTTGTTTTTTTTGTACAGTAAGCTGCTTTAAATACTGTAAAGCTTCAGGAGTAAGTTTAGAATTGCCCTCCATTGATGAATTTTTCCTTTTTTTTTCTTTTTTTAGATATGTTCTTTGGTTGCCGTCTAACTTCTGAAAATTAGTTAACCTTGATGATTTGTTCACTGTCTATATTTCAAAAGGAGTTTATTACTACAACGAAGAAACCGTGAAAAAAAAAATGATACCAGCCATATGGAAATCTCGTGTCCCTCATTTTTTCCAAAACTTTCCCTAGAATGTTCTATGAATGAATAGAAGTCTTCTGAGTAGGCTAAAGCGTGGACTAATGTGTGGACTAATGTGTAGCCGTGGTACAACTATAGTGCCAAAAAAAAGGTGCTACCAACCTGATTATTTCATATTTTCTCTAATATACTTATATTCATTTGTGTGTAATTTATTAATATATATATATTTTTGCTCTATTCGATAAGGTATTTTTCACTACTCATTTACCCCGCTACATGCTACCATTACCATTACCCATATGAAATTCCCCTGTTCTTAAGTCCTATGTGAAACATATTCCCACGCACAAAATATGTATAAAAAATTTTTTTTTTGATTTTGCCTTTTTGGGGGGAAAGTTCAAATCCAGATTACTTGTAGTGTATCAAAGGCGCTTAGGTGTTGTTTTGATTTTTTTTCCTCTATATAATACTTGTTGTTTTAACGTAGTTAAAGACATAAGTAAGTAAACACCAAGGAAAAAGGTTTATTAAATCACTTTTTTATAAACAAATTTAAAGTCTTTTTTTTAAAAAATATATTATTATAATTCAATATGGATTCTGGTATGTAACAACAGCTGACACAACTTCCATAAGATCAGATTTACATGTTATAACAAGGTAATTTTTTTTTTTATATTCTGATTGAGTATGTCAACGATAGTGGGGGTTTACGGCCAAAATGATTGCAGTGAATACTGTGCATTTAATGGTGGTTTATTATGTAGTATAGAAGTAGATACAAATAGCAAGAGTATATTAGTGAAAACACGAAAATTAGTACACCTCAGAATATGCTGTGAAACAAGGCTTTTCATTCCATCAACAGTATACTTCTGTAAAGTCATTTCAGTTGCAGTAAAATTCTTCATCAATGCGTTCAATTCACTCTACAACCTTTTCAAACACGTTCTGATCTATATTTAGTAGATCTGAAACTTAGCTTTTTCACCCTTAGCATAAAAAAAAATGAGAGTATAAAATTTTGCCACCCGAGGAAAATTAAGAGTAAACAAATCAGAATTTGGCTTGTTTTTTTTTTCTAAAACAAAAAACTCTTAAGTCCTACTCATGGCAATGTTGGCTTTTTTTTTTGTGAATATGTAGGGGTTATACAGTGTATTACAAAGCTGCAATAGCAGTTTTAATGAGGGATATCTGAGGATATAAAACTTTGTAGTTTAACTTCACTCAGTAAGCAATACCGCTAAATGTTTCTGCAAGGCTTATACGAGTACCAGATACAAAAAAAAAAAAAACAACCTATCTGAATATCACACTTTGAATTGCACTCAATCACTGCTTTATTTCACAATTTTTCATATGCGATAAAAAATCAAACTATTGATAAATTTAATCAAATCAAAAGAAAAAAAATAACCAAGAAATTTCAAACGTTATAATCTGAAACATTAAAAAAAAAATTAAAATCTTTTTTTTTTTTTTTTTAATCAACTATAAAATGAACTCTTTCTAACTTTACTAACAATTATTATTTCTTATATTTCTACGAATTTAACATTATTTTAACAGACGTTGCTGCTTTAGTTATTGATAACGGTTCCGGTATGTGTAAAGCCGGTTTTGCTGGTGATGACGCTCCAAGAGCTGTCTTCCCATCTATCGTTGGTAGACCAAGACACCAAGGTATCATGGTCGGTATGGGTCAAAAGGACTCTTACGTCGGTGATGAAGCCCAATCCAAGAGAGGTATTTTAACCTTAAGATACCCAATCGAACACGGTATCGTTACCAACTGGGATGATATGGAAAAGATCTGGCACCATACTTTCTACAACGAATTAAGAGTTGCCCCAGAAGAACACCCTGTTTTATTGACCGAAGCCCCAATGAACCCTAAATCTAACAAGGAAAAGATGACTCAAATCTTATTCGAAACTTTCAATGTTCCAGCCTTCTACGTTTCTATCCAAGCTGTTTTATCCTTATACTCCTCTGGTAGAACCACTGGTATTGTTTTAGATTCTGGTGACGGTGTTTCTCACGTTGTTCCAATCTATGCTGGTTTCTCTATTCCTCACGCTATTCAAAGAATTGACTTAGCTGGTAGAGACTTAACTGACTACTTAATGAAGATCTTAACCGAAAGAGGTTACTCCTTCACCACCACTGCTGAAAGAGAAATTGTCAGAGATATCAAAGAAAAGTTATCCTACGTTGCTTTAGACTTTGACCAAGAAATGGAAACTGCTGCTCAATCTTCATCTATAGAAAAATCTTATGAATTACCAGATGGTCAAGTCATCACCATTGGTAACGAAAGATTCAGAGCTCCAGAAGCCTTATTCCAACCTTCCTTTATTGGTTTAGAATCTGCTGGTATTGATCAAACCACTTACAACTCTATTATTAAGTGTGATGTTGATGTCAGAAAGGAATTATACGGTAACATCGTCATGTCTGGTGGTACTACTATGTTCCCAGGTATTGCCGAAAGAATGCAAAAGGAAATGAGTGCTTTAGCTCCATCTTCCATGAAGATCAAGATCATTGCTCCACCTGAAAGAAAGTACTCTGTCTGGATCGGTGGTTCTATCTTAGCTTCCTTAACTACTTTCCAACAAATGTGGATCTCCAAGCAAGAATATGATGAAAGTGGTCCATCTATTGTTCACCACAAGTGTTTCTAATTGCTTGAAAAAAAATTTAAATGTTAAATCAAAGAGAAATTTTCTCTCTTCTTTGACCTTTTTTCTTCTACAATAATGAACATTTTAATGGTGCTACAATAAATGTATCAATAAGAATCTATTGGTTCTTAAGAATTACATATATATGTTATATACAATCTGTATTTTTTTTTTTTTCATATAAAATGAAATTTATAATTCAATAGATCTTTTAGTGTTTTGTATAAGTAATAGCTACAATAATGACTTAAAGCGGTGTACTTAAATCCGACTTAACTTTTCTTTTTTTTTGTTTTTCTTCCCTAAGAAACCCGAAATCTAGGACTAATTACATAAAAACAAAACTCGTTTTATTTTATGCATCGATAGCTATTATCATATTATTCTAGTTCATAAGAAACATGTGTAACCAACGAAGGAATCAATAATCAACAACTTTAATTTAGAACGGAATTAATTAAAAAAAAAAGTTGGTGATACTGTATTCTGTTTTTTTATGTTTTGCAAGCAAGTACTAAGAACCATATTAATATCAAAGCATACATACGCCATGGATTCATCAAACAAACTGGAAACTGTACTAGCAAAAGTTGATCCAAAATCTATTTCTTTTTCAAAACAAGCACACATATCTGGAGAGGAACCAATAATCACTGATTTGGAAACCAAGAACAATATCATAAAAGCAGCCAAAATTTTATCTGGAACAAATGAAACAGTTGCCTTTCCAACGGAAACCGTTTATGGGCTTGGTGGATCATCAATGAACGATGAGAGTGTTAAAAATATATACAAAGCAAAAAACAGACCTAGTGACAATCCATTGATCTCACATGTATCTTCCATAAAGCAAATCGATGAAGTAATTTATGGGCTGGAGCATGATCTGAACAATCCTTTGAAAAACATACCTTTAAATTATCATTCTATTATAGATAAACTGTGGCCTGGCCCACTAACAATATTGCTGCCTATCCAGATTTCAAGCGGCACTACAAAAGTTGAAGCAAAATTATCAAAATTGACTACAGGAAATCAATCTACATTTGCTGTTAGATTGCCGGGGAATGACATTGCTAGGGCATTGATTCATTATGCCAATGTTCCAGTTGCAGCACCTTCAGCAAATACTTCCACAAAGCCTTCACCTACATCTGCAAGCCACGTTTATTTTGATTTAAATGGGAAAACGGCTATGATTTTGAATGGAGGAGATTGTTCCATTGGTGTAGAATCCACAGTTTTGGATTGTGTCACTGAGAAAGATAAAATACTATTATTGAGACCTGGTGGGTTTACTAAAGAAGATATAGAAAAAATCACCAAAAGGGAAGTAAAAGTGGAATGTGTATTGAAGAGCAATGAGCAAAAAGTCAGAACTCCAGGGATGAAGTACAAGCACTATGCACCAAAATGTAAAGTTGTATTGTTTTCACCAGAAGAATGTCATTTAGACAAAGTTGTTGACGAAATCAACGATAGAATTAAGCTATCCAAAAAAGAAATTGATCATAGTCTGAAAGTTGGTATTTTAAGCTATAAGTATTTTGATGGCATTGATACAGAGAAACTAAATATTGAAAAGGACGATCAATTAATTGTAAAAAAATTGGGAAATGATTTAAAGCAAATGCAAAAAAACATATTCAAAGAGTTGAGAGAATTAGACGATATTGAAAACATAGATTTACTGTTCATAGAAGGTGTTTCTGAAGAGCTTGAAGGTTTAGCAATCATGAATAGATTGAGTAAATCTGCTGGTTCAGATATAGTAAGTTTTTAAATAAATGATTTTGGTTTTGTTTAATTTTCTTTAATGTAAAAATAAATTTGTAAAAATAAAACTGTTTGAAATGACAAACATTTCTATATATAAAGTTGTATTTTAATTAAAAATCAAAGTTGCATTTATCATCTTTCAAATGTCAAATTTTTGTAGTCAAATGTTATTTTTATTAATTAGATCAAACGTCTAATTGCATTAATCTTAGTACTTTTATTTATCTTTGTTGTAGTTGTAATTCCGAAACTATCAATGTAGTATTTATGTTGTATTCTCAAACTATTTAACAATCAACGTATTCTAAAACTTGTAAGTTAACTGGATAACATTGTTCAGCAACGTATTCGTCATATATGTTGTAGAAGTTACCGGATAAACATTGGAAGAAGATGTCATCTTCACCTAAGACTAAGTTACCTTCTGGAGAAATAGACCAACCGCCAGCGTAGATGGCACCGGCTTGTGGAGTAGGACCGTCGAATTGGAATTGTCTGTTAGCAACAATAGAACCAACTCTATCGTGAGAATCTTTCAAGATACCGTCTTCTAAAGTAATGTTCAAAACACCTGGAGCTTTACAGGCAACAGCATAGAATGGGTCTTGGTTGACAGCGGTAGCTTCAGAAACAGCGGATTCAGTAGCAGAGGTTGGGTTGGAAATGGTGGAGGTACCAGTGGTAGTTGGGTGGTACTTATCCCAAATGGAACCAGTGGTGATTGGGGCAATACCAATACCGAAAGTGGAAGCTTCAGTAGATAAACCTAAGGAAAAAGTGGCGTTTGGAGTTAAAGTGGTCCAAGCAGATGGTCCTAAAGTGGTGGTAGAAGCCTTGGTAGTGGTAGTTTCGGCTAAGGCAATGGAAGATAAGGTGGCAGCGGCAACGACGTTTTTAATTTGCATTTTTCTATTGTATGTATGTGGATGTCTAAATAATATTTTTTATTTGATTCTGGTTTTTGTTTTAATTCTATTCTTATTCATGAATGGAAAATTATAAATCAATTACTAGCTTCTTATATACTTTTAAAAAAACTCAAAGTAAGCTTTATTAAAAGAAGTTTTATCTGAAGCCGATAATTGATACTTAACTTCAGCGTAATCTTTAAAAATACCCACAGTTAAGCAATGACTGTTCTATTAACTTCAGCCCAGACAACTTACTAATAATAGCTGAAATATGTTTAATTTCAGCAGTCAAAGAACAATGGATCAAATCAAATATATTTAAATATAGATTCAGAGAGGCTGTTTCTATATTTAACTTCATCAATTTAATGATTAGCAATATATTCGTTGCTTTGAAGCAAAAAAAAAGACGTGTATAATATTTCAGATCTGCTGTAGAGTCCAGCCTAGTGCGTAGTTTTTCTGGGGGTGCTGAATTACACGTTTAGCGGCGAAATATGGCTTTTTGGACTGGGGGAAAAAAATGTCTCTTTCTTGAGGGGGTTTTTCTGTTGGTCAGCCATGCCACGTGGAAATACACGTGACTGTTGAGACAAATTTGCTTAGTTTATGTTTGCAGGCAGAATGTTACAAGTCTATATATAATGGAATACGCAGCATTAGAACCCTTTAAAGATCTCGTTGATGTTCTTTACTACGTCTATGTGCATGATCTCGCCTTTTTTATTTATCAAAGACCCTTTTTTGAAAATTTCAGGTTCGTCGTTATAGTTGATTCCACAATCACTGAACAATATTTCGTTTTTTTCTTTGGATAATGTACCACTCAGTTTTTCTTGAGCTTCTCTATTGGACATACCACATTTCAAAATTAAACCCCAAAATGCCGTATTGTATAAGTTATTGATGTGAGTATCAACAAATCTCCAAGTCAAATAATCCTTGATGACATCTAAATTGGGATAATTGACACATCTACTATCAAACATAGGAAGGTGTTTAAAGTCTAATTTCACCTGGTTTTCAAAGAACTTATCCCATAAGAATATGTATTGAGATGTAAAGTAGCTTACAAATAAACTTGTTAGCTTATCCACTCTTCTATTGTACAGTTTTGAATCTTTTCTTAAAATAAAGCTGTACTCGTCAGATTCACCATAAGCACAGATAATTTCCGATTTGTATTTCAACACCAAATTTTTAGCACTAGCATTCATTAGATTAATTGCACGTACATCATTAGGCTTTTGAAATTTGTAATAATCAGAAAACTCATGAAAGTTTTTCCCATCTATTCTTATAACAATGTATGTTTCAGGAAGCACCTTCATATGAGTTTCAAACTCTTTGACATATTCAAATCTAGAATTAGCCATAATTCGTGTTGTGCCAGGTGATATATTGAGGGTCCTACATGGAAGTTAATTTATTCAATAAGACGTTGATTGCCAGATGAGATACTGAATCTTGTGAAAAAGAAAAAAAAATTTAAACAAACAGTTATGTCCGATATTCTCAGAAAAATCACGTGATTACAATTTAAAAATTGTTTAATCTATTTTTACGTGGTGAATTACATGTTTAGCAGTACTTGTACTATGCAAGAGGAAGAGCAAAGAGCTCAAATAATCAGAGAAAAAAAAAAGCATTATATTAATAATTTAATTCATTTTCCTTTAGTGTTCACATTTGTTAATATCAGCGGTTTTGGTAAGTATTTTATATTATCTTCCTGTTGAGTTTGGTTCAGAAGCAGAACTGATAAAAGTTGTTCATCATATTAACAATAGCGACCACTAAATAAAAAAAAATTGAAATTATATTATTAATTTGAATATCTTTTAATTATACAAAAAGCAAAAACAAAAATTAACTTTGTAATATTGATTATATTCAGATGGTGATGCATGTTAATCCATAGACTCATGAAACTAAAAGAAGAAACCATCATCGGAAAAGTTTAAAGACAAAAGTGGTTGTCATTCATCATAATATAAAGTTCAATATTAACAAAATTAAAATTCATTTGCTTTTTGATTACCAAATAATTATACATTATTCTGTAACATTGGCCTTATAACTGAGTATTTAATAACATGAACTCATTTTATTCTGGAGATAATTTTATATCCTTGGTTTAATACTGTAATTACAATCATAAACGAAGAATTCCTACAACAATTTATTCCTGCATATACATCCTCAGAGGCGGATAAACCTTCAAGCTCTGCTTCTACCTTAAGTAAATAAAGTAAAAACAAAAACAAGAAGATGGGTAATCCAATTGTTATAATCATCTTAATTAAGTATGCGACCAAAAAAAAGTTATTATCTCCAATCGCATTCAGTTAATAAGGCTAATATTAAGAATAGAGTATTATCTATTGGTTTTTGAATATATTTTCCTTTTTATTTGTATTAATATTTATAATATTAACTACTGAAAGCTTTAACAATATGAATGCTTCTTATATAGTAAGGCATGAAAAAAAAAAAAGAAAAGAAACGCACCTTCCATTTTGGTAGTAAAAAAATTTTTCACTCAGCAAAAGCTCTGGGAACGAATTATTTCAAATTTAATGTCCTAAAACGGAAAGGAATAATGTACTGCAATCAAATCTCATAGATCTAATGGTTTAATCAATTCATTTATTTCAATACACTTGGTAATGATTTTGATCATATGTTTCAAGTGAAAAGTGACTCTAAAAGTTCAATATTCTTAAGTATAGTTATTTAATTTTTTGGATTGCCAATACTCATAAAGTATCAACGTTTTATAGTTGAGCATATATAGTTTCGATATATATTATAAAACTTATAGCTGTACTGACTTTGTTTGATGCTTTCAAAATAGAAGGCACAAGAATACTTCTTAAAAGAAAAAATTGTAAAAAAAAGTATTCTTATAAACAATTGAATTGTCATTTCTTAATTTTTGATGTTATAACTTTCTCTTTTACTTGAAGAAAAGAGTGTTCCGATGATTTAATCTATATAAAAACTTATTATTTTATAAAAACTTAATCAGTAGAAGAAGCTCTAACGTAGATTTGTTGGGTGGAGTGCTTGGAAACAGCCTTGATCATACCTCTAGCTTCTAAATCCTTTAAAGCAACTCTAGCTAAAGAACCACCTAATTTTAATCTATCAACTAAAACAGAAACAGAAACGTATTTGTAAGATGGAACTTCCTTTAAGATTCTGTCTAACTTTTCTTGATCTAAGATAACAGCGTGTTGAGCTCTATCCTTGTGAGATTTTTTGGACCATTTCTTTTTAGATTTCTTACCACCGGCCATAGCAGCGGCAGCCTTTTGGGCTTTAGATAATTGTTGCTTTGGAGCCATTATAAATCTGTTTTTAATATTATCTTTGGTTTTTAATAAATTTTTTTTATTCAAAAAAAAAAATAGTTGTTAATTGTTAGTAATGCTAAGGTTTTCTTAATTTCAATGGTTGAGGAATATATCCAAAATAAAGAATTTTGGTTTTATATTATTAGTCCTCAATTGATTTCATATTGTCTCAGAGTTCAACACCTTCATTGATATTTATGCTTTCATGAATTCATTTGCTTTGACATAAACTTTTTCGTGTTCTTTGTATCAGCATTTAGCTCTTTAAAAAATCGTTAAACATCCACATTTCAAATTATTGCTTTCTTTATTATAAGTACAAAAATTAATTATTACTCTTGTAATGCATGGCATTGTCAACTATTTTTGCTTTAACAGTCCAATAAACGTCAATAGATATACTCATCCTCATATGTTTAATTTCCTTCCAATTTAATATAAGTGTAAAACTAAGTACATGCTAATCCAGATGTTACACATAAACTCTTCCATTATTGCATTAACTTGGTATTCACCATAAAGCAATGTCTCTTTCATTCATTAATGAAGTTATATCCTCTTAGATATATCAATCAATTGGGTTCGTTTAGTTATATTACATACTATTTCTAAAACGTGTTGCTTGGTTTTTACACTAAAAATGTATTAACTAAAAACAGACTATATTTAATATATATAAAATTCTTAATATTATAAAATTAATTGCACTTACAGAAGGTCAAAAAGAGTGTGTATGTAACAGAACCTAACAAAAAAATTTTTGCCTAATAAAGACACTTTTCAATAAGGCAAATTAAAACACAGCTAAAATAATATAGTTCAGAATACTTGCTAGGCATATGATATTTCCGCCCAAATCTTATGTAGTGAATTACATTTTTTATTTTATTTTTTTGGAATGCTGAAATAATGTGAAAACTTTACAACGTATAAAATACAAATGGCAGTAGCGTATATCATAAATATTTCTTCTTTGGGATACACATTTGTTTTTTTTGCCTGTTTTCTTTTTTGTTTTTTTGTTGTTTGCATAATTACTGTTTTAGGCAACTGTCGCACAGAAACAATATTAGGGCATAGTTTTTTTTTTTTTTTTGGTTTTTTGTTACAATTTTTTTTTCAAATATTAAGCGTAAAATCGTACTAATGTAGTTTCTTACACGTGACCTGTTTTATATCCGGCAATTTTGTATTTCGGATGAGGGTTCTTTTCCTCTTCTGAAGTCGAAAGCTGAATTAAAAAACAACAACAAAACGCTCAATCCAAATAACAATTAACAAACCCAATCCTATTTGTTCATTATATAACCAAATTATGTCTAAAAGAAGAGCTGATTTTCAATTAGATAGAGACGGCCGTCATAAGGCTATAGAAGAAGAGCTAGATAGAAAGGCTCAAGAAGATAAGTTTTCTTCAAATCAACTATCATCTGCCAATATTGCAGGCAGAAAAATTGCTAAACTAAGAAAACCTTTAAACAAGCCTGAAGAACCTTCTCAACCACAGCCTGCTGTAAATGTATTTGCTAATCTGATGAAGCATAGTAACAAGTTTTCATCTGTTCTACTACCAGAACCTAGCGAAGAAGTTGAAAAAATGACTAAATTTAAGGCCATCAACTTTAATTTCTCCCAAAAAATTAATGAATCTATCAAAGAAGATCCGCAATGTAATTTGACCAAAGCTTGTGAAAAGTATTTGGAATACGCTAAACAAGCTTTATCCCCATCTGCTACCCCTGAATCTAACGAAGTTCCACAAGTGAAAGAAACCCCATTCAAAAACTTCAAGCCTCAATTATCCAAACCAGTTGCTGCTCCAAATAATACCTTTGAACAATTAAAAAAACTAAAACCTACCTCTGAAAAACCTTCTATCACTGAATTGCCAACCAGTGATGAAGAAGCTGAAAAGCCTGAAATAAAGGGTCCTCAATTCACACTTTCCAGTGATATCGTAGTTAAAAAGCCTGCTTTTGTTTTTGGAGAAGCTTTGGCTAAAAAACAAGCTGCTGAAGTTGACTCAGATGATTCTGATGTTGCTGAAGTACCAAAAGGCCCTACTTTTACTTTTGGTGGAAAAGTTGAAGATCCTATTTTCAAAGTCGGAAAGAAGGAAGAAGTTAAGGAAACTAAACCTACATTTTCCAATGTATTACCAACAAGCTCAAAAGAATCTGCTGCTTCTAAAGGACCAGCCTTTAGCTTCAATTTAGGTGATAACAGCAAGCAAGATACCAAATTACCTTTGGTTTCCAAAAGTAATGAAACTAACTCTGCTGAGCCTGCAGCTTTTACCTTCAACTTAGGTAATAAAAAAACTGAAGAAAAACCTCCTGCTACCACCTTATTCAACTTTGGTGCTAAGGAAGATAAACCAAAAGAGGTACCTTCTTTTACTTTTGGAAAACCTGCTGTAGCTAATCCTGCCTCTACTTTCTCTTTTAGTAAACCAGTTGAAAGCGAAGTAAAACCTGCTGCCACTTTTTCATTTAACAAACCAAGTGAAACTAAAGCTGCCCCAGCTTCCACTTTTAGCTTTGGTAATCCACAATCAGCTCTTGAAAAAAATACAGGATTTGGTGCTACAACTAGTTTTTCTTTTGGCAAAAAAGAAGAAACCAGTGATACTTCAAGCTCTGCCCCAACATCCAATTTTAAGTTTGCCTTGCCATTTAATCAAAACACCAAAGTAGAAAAACCTGAAGAAGTTGCTGCACCAGCTGATAACGAAGAAGAAAAACAAGAGCAATTAAACTTAGAAAATAATGAAGAAGAAACTGAAAACTTACTATACACCCAAAAAGCCCAACTAAAGGTATATCAACCCGAGAATAAAGAAAGTCCTTACACAACTAAAGGTGTTGGTATGTTTAAGATATTGCAATCAAAGGAGGATGATAAAAAGTATAGATTTTTGTTGAGAACTGAAGGAATGGGTAACATTATTCTGAATACTTACATTATTGCTGGTGTAAAGTATGAGCAAATTCCACAAAGAAAAAAGACAGTCAAAATGCCAATTTTCAATCACGAAACAAAGAAAATAGAAACACACTTGTTGAACGTTAAGACTGAGGAAGATGCAAGTGAAATCATCAAAGTTATAGAAAATGCACAAGCTAATATGAAATGATATATATACAAATAATATAATTTTTGTTTTTATTCCAGATATTTCATGTTTTCGTTAATACCATTCTTTAAAGTTTTTAATGCCCATTCAAATCTTCTGGTTTCTTTCTTAGATTCAGTAGTAAATTTGAAATCACTGTATTTGAATTTATTTTCCAAGTACCATTGCAATTGTTTGTAAATAATTAGTTCATTTTCTTGTTGGATAGAATTAAATACAATTTCATGTAGTTTATCTTCATCATAATTGATGGTTTTCTTCTTGTTTTTATCTATGCTCTTGTGCTCACTTTCTTTGGCTGTCTTAATTAATAATTGATAAATCAAACTGTTAACAAACAACTCACCTTCAACAGTCAAGCCGTCTAAAATAGGCACATGTTTGAACACATCAAATGGTATAATTTTATGAGCAATTAAACTTCCAAACAGTCTTGCTTCTTGTATAATCTTGGAATCTCTTTGCTTTCCAAATTCACCATACAAACTCGTTAATATGCCTTCTACATCATCTTCATCATTATTAGATTCAAAATTTTTGATTGAATCCCAGAAGTGAAATTTGATAGTCTTATTGAAACCAGGCATGTTTTTGTTCAGTCTAATTATCACCATTTCATAAAATGGGTTATACTGAGCATCTAATTTGGAAACGTGAATTAATACTCTTAATAATTCTTGATAGTTTTTTTTCTTAATGTTCAACTTATCCAATCTCATAATGCAGTCCAATGGATCTTGTGCTGAAGAAATACCAACGAACACAGCCTTGGATAATTGCGATGACATTTTGTTTTGTTCAGCTAGTTGGTTATAATCTGGCAATTCATCAATAAAATCGTCATTTAACTCGATATCAGAAAATTCAATGTCGTTTTCCAATTCAATGTTTTCATCTTCACCAAAATTATCACCATTGGTATCAGTAGACATATTTCCTCTGTAAGAACCACCAATCAGCCACCATTTACCTTTTGTGTCAATATTCAAAATATCATCCAAGGATACTTGAATAGCTTGAGATGAATTGCTACCTAATGTTTTAGAATCAATTTTCAAAGATTTGGTTATGGATTTTTTCATGTTGCTGTGATTAGTCTTAGCAGTCAAGTTCTTGTCTATTTTATTCAATCTCAAATCTTTCAAAGTATCAATCAAAAATTGCAGTCTTGAATCATCTTCATCATTGTTTTCTTCTAAATTTACCAACAATTTGTTAATAACATTATTCAAGTCTTTTGGGTTTTCACCCCTTAACAAAACACCAGAAACAGAAATTATCTTCAAAATTAATTCAACACTGGTTTCATTTGATACATCGGCAAATAAATCCAACAAGTTATAGATCAACTTGTTGGTGATGATACCAAAGTTGAAACAGTATGCTAATAAGGTGACCAAGTTAGAGCCATTCTTAGCAATGCTGTCGTCGCCAGTGGAATCTGTATCCAAAAATGAAATAATCTTTTCAACTAACTTTTGAATAAAGTTAGCACCAAAGTCAACACCCTTGAATCTCCAAATTGCATAAACAGTACCAATGTAGTTCATTAAGAATTGATCCAAAAGCTTTTCGTTAGTGTTGCAATCTATCAAAATTCTTCTTATAATAGTATTCATACAAACTTGTCTAGATTTGGTATTGAATAAATCCAACAATGAAGCAATAATGTTGTTAATGTTAGTTTCAGACAATTTATTAAACAGACTCTTAACATCTTTGTCTAATTTTTCATCAACTTGTTCTTCATCATTTTCTAAATTTTGGATTATTTCTTTATCTTGTTCATCCAATTCTGTATCCAGCCCATATAGATTTTGTTTCTTTTTGGAAGAAGATTTTTTTTTGGTTTTTGGCTTTTCTTCTTCTTCAGAGGAGTAGTCCTCGTAATCAGCTTCACTATCTTCCAATTCTCTTAACTGTTTCCATTCTTCTGGAGTTAAGTCATTTTCATCAAAGTCATCATAAACCTCTTCGTCAGATTGTTCAATTTTTTCACTTTCTTCACTACCTTCACTATCTGAATCTTCACTATCTGAATCTGATGTTTTTTCATCTTTGAATTCCAAATCACCATAATCCTCCAAATCTCTTCCGTAATCATCAAAGAAATCCAACCCCTCAAGCAATCCACCTATGGCGTCATATTCGTCCATAGCCTTCAATTTCTTGCTTTTAGAGTTCATTTTTAGCTTTTTGGCATAGTATCTCATGTTTCTTTCATCCTCGTCACTTTCCAATTCCGGGTATTCTATTTCCTCTTCAATTTCTTTAGAGATTTTTGGTATTGGGCTTTTGTTCTTCTTTTCCTTGGCAGCTTTTAAAGCAGCCATAGTTTCTTCAACTGTCATTTCTTTTTCACCTTCAAAGGCGTCTTCTTCCGCACTCATAAAGTCTTCTTCAGACTCAGACTCAGACTCTACAGTGTTGTTTTTCTTTTCCTTTGCTGCTTTCAATGCAGCCATAGTTTCTTCTACTGTCATCTCTTTGTCTTCGTCCGAAATGTATTCTTCAGCGCTCATATACTCTTCCTGGGAATCAGATTCGGATTCTAAGGACTTGTTTTTGTTGTCCTTGGCAGCCTTTAAAGCCGCCATAGTTTCTTCTACTGTCATTTCTTTATTGTCATCATCTTCGCTATATTCTGAATCGGAATCTTCAAAATCTTCTTCCTCTTTTTCTTCATACATTTCATCACTTGAGTCGGACAAATCCAATTCATCCAAATATGAATCATCATCATCCTCTTCCTCTTCTGAAGAAACATCGTAATGCCCATAATTTTCTCTAGCAGGTATCAACTTCTCTTGTATCTTCTTATTAAAAGTCACATGCTTCTTCTGGGTTTTGGTGATGACTTTTTTGTTTAGTTTCAGTTTTATTGCAGGCTTAAGCTTTAGTGGTTTGAGTCTAACTTGATCTTCTATGACTGTATCTTCTTCGCTGTCTTCTTCTTCTGAAGATGATTCAGAAGAAAACGACGACGAAGCATCACCGCCTTCTAATTCTTTAAGTTGCTTCCATTCTTCTTTGGTTAAATCATCTTCATCAAATTCATCAAAATCATCAGAGTTTAGAGAATCATCGGTGGGTATATCAAGTTCTTCAGATTCTTTCTTTATTTCTATTCTTGGTTCGGCTTTAGGCAATGGTTTCTTATTGACATTGTTAGTATTGATATTTTTTGATTTATTGTTATTTAATTTTCTCTTTTTATCATCTCTTTCAAATTTTCTTCTTTCTTTTCTTGTCATTCTTCCTTTAGCATTGTTCTGATATTTTCTCTTTCTTGAGTATGGTAAACTTCCATTATTATTGTTGTTGTCAGATGTGCCTGTTATTTCAGTCATCAAAGACTTCGGCAACTGAATATGCTTTCCCTTATTACCGGTGCTCATGCTGTATGGTATTTTTTCCTGTTCTAAGGATAGGTTGTTTTGGGGAAGAGAAGTTCACTGCTATTTTAAAATTTATAATTACTTTGAAAAATTCACAGAGAGATGAGAAAACAGCTTCATTTTAGGAAATTTTACACGTTATTACTGTTTTGAACAAAAAAAAAAAAAAAGAAACGTTCAAAGTTATTTTGGTATTTAAAAACCTCCACACGTGACTTAATTAGAAGTCATAAAACTACTAAAGATCATTTAATTAAATAACATTTCATTATATCTCACTAATTATATAAATCATATACCAGTTATAATTACATTGTTTCAGCTATTGAGACACTAGAGTAACCTTTCTTTCCAGCCATGTAGTCAACCGATTCAATGCTCTTTTTCAATATAGAAATCAACATCTTGTACTCTGGGTAGTCGTCAGCTTTACCACCAAATTTAATGAAGTCTCTGACAATAATAGGTTGAATATTTTTAATTCTGAAGTACTTAATATCAACTTTGGACAAGGAGGTCTTAAGCTTCATGTTTGTGATCTTACCTGTAGAAACAGATAAGTTGAATGAATTGAACAAGTAGTTGACTAACAAATCAGTATTTAAATATTGAATACAAGTTAACCCATTAACCAAAGAATGTTCACCTTCTTTATAATCGGTTACCAAATTTAAGTTCAAATGGGCTTGAATACTAGTTTTCAAAAATTCACTTAATTCATAACACTTTGTGTAATAAATATCCAAGTTGGTGTTGATGAAAGAAATCAAAGCTTCCTCAAAACCTAGTAACAATACTTTGGAAACTTTGACCAATGCATTGTCTATTTCATCATTGCCCTCAACCTTCAAGTTACTTTGTAAGTCAAAGTCTTCATCATAAGATTCAATCAACTTCCATGATTTGATATAACTCTTTAAGTTTGCCAATTTAGAGACATGATAGTCACCGACATCATTCAAAATGTTCAAATATTCAATGAATCTGTCGGAAAAACAACCAAAAGTCATACCTTGAGGACCATTCAAGTCATTAGAATCATCAAATACCAAATCGAATGGATAATCAACTAAGTTCATTGGCTCAGAAGAAATAGCACCATTACAATCCATTACCAACAAGGAATCTGGGGAGTATTGCTTGATAAAGTTGTAGGTTTCGTCAATGGAGATTTTCACACCAATGGATTCATCAACATAAGTGAAGCAAATAATTTTATACTTGTTGCTGGTGATCAAAAACTTTAACTGGTCCAAATCAAACTTGTTTGTACCGATGTTTGAAAACATAACATCAACGGATTTGTTTTCAAAAGCTTGTAAGAATTTGTTACTGTTCAAACCAGTGTACAAAACCAATACATTGGAGTTGTTTGTTTGATTGTTGACATTGTTTGAAATTACATTCAATTTCAACATATCATAAATGGAGTTGTTGTCTAATATGAATGATTGGTAATTGGCATTAGAAGGATTCAAGTAAAATGCCTTGTAAACATTTTGCAACACATTTTTATAGGCCAAATAATAGCTTTGTAAAGTCATCACTTGATTAGTTTTGTTGTACATAGCTTCCAAAGTGGAATCAGAAACTAAGTTTTCATTACCATCGTCAATAGGTAACATGTTTGGGAATTTTATAGGAGCAAGGGTGTTATAAGTAGAACCAGATTGAGCTCTGGTCATCATAGATGGCTGTTGTCCAAAAACATTTTGTAAGGAAGGTGTGGAAGCCATGGAAACGTTGTCTTCTTGGGAAGGATTGTTCAAATGTAGCTTTTTCATATTCTTAGAAGCTAAGTTTCCTAAGGAAAGATCACTTTGATCGATTTCATAGTCATTGTTCATCATTGTAAGTTGTTTATATAGTTGAGGTTATTTTGGTTTGTCTATTGGTTTTTGATTCATAAATCTTTCATATAGTCATAATAAACCAATAATAACCACAACAAATATACAATATATAAAAAAAACTTTGACTCACAACTGTAAATAGAGAATCATTGAAGAATGATTAATTTTCACTTCACTCTTATATGTGGCCCAAAGATAACACACCGTGATTTTTAATGCCTTCCTTTTTTTGAGGGGAAACGTAATAATGGGTATATTATTGAAGGCTACGTGCATTTTTTTTTATTATACGGAAAAAGTCATGCATCAAAATGTCATAGGGGGGATTCATTTTTCTCGGTGTTGACTAAAAAGCGGCTTAGACATATTGTCGTTTGATAGGGGTATATTAGGCACGGAGAGGTTGCCACGTGACATATCTGTAAAAGGTAATCAGTGGGTCAGTGGGCAGATTTGTTATGGATATAATGTAAGACATGTGTGTGATAAAATGATGTTTCATGTACTCTAAGAGATAAGGGCCTTTTTTTTTGAAGCACATTGGAAGTGCCATACGTGGAAAACCCAGTAACAAGAGATAACGGAGGTTACATCCGCACGACATAAGTTTTTATACAAATGGCATAAGTTTATATATCCGAAAAGCACAAGCGGTTATATCCGCACGGCATATTCACTAATAATCGCATGTCAAACACACCTTTTCAGCAAAGAAGAAATCTAAAATTATAGGTTTAATATATATACTTGAAAGCCAGTCGCATAATGAACTCATCTTTTATACTGATAATACAAGAAAAAAAAGAGAGATTTCAGAGTGTGCGCCACAGTGCTTTCCTTTAATAAAGCTATTTCGTATCATTAATTCATTCTTCTTATTTTTCCACGTTGTTTTTCTTTTCCTAGACTAAATTTTATTTTACATATTTTTGTTTTGATTTTTTTTTTTTTTTGACTCCTTTTTATAGATCAAAAGTATCGGTATCCTTTATTTGAAAATCATTATGTTTCAAAAACATCATGCTGTCTTGCGCTGCAGGCAATAATAAAAATGAATACTGGAAATATTCATTTTCATATAAATAGTGTACTATGTGGACAAAATGGTTGTTAAGAGATATAGAAGGTGATTACCATATCATTGGGTATATGGGTATAAACAAGGCAAAAAAAAAAAACTATGGCCAAACAGTTTAATTCTTTAATTTTTATTTTTATTTTTTTCTTAAAAAAATAATCATATCTCTTAATAATGGCTTGTAGGTAATAGCCATTTTTTTTTGTTGCCAAAAAAATTCATCCACAATAAAGTAAATGTACACTATTTGCTTGTTATCTCTGCTGGATAACGCTGTTGCATGATGAATGATTCATTTTCATTGGGAAATAAAGGATAGTTTAGATTGTGTAAATCAGGGATATTTTCATCTAAACAAATACCTAACTCTAGATCCAAGTCTAGATTACTAGTAAAATTCAGATTCTTTTTTTTGAATAAATAATCTAAATCTTGATCTTCTGGTTTTACATCTTTCAATGTAAATGTAGAGGATCCAGGAGAGTGAATTGTTTCAGTAACACTTTCAGAAGTTGAAGAAAAATCATCATGGGATAATTTTCTTTTTTTAAGAATGGTTTCTTCAAAATCTGAATCGTCTTCGTCTTTTTTAGGAATAGATGAGTTCACAGTCCCGTTTTCCTTTTCAAAGAGTTTTTGATCTGAATTCAATTGGCAAATATCATTTTTCAAAGTTAAAAATGACTCGTTGGAGTTCAATTCTTTATTTGAGTTCAAAACATTGTGTTTGATTAACATATCAAACAACAAGTCGTATTTTTCTGATTTTTGCTGATACAAATTCAAATAAAATCTCTTTCTTTCACGTGACTTATGAGCAGCCCTTCTATTTCTCATAATTCTTTCAATTCTTCTTTGTTCCTTTTCTTCAGCTGTTTTAGCTTTCTTTCTAGGTTTCAAAGAAATAGAGGTGTTTAAGTTCTGTTTGGCCATAGTTTCAAGTAGGTTTACTTTTTTTTTTTTTTTTGGTTAATGTTTATGTTGATAAAATCGATGGTACCTTGGTGTTTTCTTAACAAATTTTGTTGTTAAAAAAAAAAGTCAACAAATTATACAATACCCCACTTATATATAATAATATATAGGACAATTTGTTGAATGACGAAATTTCAAAGTTGCACATTGCATGTTTATATAATTTTCGCCTGATTTTTTTTTTTAGTCTCATCAAAAGAAAAAAAATTAAGCCCTCTACTATTATAAAAATGTTACATATTTTGTTGTGCGCAAGTGTCTAAGAAGTTTGCTACCCTCAAAAAAAAGTTTTATCTAGATTGTATAAGAGAAACTCCATCTAAATATAGAATATAAAGCATCCACCTTTGAGATGGATCATTTCCCACGACATCATCAAAGTCGGTATTAATCAATGAGCTTGACACTCAAATAGCGTTATTCCTTTATATCGCAGTTTATACCTACTATTCCCTCTGTCGTAGTACTATTTGACACGTTTTTAACCCTAACTCCTTCGTTTTGGCTTTCTGCTTTTTTTTTGGCTCATACGGTTACTCACTTGTACCCTTAGGTTTTCACATGCTGTTTTTTTTTTCTCTCTCGTATGCTTAATAAGAAAAAAGCGATACACAGGTTTATTAGATAATTTAACATTCAAAATAACCACCGTACAATATTCAATCATGTCTACTGTAGCAAACAACTTAGATAATAAGTCAATAGATTCTAAAGATAGCAATGTATCTTCAGACTTCGATGACAACAAAATAACAGAATCAATACCTTTCCCAGCCGATGACATTGAACCTAATAACCTTGTTACGCATGCCTCAAGATTACTCAATTCAGAAAAACCTAGATCAACATCAATCAGTATAAAACCTGTTAAAGACCATAGAAGAAGACGTTCTTCATCCATCATATCCCATGTTGAGCCTGAAACCATAGAAGATGAAACTGACCAGCAACTTTCCCTAAACGCAAATGTTCTTTGGATAGACCAAAGAGGGGCTTGGTTAGTGCACTTCTTGATCATTCTAATTCTTAAAGTAATCATCTCATTGCTTTTAAAATCTAACAACTACAAACATATAACGGAAATGTCTTGGACTTTGACTAATGCTCTATACTGCTGTGGTTCATATATTATGTTCCATATGATCAAAGGATCACCATTCGATTTGAACGGTGGATGCTTTGATAATTTGACTATGTGGGAACAAATTGATCACGGTGAACAATTCACTCCTGCCAGAAAATTCTTAATTCTTTTCCCTATTGGTTTATTCTTAATTTCCACCCACTATTCAAGATTCTCATTGGTTATGTTCATATTTAACTTTTTTGTTTGTGTTTGTATTGGTGTTATTCCTAAACTCCCTTGGACTCATAGACTAAGAATCAGAGTTCCTGGTATTTCAGGTCCACAAACTATATCATAAGTTTTTTAACGGTAATAAAGAAAAGAATACTTATGAAAACAACTATTTTTGGTCGTTAATATCTAGAAAAAGAAATGAAATAAAAAAAAAAAAACAAAGTAATAATTGATATGATTAGTACACATGCATGAATATATATATATATAATTAACAACAACAAAATATTAACTAATTTCAATCCAAGCATTTTGATTCTATTCATTTATTCCTTCAACTTTACATCTTCGTAAACATCAAATCTTCTTTGAAAGCCAATTGGAATGGCTTGTCTTACTTCATTAATAAACTCACCATCCAATTCACAGTTCAAGATTTCTTCGTTTTCACCAGCTTCGCAAACAATGCCACCTTTTGGATCAACAACAATAGAATGCCCATAAGCTTTGTAAACAGGCTCGCCAAACTCATCAACAATGCCTTCTTCTGCTCTTGAAGGAGAACACAAAATAGTATAGATCTGATTGTCTATACTTCTGCTCTTGGCCAAACTATGCCAGTGCAATGGTCCAGTGACAGTATTGAATGCAGAAGGATATATCATACAGCTTGCATTCTTTTTTCTTGCTGCATACATTGCTCCTTCAGGGAATCTCATATCATAGCAAATCCCCAATCCAAAGTTCAGACCTGTTTTGGCATCATTGATGGTAGTCAACTTATCTCCAGCAGATAAAGTCTTTGATTCTTGGAAAGTTATACCATTAGGTATGGAAATATCAAATAAATGAAGTTTTCTGTGCTGTCCTATCAATTCCCCGTCTGAGTTGAAAACCAAGGAAGTATTATAGATCTTGTTGGTCTTTAGATCTATTTCTGGTATAGACCCTCCGATCAGTAAGATTTTAAATGTTTTGGCTAGTTCAGATAACTTGTAAACACTTGGGGAGTTTTCTTTGTCGTTTAATATTATAGGTTCGGCATACTTTCTGAATAACTTGACGGAGTAAGGCGCATTGAAGCATTCTGGTAGAACAACCACTTGTGTCTTAGGATACTTGGATAAAGCTTCCTTTATCAAGTCTTCAGCTCTTTTCAAGTTAGAAAGCTTATCAGGTTTAGATCCAGCAAGCTGTATAATAGATATGTTCACTTTATTCTTTAATACATTCATTTTTGGTATGGTTTTTATGTTAAAAATTAAGTGTTTTTTTAAAAATGTCGATAAAGAACCCGTATGCAGATTATTCACATTAAAATTCCGATAGCGCTATTACTTGTTTTTTTTTTACCGCACAGATGAAGCATTATAGCAACAATTTAACAAAAAAATAGTACATAAATAATTTTGTTTACATTTAATAAATATTGTATAAAATAGTTGGGTAAATTTGCTTTACGAAATTTAAAACAACCAAAATTACGACTTATTTAACAAAATTTCCTTTGTAAACATTTTTGTTATTTTTTTAGTATGTGAAAGTTTTTTTTTTAATCGAAACAACGAGCTCCATCTTAAATTACCATATATACATTCATTGTAGCCACACACTTGCAATCAAAACCAAATTTTTTGAAATTTTTAATAAGCCTAAAAACGTAGTGCAACCTCGCAATCCATCAAGCAGATCCACTCATAAAGAGTCTCATTACTTGAATTCCAGTATGTCCTTTTTTTTTTAAAATCCAAAATTTTTCATCTATTTTTATTTTTTACCGTGGGAAAATTTTTTTTTGTTGCTAAGAAAACGTTATAGCTGAGTAAGCCGCTTTCCTGTGTATATCTTTTAAAGAACATGTTTTAAACTACTTATTACAGAAGGAAAGGCACGAAATCCAAGTTCAATTCCCCCAAATTAGCAATAATCAATTTTCTATTTATAGTTTCATAACAATTTTTTTGTTCTTTTCAGTTTTTTTTTTTTTAAATCTTATAACCATATACTTCAATCTTTTCCTATCATTAATACCAAATATTTCTTCCCCCACAAAACAATGAGCAATCAACATAGAACAAAAAAAATAAAATTTAATATTCCTCCATACTACCAGCTTCGAGAACTAGTTGGAGAAGGAGCATATGGTGTAGTGGTTTCAGCCATACACAATTACATGGTTCCTGAAACAGAGGAAAAAATACAAACATCTGTGGCTATAAAAAAAATATTGCCTATGGGGAAACCATTGTTAATAACTAGAACCCTTCGAGAACTCAAGCTTCTGAAATTATTCCATGACCACGAAAATATCATCACCATACTAGATATAATCAAACCAAACAGCTATGAAACTTTTGATGAAGTTTATTTAGTCCAGGAATTGATGGATACTGACCTTTCGAAGGTAATCAACAACTCCAAAGAGAGTTTTCAAAAATCAGGCATAAGAACGGTAACTTCCGAACATATACAATACTTTACCTATCAAATACTAAGAGCTTTGAAGGCAATTCACTCGGCAGAGGTTCTTCACAGAGACTTGAAACCCAGCAATGTATTACTGAATGGAAATTGTGATTTAAAAATTTGTGATTTTGGTTTGTCTAGATGTATACTATCCAGCGGGACAAACAACAAAGACATGGTTGGGTTCATGACTGAATATGTGGCTACCAGATGGTACAGAGCTCCTGAAATCATGTTATCCTTCCAAGAATACTCCACAGCCATTGATATATGGTCATGTGGGTGTATTCTGGGCGAATTGTTAAATGATGGACAAGCCATTTTTCCTGGTCGTGATTATCACCATCAGCTGCTTTTGATTTTAGAGAAACTGGGAACTCCTTCTGAGGATGATTTCAATATCATCAAGTCAGATAGGGCTAAGGCTTACGTGTTGTCCTTGCCTAAATTTGAGAAAATCAATTGGTCAGAATTTTTTCCTCCAAATACCGATCCATTGGCTATAGACCTACTCGAAAAATTGCTGACTTTCAATCCTCATAAAAGAATATCAGCTGCTGAGGCACTAAAACACCCCTTTTTACAGGCTTATCATGATGAAAACGACGAACCAGTGTATCCCCCAGTTGATGTCATCAATGATAGATTTTGGAGAATGGATAGTGATGTTAACATGCAGTCTTGGGAGCAAACAGAAGAAAACGAAGAGTTAATGGAATTTTTGAAACAAATGCTTTACGACGAGATTACTGGTCCTTTCTAATTTTTTTAAAGTACACATAATGCTGATTTTAATTTGTGCATTCATAATATTATATACTGGTATTTTTTAATTTTTAATTCGGATATAATCCGGCTATGTATCACGTGCTCTACTTAACTCCGATTTTGATTTTGATATTTTTTGGACTACAATTGCTGGAGTATCCAAGATCCAATTATATTTCCCAAAAAGGAAATCTGAACACGTAACATCATACAGTAGTTTCCCTTCTAGGCATTTTTTTGAAAAAAAAACAGCGCTGAACTGAAACTCAAGTATACCCTTTATTAAACGGCTGAATTAATTCTGCATGTTTTTTAAAATTTTGAAATTTTTTATATGTATCGTAAAATTTTTCAGCTTGCACCTTGTAATATTGTATGCTTTAATGCATGAATAATAGAAGAGAAATTTTGGATATTAAGTGAATATGCAATGTAATGCATGTTTTTTAAAGCAACTAAAATAAAAAGTAAAGAAAACGAATTAATATTCTTACATTGCAGGAAGTAACTGTAGGATTTAAAAAATATATGAAACATAACCAAAAAAGAAAATTATTAAATTTAATTGTAAGGAAAAAATTCAGTGTACTGTAACCAAGATCAAATATTGAAAAGCTTCAATTACGAAACAAAAGCATTCCTTTTTTTTTTAAAACAAAACAATAAACTCTAAAATACAAAATATAAAACATTAGATGCATTTGAAAAATGTCAGGCGATTTTGATCATAATAATTCACACAACTGGCAGGATCGATATGCTGAGCAGAGAGCACATAACAATGTTTTGCAGATTGACGATAATTCCTCAAACAGCAGTTTTAATTTTAATTTAGACGATGAGCTAAGAGATAGTCATTACACTCAATACTTAACAGATAACCAAGAAGAAATAACGAAGGTATCACATAATTACATATCTCCGATGAGTAATGGAGAAACGACATATCTAGACCAGAATGGAAAAACAACCGGATTAGAAACCATTAATGCTTTAGATAATGTTGAGCTGGGAAATGCAGCTTTAGCTTATGTTGTCGGAAGACATGAACTGGCGCCTAGCGCATCTCAAATAGAATTAAAACTAACAGATTCCCAAGCTATTGACAATGTGCGGAGAAAACATCGTACTTTTATGTCTGTAGATTCATCACAAGACAAATCAAGTGGAAGTAATCATAGATTTAGTTATTATCAAACAAAGACACCTTCAACCGGTAATTTTTCTCACTATGGTAACAATAGCGATCAAAATCCTAGTCAAACTCATAAAAATAATCATTATTCCTCAACAAGTGATTTAACAGTATCAACGCATATTCTTTTTGATTCACCAGAATCACAAAAAGTTTTATCTGAAAAAGCACAACCAACATATTACAATAACAGCAGCAGCAGTGGAAGCTTACGGATTAAAAAGAAGGCTGTGAAGAAGAATGAAGAAGTTTTGGATAAAAATGAAAACATGTTTGTTGGGTACTATAAAAATTACAACGCAACTGAACCATTACCACCACAAAGCCAATCCAATACTAATATTTTAGAACAAGGTAATTTTGAAAAAGAAAACTACTCTGCAAGCCATGGTAGTTACAATTTTCAACAACCTCAAACAAATAGATCATTTTCAAACTCGGATAATAGTTTGGCATCAAATAACAGTGCTAATCCTTTGTTATCGATGAAAATCCAAAAAGCTTCACATCAAAGAAAGACAAAAAAAGGACATATTTTAAACACAAAACACATGTCCATATATCAATATCAAAAACCCAATGATGTGTACACCAATGGCAATTTGAAGAAAGAAACGTCCAATGATATATCATTTTCTGAGGTCTTTATTTCCAAGAACAGACTGGATTCTGTATTGAAGTTAACATTAACAGGAAATTTGTGTTGGAAATACATTTTGCCATGTTTGCTGATACCAATACTAGGACCCATACTTATAGTGTTTTTGGATAATGCAACTTTCCTAAAGCTGTGCATATGTAAAGAAAAGACACTTCAAGAAATAGATTATATTGAAGAAAATCCGTACTCTACAAGCAAAAATGGATTTCATAATGGTTATAGCACAATGGAAATTGGGTATTTTGGAATCATATCCTTGTGGTTGGAGCATGAAATTTCTAGTTCTTCGAATAATAAAGCAGCCAAGCAAAATTCTGAAAAAAATGAGGACTTGAATAGAGAAAAGAAAGTTGGATTCAAAGATACAACATCGGTTATCAACTTTCCAGTAGACATCATAGATCCGATTTGTGTGGATGTGGACTATACTAGATTGAAATACTACTTGAACAACTTACACTATGCAGACGGAAACATTAAAAGTGAATTCTTGAGAACGTGCTTGGAAGAATGGGAATCTTTTCTGTATAGAGTCAGGTTAATAACATGTATGTACTCTGGTCTATGGCTGATCTTGTCTATTTTATGTATAATTTTGATATTGGTACTTAAAAAATGATTAGACAGAGGCACATCAAAAAAAAAAATTAGAGCAACAAATCAATTCTCAATCATATAATAGTCATAGTTAAAGTGTGTATATATTGGCTATAATTTTTTATTTTTTTTTTTTAAGATCTTCAAAAGCTAATGCAGTAGTGACAAAATGTCTGGATTTTCTTGTTTATACTCAGATTTCAAAGTATAGCTTCTTTATCATCTTATAAATTACTCTTTTTTTTTTTTTTTTTTTGAGTTGTTTCTTTAGCAGTGACTACTTTCTTCTTTCAGATTAGTCATTCAAAATCATCTTTAAATCCATTTTTAATTTGCAGTTTTCTTCATCTACGGTTTCGTTGATTCCTCCAATCTTTCTTCTCTTTGGGATGTTTTCTTCATAATTTTTTCCACTTTTTGTTTCTTCTGTTTGGTTGTATAAAAGGTTATTCACAAGTGTTTGTGATTTATTAAAGTATCTGGGCAGTTTGCTTTTATCAAAAACTTCTTTTCCCCAATAACTGTTGATAGCTTTATTATATTCCTTAAAAGTATTCTCCATCTTATTCAAACCCAATAGACCTGTGTTACTTGTTGAAAATACTGGTCGTGGCATCAAAGGCACTGATTCAGATTGATTTTTCTTTTCATCATTAGATTTACCAGAGCTTCGTCTTCTCTTTTTGCATACAGGATCATTGCTGACTATAGTAGCTGCTGTGTCAACTTTTTTATAAACATCTGGGCTAAAAAGGTCCTGAAAATCATTTTTGCCTATAAAATTGATAGCGTTCATGGCAGTGTATATTTCATTAGGGAGAATTAATTGGATCAAAGGGTTAATTTCAAGATTTGATTTGTATTTTGTAGTCATATGATTAAAATTTGTGTTAACTTCTTTGGAATTGCAGAACTGAGAATTCTTGTTGATTAGCAATGTCCATAAATCTCTTTGTTTGCTTAGGGTCATATCGAGTTGTTTAGTATGATTTATATTTATTATGTCGTTGCTGACTAGCTTGTCAAAATCGTTAAAAAGGGTCTTGAGAATAAGTTCGGTTAGCATAGATTTGTTTTGTAATAACGTTAAATATTCCTTACTAATCAATACTTTTGAATCATCATCGGTATTATTGTGGGAGTAATCATAAATGCATATTTCATTCAGTTCTATGCATCTTTCACAAACTCCTTTTTCAATATTTATACACTTGTTTTTTGAATTTTTACATTTAATACAAGCCTTTGAAATTCTTTTTTTCGGCTGTCTGTTGTTATTGACGATATTAGTGATTTTGTTCATACTATTCTCGGAGAGCATTACGTTTATAGAATTTGCCAAGTATAGTCACTGGGGGAGGGGGTTATTGGTGGAAAGCAAAGAGATATGTATTGCATTTAAAAAAAAAAAAAAATCAACTCTTCATATATATATAAATATGTACTAAAAATTAAATAAACCATAATAATATATTGATATCAACTATACAACCCATTATAGCATGATAAAATGATGAAATCCCTAAATAAAGCTGTTTAAAGCCTGAGTGATTTAATTTTTCATTAAAAAAAAAAATATAAAAAATTACTCTAATCCGTATTTTACCGAAATTACTACACCGGTTAAATTATTCAAGAGGTTATATGAGTTATCCGTCTTTCCTCTATAAATTGTTGAAAAATGCAATTAAGAGAACTTATTTTAACGGGAATATAATACAGGAATATATCAATTGATAATAGTGTATATAGTGATCATTATATAAAGAGGGGAAAAAAAAAACATTTCAACGGACATAAGTTTAAGCAAACTTGGAAGCAACTAATTCGTGTAAAGTAACGATATCAGCAGAGAACTTTCTAATACCTTCAGATAACTTTTCAGTGGCCATTTGGTCGTTGTTTAAGTCGTATCTGAACTTGTTTTCATCATTGATATAAGAAACCTTTTCTAAGTCTAAGGACTTGGCATCTTCAGCGTTTAAGACAGTTGGAACATCATCTTGAGAGTCTTGTAATTGAGCTAATAAACCTGGGGAAATGGTTAAGTAATCAACACCAGCTAAAGCCTTGATTTCATCAACGTTTCTGAAAGAGGCACCCATAACAATGGTATCGTAGTTGAATTTCTTGTAGTAGTTGAAAATATCCTTAACAGAGATTACACCTGGATCCTTGTCACCAACGAAAGATTCAACAACTTTTTCGTCCTTGGTGTTGGCCTTGAACCAATCTAAAATTCTACCAACGAATGGGGAAATTAGGAAAGAACCGGCTTCGGCACAAGCAACAGCTTGGACCTTGGAGAATAATAAAGTTAAGTTACAGTTGATTTGGTGTTCTTTTTGTAAGATTTGAGCAGCCTTGATACCTTCCCAGGTAGAGGCAATCTTGATCAAAACTCTACTCTTATCAATACCTTCTTGCTTATAGAAATCAATAATTTCCAAAGCCTTTTCAACGGTCTTTTCAGTATCAAAAGATAATCTAGCATCGACTTCAGTAGAAACTCTACCTGGAACAATGTTTAAAATATTCTTACCGAATTCGACTAATAATTTATCAATAGCAATTTCAGTTAACTTTTCTTTATCTTGGACATCGGAAAATTGCTTTTTGGTGTTTTCAACAGCAATATCAATCAACTTGGCGTATTTTTCTTCTTTAGAAGCAGCTAAGATCAAAGAAGGGTTAGTGGTAGCATCTTGTGGTAAATATTTCTTGATGTTTTCGAAATCACCAGTATCGGCAACTACAACAGTACCGGTATTCTTTAATTGGGATAGAGAATCAGATTGTTTAACTTTTTTAACAGCAGACATTTTATGTATTTTTTTTGGATGGTTTTTATTAATGTTTTCTTTGGAAAAGAGTATATTGTGAAATAAAAATTTGATCTAAGTTGAATATTTATATAGTCATGAAAATAAAGTGAATAGTCCACGTAATTATTTAAATAACACACACACTCTTTCTTTATGAAAAAAGAGAGAAAAAAAATTTTTTTTTTTAAAGGTTAAACAGCAAAAAAGTAGGCAGGGGACAAGAAAATGCTAGAAAAAGCGGACATCTGTTCTCCGATTAGAATCTATTAGTGAGGCATGTCACATCGTGTATTAATGTAGGACAAAAAGTGCTTCTACCAGTAATAAAAAGGATGGTAAATAACGTCATGTGTACAAATGAAAATAAGAAAAAAAAACATATAGATCAGCGGCAAAACCTAATTAATTGTTGATTTGGTATGGTCAATATCTGTAATGTTATACGTGGCGTAGACGATGATTAGCATATACCAGGTGTAGTAAAGACATTTTTTCAGTGATAGAACCAATTGTATAGAAAGTACAAAATATTATGTTTCAAAATGTTGAATGCGCAAATAAAACTTGAAGATATGAAAAATGCCACTTAGCTTTGCGTATCTGATATGCAATAACCAGTAGGTTTATGAGCTATACAGAAGTTGCCGTATTGTGTCATGTTTTAGGCTTATTTTTAGATCTAACTGGCAACATTACTCGTTTCGTAAATTTAATCATAGAGTGTATTTGGAGTACAAGGCATACTATAAAATGATGAGGATAATTTTAGGGGGTTATTTCTTTGTTTGCCTTATATCCGATGTAAACATTTTCTTATTTGTCAAATTTTTGTGTTATATCCGAGAGCAGCTCTTGAGTATTCAAAGGGGTTTGTCTTATATCCGATGGACAAATCTCTATATTCAAGGGTTTTTGTCTTATGCCTGAAAGCAGCTCTCGGACATAACTTCTGTCTTATATCCGATAGAAACACACGCACTTTTAAGAAAAACCCTTATATCCGAAAACAACAGCATCTTTTTTTTCTTCTCAAATCGTCTTCTTTAGCCGAAACTTTTTGAAAAAAAAAAAAAAACATCGTAACTCCGGTTTTCCCACAAAAAACAACAACAACAAAAAAATTACATTCTCGTTGTTTTTTATATACTTCCTAAATAGGAAATTTACCTCTGCAAATAGATCTAGACCTTT